>JARHVA010005692.1:452500-545000 GCA_037957365.1 Torreya grandis | reverse complement strand
TTATAAACATATAAGTGTTTAGCCCTAAATTTTATATGAGGCTATCTTACCTTAGCAGTATAATAGGGTTAATAATATAAAAATGATAATGCATAAGGGTGATAATCAAATCCAAAATAGGATAATTAAATTATAAATTTAGATATAAGCATACATAAAATTTATTATGTTGAGTATATGACAAATATATAAATTACAATTAAGGTATATAAAAACAAAAAATAAGTAATATACTTAGTTGGTTATGATGAGAACACATTTTTAGATCTACAACATGTAGAAAGCAAGCTAGAAGGATATTCTAGAATAGTTGTCAAATTCTAGATATGATGTTTCTAGAGGTTTAGACACTAATGTTAGTCTGGGATGGTTGTGTCAATGTTATTTTTTGGGTTCGATGCATGTGTCATATAAAAAATACTTAATGAAAAATGATGTGACCACCTAGATGATTTTGGGTTTGTCTTCATCTTCATTTTGATGTATTCATATCTATGTAATGGACTGTCATTCCTAATGAATTTGTAAACCTTAGTTCTTCATCTTCATTATGACCTTGGGGAAAAATGGGTTAGTGGGAACATGATGTCGAACTAACCTAAAAGACCTCTCTATAAGTGAGCACTACCTGCATATCCAACACTTTGAAGAGGGCCTCAGACTAATGTAGTTAGATCACCTAAGTGTTGGCTTGTGTCTAAATCATACAATATGTATAAAATCAAGTACAACAATGACCTAATTTGTAACTTGGTAAATCAAGCTCTTGGGTTAATCATTTAATAATTTAGACTGATGGATGTGTTATACCTATGAATGATATGGAAATATGGAAAAAAAAAAATTGAATGCTTGATAGAGTATTTTTGATAAGTTGCCTTGGTCCATTTTTGGTCTTTGCTAGGTGAGGAATGAATGAGGGTTGATCTAAAATTTATATCAATCCCTTTGGATAAGTAACTCACATTAAATCAATTAGAGAAACCATTACAATATGTTTCATTTGTAAAATATATGACTTCAAGGCACTATATACTTGTGTTTGGCTAGGACACTAATGTCGATGCTAGTGCCTATCCCATACAATAATGTTCAAGGAGTAGGAAAGTAGGTATAGGCTCAGAACTTGTAGAGGTGGAAAATAATTATGTTTTAAGCATTCTAGGCCAAACAGAAGGCCTAGGTCATCAACATAAGACTGGTTAAACTAAGAGATATAGGGCTAGGGTTATAAGATAGATTAGATGCAATATTTGTGTAAACAAAAAAGGTCCATAACTGAGAAGAACAACCAAGGTCTAATTTTTTCAAGTATACAAGACTAAGGTGATATATAATCCATAAATATCATCTAAATTTGACCTCACTTTTAATCTAGTAATGAAATTTCTAGTTTAAAGGAAAGGAATGACTACCTGAGTGTGTATAACACACCTTGTCTTTGTGTGTGCCTAATTTGAGTGTTTTTTGGTGAGTAACCTACAACCAAGAGCATGCTACAATATATAATCAATGTGTATAATATGGAATGTAAAGTAATTAAAATAGTTTGAGATTAAAAGAGCAAGGTTTAGGAGTACACATGTGTGTTGATGTAACCACCTTACTTATTGTCAAGTTGATTTAAAAAATATGTATTAGTGTAAGGCTCTAAAACTAGGATTAGGACTAATATATATGAATCTTGAAACTGCATGTATCCAAGGAGATAGAGAGATAGAGGGAGAAATATATTAGAATGCACATGCCCCTAACTTTAGATCAAAATTTAGTTATCACCTAGTAGTTGAGATTAGATCAACTATGTAACCCAATGATACTTATAACCTAGTGAGTGTGAGTGAACCAAGTCACCCACACTTTCAAACTAGTGAGGCTAGATGATACTATCAAGTCCAACCTAAAAACATGGTGATATTGAGTGATGTGATCACCTCAACCATACCTAAAATTTGAAATAACTACTATAGTATATTGGCTCAATATAGTTCATAAAGGTCCAGCTAGTGGGTGGTGGTAGTTATTGAGAATGTTATAAAATCTAAAACTAATTTGGATTTTATAATATTAGGAACACATTTCATAGCATATGCATGTTAGATATGTCTCATGTTCAAATTATAAAAATGATATCAATGTATATCACTCTACCATAACTATGAATTTAAATCATATAACTATGTGTTTTGGCCAATTCAAAATAATTGTGTAAGTGTGGAGAACATGATTTGAAAGCATGCCCCCACTATATATAGATAAATTTGAAACCTGATATAAGTACCAATGTGGATAACATGTTTCTAAAACATGTCCCCACTATAATATGGATATGATGAATATTGAATAGGTAACAAGAACATGCTTCCAAAGTAATTCCCTACTAAATCTAAGAACTATGAATGTGTGGAATCCATGCCCATATGACATGCCCCCACTAAATCTAAAAACTAATATAAGTACCATATATTGAATGAGTGTGAAGAACATGCTTCCAAATCATATCCTATTGAATATGAAAACTATGCCAAGTGTGGAGAACATGCCCCTATGACATTCTCTCCCTAATATTCCCCCACTTTAAGGTTAAAGAAAGATGCAAATTGGTAGTTACCTCACCTAAAAAGGATGAGACAACCATATAATCTATGAATGTAACCATGTACCATTTAGAAGGAATATGTCTAGATAGATATATCATTAGTGCATAAAACCAATGGGATCACATGAAGGCCTAAGTTGCATGATAAGTATCATGTTAAGATCTAGATAGTAATAATTCAAGCTCAACAAGTAAAAAAGCACACATACAATAACATCCAAAAGAAAGTGAAAATGCAATGGTCCAAGGAGACTATAAACAAGGGTCATGTTCAAATTCCACACAATCGAAGGGACATGACTTAGTTAAATGTCCATAAAATTAAGGATGACATATTCAAATGTCTATACAACAAATAATTACATATGCAAATGTCAATGAAAGTATAGATAGGCATGGGGGCAAAATGAAAGAAGCATATTCAAATGCTCAAATAAGGCACACAATAACAAGGCATGACACTTAAATGAGTGTATAAATTAATGTATAAGTAACCAACATAAATATATCATAGTGGCCTATAAATCAAATGTGTTAAGAAAAAGTGTCAAGTGTATAACATATCAAGTACCCTGTGTAAGATATGATCATGGATAGAGACATGTGTAATTACATATGTAAGCTTAAAAATGATAATGTAGAGTGACCATCAAGTTATATAACCTATGTGTATCAATACAAAGAAAGTGGATGCCCCCAATATTTGCATGACATGAGTAGAGGGAAAGCCCAACATCCAAAATATGAATATATCATGTATATGTGTATGTCTGTATCACACTCAAGTAGAAGTATGACACATATGTGTATGTAGGAGTAATTAGGCATGCCATTCATCAACATGGAACTAACACATAGATGCCAAGGAGATAACATAATATGTAGGTGATAAACCTATTTTTAGATTTTTGAATGTTTTTTTATTTTATTTGGGGTATTTTTGGATATTTGAAGAGGGTACTCTATGATCTCATCCAATGGATGTTCATAGGTATCTCCCCTCACTCAGTACCTTACAACCTTAAGTTGGATATTTTAGATTGTTTTCATCATTATTAAATAGTTTGAAAAGTTATTTAACATGTTCTTCTTTGAATTTAACATGTGTAGTATAAGAAGCAATGCTATTATTTAGAATATGTATTAATTTTTCTTCATGAGGAAAGGAAATACCTTGTTTATTTGGATCAATTTTTGCTTCTATTTGGTATATCCAAAGAGTTATTAGTGTAATTTCATATGTACATGTCGTGGGAATAACCCAAAATCATGTTTAAATTACTTTAGGACCATATGCAATTGGTATTATTATGTTTCCCAAGGAGTCTTTACAACCTCCTTTATTTTGTAAGTTTTTTAGATTGAATCCAATATGTTGTAAGTGTCTTACATTGAAAGTAGGTTTTGATTTTATAGGATCAATATAGTTATGCCAAAAATAAGTACCGCCCATATATAAGGTAATTGTTAAATCTTGTTAGCGTGGATGTTTTTTGTGTTTTTCACATTGAGATTATTTCATAAGATATGGACCTTAGATTGGCCCCATGTTAAGTAGAATTTTAAAAAGAGTCATATAAATATTAGGAATACCACATTTTTGTTCATAATGTTCCTTAGGTAATTTATCTCCATCCTTTGTGTGAGGGATAAAAAATTTATAGTTGGAGGAAGATATATTAAGTTTCATTGAATGAGTAATTATCAAAAAGACATATCTATGCACATAATTATATAAATGGATAAATGACTCATATTTTTTATGAAATGTTATTTCATTTAATGGGAAAAGGAGGTCTATACTAAAGATAAATTACAATTACAAATCAAAGGGGATAAATACTAGTTCATATGATGTACTTTTGAATCAAATAGTATAATCTTGAAGGGATTCATCATCAAATTATTTAATATTGTGCAAATGTTCTAATGTAAGTTTTGGAACCTTGTGGATATTGAAGTCCATGAAGAATACATCTTAAAATTGTAAAAAAATGATTAAGAAAATATTTGGTAAACCATAGAACCAATTTTTAGCCTCATTGAAAAGACTCATCTGGAAAACCTTTAGTAATAATTTATCATCTTATGCCCATTGACCAAAAAAATGTACATAGTTAATCATGTGTTTGAATGGGCCCTTGTGTCTCAAAACTAGATTTAAATATGGTAATTCAAAATCTTATGGATAAGGATATTCAAGTATACATTTTGAAAAAGTTTGATTATTTAATTAGGTTATATGTGCATTATTATTATGGAAATCCATTTGCTTTTGAAATATAGAAACCTGCTTTTGAATATCCCCAATAGTGTTCATCATAGACATAAGATATTTTATGGGAATAAAGGTGTTATCATTGGTTAAAACCCATCACATTTTTTTAATTTAAGAATATTATTATCAGCATCCCTATGTATAACATGTGCAAGTTCATGATAACTAAATTTAGTGTAACTTTGTAGTGGTATGGGATATTTAAAATTTGGTACTTTTGGTATGACAATTAGAGGTTGAACAATCTTTAGCTGAGGTGCCTATTTTGGTATAGAATTTATTTCTAACTAACATATGAGGGAACCATCATATTTTATAAGTGTAACATTGTTTGGTAATGTAGGAATCATGGGGTTTTTGATTAATATGTTTTAAGGTATGTCCTCCTTATAAGTTATTTGTAAATAATTCATAATTTATTGATGTATTTGAAATTTTTGGTGATCAAATGAAGGAGCCTCTTTATATTATGTACCCACTTTTTTGGTAAAATTTACATGAAGGGAATGCTTACATGACTTGCATTATTGGGGTGTCATGAAATTTTCTAAAAATACTAAGCCTTTTCGAGATGTATTATTTTTAAGAATAACAGGTTGAGCTATAACTTGATCACGTTTTCCCAATCCTTGGCCTTTGTATCCATATTTTTACATATATCAAAGACCAAAATCATATGATGGTTGTTTAGGGAGTATGGGTAAAGTATATTTATCTTTGTTAATATGGCTCAACTAATCTCTTGAAATGGTGGGAACATGGACCTAATTAAAGGGATAAAAGCTATTGCCATTCAAAGCTTTAAGGTTAGAATATTTATTAGTTGGAAGGATACAAGAGTAATAATTTTTTATCCCTTATTGATATAAATTTAGAGAGTTTCATAATCATAGTCATCAAAGTAATCAATATCATCTATGACAAAATATTTTAAGTAAATAAAAATTAAGAAAAAGTAGGTAATAAGCATCCTATAGGGTATGCTTAGGCATAAATGATGTTCCAAGATAGGGTTAACCATGTTTAATACTAAGTTAGATATTAGGATATCCTACCTTGTTGGTATAATAGAGTTAAGAATATATAAATGACCATACACAATGTTAGGTGACCCCTTATCCAATGGAAGCACAATTGATTACTTTCTTATAAGCAATTACACACGGAATTATACCAGAATGATAAAGTAACTAGAAACTTGAGACAGCAAAGAATTTGAGAAACAATACACACTCTTGTATTAAATATTACTAGAAGAAAATACAATAAGGAAGATGCCACTTCTTCCTCCACCTCAAAGGCTTGCCACACCTCAAGACCTTCTTCCCTCTCTCTCTTGCTCAACACAAAAACTCTATAGCCTGAGTTATTATCCCTCCTTGAATGCTTCAGCTGATCTCCTTGACCTTACACCTGTAGATCTCCTTGACCTTGCTTGCTTCAATGCTTCTACTTGCCTTCTTGATAATTACAATACATGCCTTATGGGTCTTTAAATAGGATCCCATGCTTACAAAAATAGAACTCTAACTACAATAATTAGACACGTAGCTCGTGACTTAAATTAGTCATTTGACATGCAAACACTCGCTTCACTTAACTGACTATTCGTCAACAGTAGTTCTGAAACACACAGGTGACCGACATCAGTCCCTGATTGCCTAGTTTTGTCGACATCGGCCGACTAGCTGCCATCACCGGTTTCCTTCTGCACTGCATCTAACCGACATCAATCATGCTGTCGATGCCGGTGCTTCTGGTTCTTCAGCATCCTCTTCTTTGTGTCTGCAAATAGTTGAAGCTTTTAGCTCCACACCCTAACAATCTCCCACTTAGAGATAAATAGCTGCAACTTGTACATGTACCTGTACACCATCTATTTTGTTCCTTAGGCTTTATATCCCTCTTCAAAGTCACTCTTGAAGACCAACCACCATGCAAACCTGTGATGCAATACCTGTCACTTATGCCAAAAGAATTTTGCTGCTCCCAAATTCTTCATGACATACTTCTGAACCAACTCTACCCTTAGCTCAGAAAACTCCCTGTATATGAAACCCTGCAACAAGTAACACAATACAGTAACAGGATAATGTAGCTAATATTATCCAACTTGGTAAAGATAAAATACAATGGTCAAACCTCCATTGTCCTGCAGTCTACTCAAGACTATATGCCCTAGCCTTCTGTCTCACTTGTCCATTCACTCTCTTTTCTAAAATGGGAATCCATCCCTCATCCAATGCTTTCTTCTAGCTGACAACTCTACCAACAAATACCTATTTGGTTCTTCACCAAAGACTCACACTCCTCATCCATGCCAAGCTCCCACTATTTCTGGATTCTACCTACATTGCTTCTTCCATCTTCCTAGTTCATGACTATCAATAAGCAATATAAAGAAGGTGAACAATGAATATGAGGTTCACATACCTTTTCTGACCTCCATATGGGTGTTTGAGACTCATTAACAGCTTGCTGTCCACCCATCATCCATTCCAGTGACCGATCTCAGCCATCTCCCAGTCTGCTCCTGATCGATGTCGGTTCCTTGCACTAACCCTAACTATCGATGTCATTTCCCTGGCCAACGCTGGTGTCCCCCCTATCGACGTCGGTCCTTATGACCGACGTCAAACTTCTCCTGCCTGACCTACTGACCTTGCTAGTCTGCACATGACCGATATCAGTATCTGGCTGACCATCTATGTGTTCCTGTAAGTGATGAAATTTTCATCCGTGAGCTCATCTTTGATCAAACCTCTATCCATGTTGCCCTACTCAGATTTATTCAGCTCTTATGACTGATCTCTGTCCTTCATTTCCTCCGTAAACACCAAGGCTTCTTTGTTCCTGTCAAAAGCATCAAATTTCCTTTTTCTACAATGAACTCTATCTATGCTTTCCGAATTTGAACACATACCTTTCGAATCAAGAACTTCCATTCCCTTCCTATTCATGTGACCAAGCCTATTAGACCACATCTTTGAATCTACACTAGAAGTAGAATCAATAATACAAGTAGATAGATAAAGAGTATCTACTTTCTTACCTCTCGCTAAAATAAGTGCTCCCTTGGTAACCTTCCAAGAATCCACTGTGAGGGTTATTGTGCATCCCTCATCACCCAACCTTCCTACAGAAATCAAACTCTACTTCAAAATCGGAACATGCATGACCTCTTTCAACACCCATGTGTTGTCAATCTGCAATCTCAGCTGCACTTTCCCTTTGCCAACTATCTGACAAGGTGTACCATCCCCTAAATAGAGCACTCCAAAGTCTCCCTGTTCATACTCATGAAACAAATCTCTGTTTGGGGATGCATGAAAAGATGAACCAAAATCTAAAATCCACAATCCTACCTGACTATCCAAAGAAAGTATGAGAGCGTCCTGTACCACAATATTTGTATCCTTTGCTTCTTCAATACCTGCATGTTGATTCTCTTTATCTCTCAACCAACACTCCTTTGTATGTCATTTCTTACCACAAAACTAGCATGTAATACCTTTGGACTTAGATCTCCTTCTCGACCTTGATTTCCCTTGCTCAATCTTCTCCCTTTGCCTTCCCCTACTTTTTGCACTTAGAGCATTGCCTGATGATTCACCTGTGCTTCTCTTGCGTATTTCCTCATTCAAGATCACACTCAAAACATCATCAACTTTTAATATTTTAGAAGCAGATGCAGAATTACTTACTACCATAACCAAACTGTCCCAACTTTCAGGCAAAGAACATAAAATCAAGAGAGCCTTTACCTCATCATCAAAAACAATATTGACTGAAGCTAATTGGTTTACCAAACCATGGAAATCACTAAGATGAGTATGTACCAATCCACCTTCCTATATTTGCAAAGTAAATGGCTGCTTCATAAGATATACCTTATTAGAAGTCGAGGGCTTTTCATATAAATTTGCCAAGGACTTTATCAACTCTTCCGTTGTCTTGCACTGTGATAAGCTAGAAATCACAGATGATGCAAGGCTAAGCCTTATGGAACCGAGAGCCTTCTGATCAAGAATGTTCCATTCTTCATCCTTCATATCTATGGGCTTGCATGCAACCCCACCCAATGGTAATTATAAATCCTTCTGATATAGATAGTCCTCAATCTGCATCCTCCAATGTTGATAATTCTTGCCGTTAAACTTCTCCATTTGTAGCTTACTTTCTTCTGCCATTGCTGAACTCCCACTCAATCAGAAAACCCTGTGAATGACCTGTAATCAAAAACAATACCCTGCTTCCTGCAAACCGTAGCTTTGATACCAACTGTTAGGTGACCCCTTATCCAACGGAAGCACAATTGATTACTTTCTTATAAGCAATTAAACACGGAATTATACCAGAATGATAAAGTAACTAGAAACTTGAGATAGCAAAGAATTTGAGAGACAATACACAATCTTGTATTAAATATTACTATAAGAAAATACAATAAGGAAGATGCCACTTCTTCCTCCACCTCAAAGGCTTGCCACACCTCAAGACCTTCTTCCCTCTCTCTCTTGCTCAACACAACAACTCTATAGCCTGAGTTATTATCCCTCCTTGAATGCTTCAGCTGATCTCCTTGACCTTACACTTGTAGATCTCCTTGACCTTGCTTGCTTCAATGCTTCTACTTGCCTTCTTGATAATTACAATACATGCCTTATGGGTCTTTAAATAGAATCCCATGCTTACAAAAATAGAACTCTAACTACAATAATTAGACACGCAACTCGTGACTTAAATTAGTCATTTGACATGCAAACACTCACTTCACTTAATTGACTGTTTGTCAATAGCAGTTCTGGAACACAAAGGTGACCGACGTCGGTCCCTGCTTGCCTGGTTCTGCCGATGTCAGTCGACTAGCTACCGTCATTGGTTTCCTTTTGCACTGCATCTGACCGACGTCGGTCATGCTGCCAACGTCGGTGCTTCTATTTATTTAGCATCCTCTTCTTTGTGTTTGCAAATAGTTGAAGCTTTTAGCTCCACACCCTAACACACAAGGGTGATAATCTAATCTTCAATAGGCTAATTAAATTCTAGACTCATTTATAAGAATACATTGAATTTATTATGTTGAGTATATGCTAAATATAAAAATTAAATCTAAGTTACATATGGAAATGAAAAAAAAATGATATACTTATTTGGTTATGATGCTAACAAAGTGATGGATTTGGAGCAAGTAGAAATCAGGATGGGAGGAGATTCTAGAATAGTCATTAAATTCTAGATATGATGATTCTAGAGCTTTGGACACTAACATTAGCTTGAGATAATTACATTGATTCTACTGTCTAGGTTTGATATATGTATTTTAGACAAAATAATTTTTAAAAAGGGATGAAACCACCTAGATGCTTTTGGGTTTATCTTCACCTTTGTTCTACTGCATTTAGATCTATGTCATGGACTGTCTCTCTTCATGAATTTGAAAAACATTAGTTTTTCATTTTCATTGTGACCTTGGGGAAAATGGATTAGTGTTCTTACGGTGTTGAGATAACCCCAAAGATCCCTATGTTAGTAAAAATTGATTACATATCCAATACTTCAAAGAGAGTCTCAAATTGATGTAGTTCTCCCCTATGTGTTGGATTATTTTTGAATAATATATTGTGTGTAAATCAAGTACAATAGTGACCTATATTGTAACTTGGAAAATTGGTTTTTTGGACTTCTCTTTGAGTACTTTAAAACTTGTAGATGTGATGTACCTATGACTAGTATGGAAATAGGGAAGATTTATTCAATTGAATGCTTGATAGAGTGATTTTGATAAGTTACCTTGGTCTCTTTTTGGTCTTTGCTAGGTGAGAAATAAATGAGGGTTGATCTTGTATTTATATCAATCTCTTTGGATATGTAACTCATATTAAATCACTTAGGTTTACCATTAGGATATATTTTATTTGTAAAATGGATGACTTTAGGGCACTATACACTTACATTGAGTCAAACACTAATGTTGATTCCAGTGTTTGTCACAGATGTTAATGTCTAGGGACCAAGAAAGAAGCTATAGGGTCAAAAATTATTTAGGTGGAATATAAGTAAATTTTGAGCCTTATAGGTAAGATATAAGGACTAGGTCATCAACATAAATTTGGCTAGACTAAGATATATAGGCCAAGGAGCACAAGATAGTATATATGATATTTTTGGAATTAAAAAAGGTCTAGAACTAAGGAGAATAACCAAGGTTTAAGTTTGATAAGTGTACAATATTGAGGTGCTATATAATCCATAAATATTATTTACAACAAGAAATAGTAGTCATCACAAATTCTTATTTTCAAGTACTCCATGGATGGATCCAATGATTTTCTATGAGATTTGTGTTGTATCCCAATGACTGTATCTAAAAATTAAGAAATTATATAAAAATTGTCTTTAGTCGACCTCTATTCTAATATAAACATCTATCCTTTCAATATGACACTAATAATTTCATCCATCACCACAATTTTATTTAAATTCAAAAGAATATCTGATAGTGGTACCCATTCGACTTGCACATAAGTTATACTATGGAAATTATATAACCTATTTAGGATGTCCATGTTAACCTATTTCTTGGTCTAAACTTAATATTCCATTAGATTAAATACCTCTCTTGGGATTCAAATTATCTTTCACTACCCATTATTTCAATTTTCTTTCTATAATGTTATACTCCATCCATGCATTGTCTGAAACTTAGTTATAAGTAACCTCTGGCCTTGGAAGCTAGAGTTATTGATCCATAAACTATGTGGATATTATACATAATGATTCACCAACATAGACCCTTTCATTTCAAGGTGTTTTCCTCAAGTTCTATGCCACAAGAAAACACTGAAAATGTTATTTTAAAATGTATTCTATCTCTTAAGACTATCATATACAATATATAAAATAATACCTCCACACTCTAAACATGCCACTACTCCAAAAATGACTGAAATTAACATGATTTCATAGAATTAGAATACCAAATTTGAAGTGGTTTAACCTTTAGGGTTGAATATTGAGCTCTCTTAAATATTTGTGTATTAGCCTAGTTGCAAGCACTGTAAACATGCAAATAAAGGAACCAAACACATAAACCACAAAGATAGATAACATAATACGTATCTTGGAGAAACACAATGTGATAAAATTCTATCAATAGTGAAGACATGCTTCCTCATCTCCACTATGTTTTAAAGATTACAAGAATTTTTGCCTCTTGGGCTTACAAGGAAAATAATCTCATACACTCATAATGATCTCTACAATATTATTTGGAATTTTTAAAATAAAACCACTAAAATAAAAAATTTCCATCTATTTAGTATTCACTATCACCTATAGATAATTAATAATGAGAAAATAATCACTAAAGACTCAAACTAGAAAAATAAGCAATGTGATCTAGCTTTCATCCATCTTATTGTGTTTGTTATTTTATGATCTTATATTATCCTTCTATAATATAATTTTTAAGACATGTATTTAAATTAAATCATTCTTTTAATCCACCTATCACTTGAAATTAACATACAAGTGTCAAAATAGTTCAAATTCTTACATTTTCAGCTGTCTCAAGAGTTGAATAGTCAAGCTCCTGATAAACCCTAGAGCTAGAGTATGCCAACTTCAAATGATCATAACTTTTGCATATGGCCTAAAAATGACATGCCATGCTTTTTAAATTATATATTTTTTAAATTGGAATCAAAATATGTAATTAAAATTTATTTTTGAAACCAAAAATATGATTTTTTAACTCATATAATATAAACTAGTAATTTCCAAGTCTTAGCATTTCACAAATAACTCATATTTGATAGGTGGTTATTTTTACCAACTGATTTGGATGACAAACATGATCAAATTTATAATTATATACCTCTCAGATGCTCACCCTAAAATATTTTCCACCACATTATTTCATGTTCTAATATTAAATCAATCTCCAATACAAGTGTCATTAAATAATAAGTCACAAAGAAAATCAAGATAGGATATTACCTTAAGTTTTGTGACCAGATTATGAAATACCATGTTCTTTATAGAAAAAAAGTCATTGATATATTATCACTCTTCTTGAGATAGATGATATTGTGAATAGTATGGTGCTATGGCCTCCACTACATTCTATATGGTTGAATAAGAAGAGAACTTGAAATCCAAGGCACCCTTGTCAAACTCAGTGTCTTTGTGTTAAGTGATACCAAAAATGGAGTATAAAAAGTGGGCTTGCATGCATGCTAATTTTTTTTAATCCATTCTATTAATATAAGACTCTATATTTATTTTGTATATTGATTAAAAAATATTACAAATTCATGTAGAAAACTAGGGACTTTAGTTACTTGAGAGCTCAGAATTACAATATTTGACTTGTAGATTAATGGTGAAGGGACTTGATGTTTCCTAGATATTACATATATTACCAAAGTATGATTCCTAAATGCATAATTTTTGTGACATAAATATTAATAACATATTTTTATTTTTTTCTGATTTATATTTAAATTTTCCAATAAACTTTGGTGGGTTATCTCTTTCCATATGGCAAATTTTATTTAAATTTTTATACCTAGCCATCAATTTAAGACAAGTGTTGATTTCTCACTTACCTAACTTCACTTCAAACTCTTTATCTATATTTTTTCCATGCATCTCCTTGATTGTCATATTTTTCTTGATCTCATTTACCCAGGGTCCTTAGACTTATAATATTGCCTTATATGCTCTACAAGCTATGAGTTAACGAGATTGAGCCACATGGAATGATCTCAAGGCTCTGAAGATATTTTAAATCTTCAAACTATACATCTTCTAGATAGACTCCTAGTGGCTAGGATGTTGACACGTGGTGTGGTCTTAGGGATTCATAGACTTGGGAACTTGGGATCTCAGGTTGTATGGTTGTAGAGCCATTAGCTTTGTACATCTCTTGGAGTGTTATGATTCAATGAATAAACCTATTCCAATATTAGGGCTCCAAGCTCTCATAATACTTAGGATCTAATTTAGTCTTATAGATTTTGATTTCTGAGATTACATCATGTGACATAATCTTAGAGTTTAGGGACTTGAAAGACTTAGAATTTTTAATGAAATGAAGTTTTTATCGATTGAATGTGGTCTTGCCATGTGAATAGATTGTGGTGACTCAACTAATTTAAAGGTATAAAAAATTTATTCTATTATGATTATATATGTTTAACATAATGATACCACTTATCTTGATCTCAAAATTTCATTTTTATGTAACTTTGAATATTTTGTGAAATCTGAAGGGCTAAGAATGTGCATCATCCTATCATCTATCTTAATCTCAAATATCTAAAAAGTTAGGAAGCATAATGATTTAGAAGATTTAGGAAAAAATATTTTAAAAGTCTTTGACAATAGTCCTACATACATACAAAAATATAGAGATACTAAAACAGAACACATTAGGCACATTATCCAATAAAAATTATAAGGTAAACTTTGATAATATTATGAGAATCTAAGGTTAACAATAAATCATAAATATTGCCCAAGTTTGGATTTTATTTCTTTTGGAATTGTATAACTTTAGACTTTGAGGATAACCTTAGACTTATACATGTCAAAATTGATGGATGGATTTCAAAGGATTATAGGACTTTGAATAAGGATTTTCAAACCATAGTTGGTCCCTATTTAAATTCAAAAAAAATGTGTATCTGTGTTAGGGCACAATAAATGGTGACTCCATGGTGAAATACTCTTGAGTATTTGAGAACCTAGAATATCATTAATGCATCATAATATAACCTTAGTTTTAATAATAAATGAATAAGTGAAATAGTCCCATGAAAAAGACTCCTTCCCCATGCAACATACTAACCCTTTTCATTCCTAAGATATGTGTGTGTAATTTTGTGAATTTTATTTCCCTCTTATTATGAGAGTTTTAATAACTACCAGAATAAAAAATTGTAAGCTTTATTTTTATTTTAGAATTTGTAACCAAAGTAGTAAGGAAATCTTGGGCATTACTCTATTACCATCCAGATGTTCATAACCCTGATAAAGATACCTTTGGTTCCAATCTAAGCCTTCCTCTACTACCAGTCGGACATCCATATTCCCAATAGAGATTAATTGAATCACCCTTCTCCCATAAGTTTGCAATATGTATTTTGTAAAACAAATGGAAGAAGGGTTGGGAATCACCATTCGATGGTTTTATGTATAGGACAACTTATTTTAGTCAATATGTATTTGATAGTATGAATACATTTCAATGTTTATTATCTCTCATTCAATTTTTAACATGCAATAGTGCAATTGATATTTTGGAAATTAAAAATCTTTCTTAAATTTGCATGAGTATATCAGAATAAATCCCAAAGGCTTAGTAAAATTAATTAATCTAGTTATAACTTGATTCAGTCATAATACATACCTTAATCCTAGAACCTCAAGCACTACTAGAACAAATCCTAGTTAAAGTCAATTGTGTCTCCTTTTATACCTTCCCCTTATTTTTTGGAGATTCTTTTACAATTCCAGCATAGTAGATATATTGATCTATTTAAAAAAATTAGGAAAAATAATATATAAATCATAACTAAATACAAAATTAAATGTAGAAAATAGAAACAATAATCTAATAAAATAAGAAATTTTAACCTAGAAACAATGAAACACTAACCTAGAAAACAATAAATTTATTCAAGAAAGTAGGCAACCTAATATACTCCTACATCTAAATTTTCACTTACAGTCATTTAGAGGAGTCTCTAGATGGAGAAACCATGAAACAATGTTTCAAAAAATATCCATTCACTATAAAATAAAGTTCATTACCTTAGAGGTCCTTCAAGTGGAAGGTATTATTACCTAGTATTTTGGATATTTGATATGGGCCAATCCATAAAGGAGTGAACTTATCATGTTTCCCATTAATTTTATGCAACTTATCCCATAAAATCACTAGGTATAAAATCTTAAAACCATTAATTTTATACCTTTTATCAAACCACATTTTGATGGTGTCTTAGTGCTTGTTGAAGTTATGTAGTGCTTTAGTTCATGCATCTTCCATCTAGACAACATTAAATAGTCTAGACTAGATTATTTCATCCCTTCCTGTGTATTATTGAATAAAATCGTACATTGTAATTTTAATAATGAAGGGAAAAATTATCTATTGCCTATATACTAGTAGAAATGGTGAAGCCTTGAGGGCTTACTTGTGTCTTGTGTTGTCTTCCCATAGAGCATCCTTTAGTAGTAGGTGGCATTATCTTAGTTTATCTTATTTTGACTTCTTGATGGAATCCATTGTATTTTGAAGAGAACTTGATGGTAATTTGGCTATTATAGGCCCACTTAGTAAATTTTTCATATTTAAAGGCCAGACCATTATCATAGATTAAATATATTAGAGTGCCAAATTTGTTTAGTATATTCACTTCTATAAATTTGTTAACATCTAGAGCTATGGAATTCCTAGTAGCCACAACTTCTATCCATATGGTGTAATATTCAATGGTTGTTAGGATAAATTTATGTCTTACCAATGATTTTATGTTAATCACCCCAATGAATTCAAGAACCCATTGAGAGAAAGGGCATCCTTCAATGACTAGTTGCAATGGAATGGTAGTGTGTACTTCCCTTTTTCCAAACACCTATAATTCATGGTAGGTCCTAATGTAATTATGGGAATATTTGAAAACTATAGGCTAAGGGTATCCCATCCTCAATATTTTATGTGTTGTTACATTTCCTAAGGGATGTGTACTGCCTATATTTTGGAATATATTATTTAAGACATTTACATCTTCTTATTTTGAAACACAACTCAAATAGATGACTTTATAATTATTATAGTATAAAACCCCCTTTTTTTATCTTCAATGAGTTTATTAAAGACTAAGGGCTCACCTCTACTCTTTGTTTAGCTCAAAGGGAAATATACCCATGAGTAAGTAGTGGATTATGTGGGCATTCCATTCACCACCAACCGCCTGATTCTAATTGATATGTTCAATGCAAATGCATGGATAAATATTAGTCATGAGTTGAATGATTCATTAGCCTCACACCATCTTTTCTAGTTTGATTTTAATATTAAACTTTGGTAGTTTTACCATCCACTTACCTGACAATTTATTCTAGCTAAGTGTGAGATTGATATCTAGGTATAGAATAATGTAATATCTCTTGTTCCTCAAAATATAATACGTGAACTTCACAAATTTGATCAATGAATATATTTGTTTATCTATCATCAAATATTTTAATTTTATATATATATATATATATATATATATATATTAGGTTATTACTCATGAAATTAATTGGATGTTCATTTTCATCTACTTTTGTGTGAGCATAGATGCAATAGTGTGCTCTAAAGCAAATAAATAAAGGAAGAAGCCTTTAGTGAAGTCTGAGATGATAATAATTGGATTTTGAATGATGACAATTTTAATATCCTGTAAAGCCTTCTTAGATTCAATTATCCATTATATTTTAGTGTTTTGCTTCAACATGGTACTCACTAGTTTGATGATATATATAAACATGGAAATAAATTTCCTTATAAATTTTATCTTTCAAAAAAAAAATCAACTCTTTCTTATTGTTAGGAGGTGTTAGCTTGAAAATGGTCTATATTCATTATAGGTCAATAGAAATCCCATATTTAGTAAATGGCATGGCCTAAATTTTTTTCAATGATTCTAAATATTCTCTTCTTTGGATTGATTGATAATCCATATCTCTTAGACATGTCAAATACTTTATGTATATGGTCTACATAACCAGATCTATCTTATTAAAACATTATTAGGTCATCTATATAAATAATAATACACTTTCCAATAAGTCCTTGAAAGGCAAATTCCATGTCTCACTAGAAGGTTGCTCCTGTATTAATTAGGCCAAAATTCATACCTTTGCATACAAAAGTTCCCCACTTAGTTATCAAGACAATCTTCATTTTGTCTTTTGGATCTACTAGCACTTGATTATACACTAATAATCCATTCAAGAAAGACACTATCTTAGATACAATAACCATTTTAATTACCTCATCCAATAAGGGTAGTGGATATTTATCCTTTTTTGAGTCTTAATTCATATTCCTAAATTCAAATCATAGCTTCCTAGCTGGTACTCGATTAGCCACCCACATAGAATTTTTGATTAGAAAAAATCTTAGCATCCAATAGATTTTATACTTATGTCTAAATGAGGGGTAACATAATTGGATTTGGTAGGCTTTCTCATTTCTTAAAGGGATTATGTTTTTTGACTTAGTGGGATAGTATGTGTGATGACCCTATGATCAAAGACCTTTAGATATTTATTTTTTAGGTAATCACATCCTTGTATTCTATTATCAAACTCTTCATCTTTTGTTTCTCACTTTTAGTGAAACTTAGAACAATGTTCACATATTAGGAATGTTGTTCAGTGCCCAAATTTTTTTTAACAAAATCATATTTAGTGATTTAAGTTGTTTCTAATTTTGAACTTGCAAATCCACATCAAAATTTTGTTCTAGTGAGACCATACCCATAATAATTCAATTATTCTTTAGGTGTAAGATACCATCCTCTCCCCATGTATTTCATATTCATGGGTTCAACATCCTTATCATCTATTATCTAGACTTAAAATAATCCATAATTATTCATAAATTATATGATCTATTGATCATCATCAAATGGATAGAATTTTTACACATTATATGAGACTAAGGAGAAAGTAATTAGATACACATAACTTTTTTCATCTTGGATTTTTGAAGTGGTTTTAGATTGGTTGTTGAAGTTTCTAGTGAGTTTGTAATTTAATTGTTTTTTCCCTTGTGATGGCTCTAATGTTTAAATCTTTGAAGGATTCAATTAGATCCTATGCTTGGTGTTTGAACTTCTTCAACTAACCTAGTTTACATTGGTATTTATTTTTAATTTAGTTGATTACTAACTCTAAATCACCAAATATCTATTATTATTTAATGATATATTTTAGTGTAAGTTGTAGATTGAGGATTAGGTCTTCATAGTTGGCTTGATTATTTTTGTAATGGAATTATAACCCATACATAGCTAGATATTATTTCCCATCTGGGTTAATCATAGCTATTCCAACACATCAACATTGATTTGATCTTGCTCCATCAAAATAGAATATCCATAACTAGGAAAGACCTTTAAATTATTGTTTATGAGGTTATTTATTAGTAGTGAATGTATACATAGCTATATATGAGGATGTAAAATCAACCTTCTCATTATTATAATTATAATTTATGATCAAGTACTTCACTTTTTATTCTTGATTAACATGGTTCTATTTGTCTATTCCTTTCCAAGGTAACTACATGTGTGAGAATTCTATATCCATATATCCATTCATTATCTTTGACCAATCCTAGCTCAACAATAAGTCATAAGCTTCTAGAATGTCAATAACTAGAATATCTATGTATTATTTTACATGTGGATTAGATGAAAACTAGATGTGTACATTTTTTGACTCCCTAAAACATGGGAGAGAAGAATTATCTAGTTTTAGGAACACACTTTTAGATTTATCTATGGTCAAACCAAGTTGCTTACATATAAATTTAGAAATCACATTGGTTGAGGCACTTGAGTCAACTAAATAATTACTCACATTATTTTTTAACATTATAAAAGTTAACATAAAAGGTGGTACTTTATCCTTGTCCTTATAAATGACCACATTTGTATGTGTAACCTTCTATTTGTCAATAGATTATATCTTGATCAAGGCTTTGAGTAAAAACCCTCTCTGTTCAGTGATTTGAGCTATCTCATGAAGACTAATATTCCCCTTGATCTTATCAATATCTTCAATAATATTGTACCCTCCTTTCCTCTATGTCTCTACACTCTATAACTGATTGTTCCCTTTTGGAGTAGGTAGATTATTATTGGCCTTCAGATCAGGAGGAGTAATATCACTATCATTTGGGGTGTGGAATTATTAGCACACTATTTATTCCTCAAATTATAATTATTCATTTAGAACTATTAAAAAGCATGAATTTCATATGTATTATCTTAAATTTAATTTGCATATTCCACCAAGAATGGGAAGTCATATGTCTTAAAGACCATTTCTATACTAGGATGACCTAAAGTAGTAGAGGAAGATGGTTCTCATTGATTCACAAGGCCTTCCTATCTGTTCATCTCTTTCTATAAGATTTCAAAATTAGTGAAAAATTATATGAAGCATAACTCACTATTTTGTATTATGTTATGGACTTGATACCAATTAGGAAGTGTTACTTCTAATTTGTTTATTTCTAGAAACTCAATAGGTGGCCAATGTTTTGTATTATTTATAGGTTTGTTGAAATGCATGTTGTACCTATGATATGTAAAATTCATATTAGTATTATTATATATGGTGTTTCCCATCCATTTCTACATGTTTAAAAACTCATTACATAACTTTTGTACCATTTCTTAGATAACAACCAGTTCTACTTTTATAGAATCAGAAGAAAATGCCTGTGTAGTAGTAGCATTAAGTAGTACCAAAGATTGGTTTTTATTTTAATGATTAGATGTAGACAATATATGGTTTATAAAACTAAGATTTTGGTTAGGTGGAGCATGGGTGAAAGTAAATTGGGTGTATACCTAGTTTTGATTTTAAGACATAACATTTTATTAGCATTTGGAATGGGGTTGAGGGTTGGAAAATTGGAACTAATATTAGGTGGGTCTAGTTCTTGTGATTGTGGATTTAATTGCCTACCAATGTTAATAACTTCAACTTAGGGTAATGATAACTTGAGAATATTAAGTGTTTTATGTAGAAAAATAGTTGTAGTAAGGTCTAGTGTGTTATTTTACATTTCAAGATCTAATGCTTCATTGGGTTTATAGGTAGCTTTAAGTTATATATACAACTATTGGAATCATGTGTTAAAGTCTCTAATTGGTTCATTATGCATCTACCTCATTATTTTAAAGTGATGTTATATGACACTAGGTTTAGTTACTTATCCAAGCTATGTCAAAAAAGTTTGTTTTCCATTGATTATAATAGGTGATCAAATTTTATGGGACATTAAGGAACAAGTCATAAGAAACATATTGAAATGTAAAGGGGAAGAGTATCCATGCCACATCTTTATGGATTGCATTTAGTATCCCAAAATTATTTTTGAAATCCTTTATGTGTTATTCAAAAGTCCCACCCCCTAAGGGATAAAAGGAAGGAATATACTTTTTAGGGTTTCTAGGTAGATCATACACATCTCCACGAATGACAATTGTAGAACCAGTTAGCTAATCTAGGGTGATCATGTGTAGAGGAAGACATGGTCATCTATTTAGGGAATATTATTTGGTTAAGGGTCCTCTTAAGACACATTTATTTGACTTAAATTTTCTATGGATTTCCAAATATGGGAATAATTAATATCTGAGGTGGACCTTATTAGTCTTCTAGGTATATCCAATGAAACTCAAGTTATTTATTCAAAGAAATGAATGTCCTCCTTCTAATTCTAGATAAATTCCTATTTATGTGGTTTTTATGCACCCAATGTAACCTTATGAGGTATCCTTTAATGTTTTAAGATCAGTGAAGAAATATTCACTCCAAGGAATGAGTTATGAGTTATTGGGTTTTATAAACAACCTAGTGGTGGAGTAGCAATGAGTGGAATAGTTATTTACCTTAAATGGTTCATAAATGATGTGATTATAGACCTACTTGATATGCGTGTATTAATGATGAGTCTAACTTAAGGTGGGTAGGATTAAAAAAATCAAAAATAAAGAAGAGTAGGGTAGGTAAGAGGGTTTGTGAATCAAATAAGATGAAACCCTTCTAATCTAGATCTTAAAATAGGAGTTGAACAAACAATCAAGAACCAATGCTTGTTGCAAGTTATTTTTATTACACATAATCAAACATAGTTAATAATCCAAGGAAACAAGAATACAATGGACTTTAGTTCACATAATCAAAGGTTTTTGAGTTTATGAGATTACAATTTTACATATACAAATTAAGCTTATTATTATTACACAAAAACATTCAAATTAGCTACTATATAATATGAATAACTGTAAAAATATAATGTTCATAGAAAATTAAAATACTAAGATAAAATATTGATGGAACTATTTTTAAAAATCACAAATTTAGAGAATAACAAGATTTGCACATCAAGACCAATTGTAAAAAATTCCTTACAATTTATTATTAATATTAATAGCCAAAATTCTCCTCCCTTTGGGATCAAGAGGATAAAAATATATCTAGGTTTTAGGAAGGGATGATTCATCCCCCAAGTGAAGTCTAAACTTACATTTCCAATTAAAGAACTTGTGTGTCAAAATCCATGCATAACATGCATGTATGCAAAGTGTTTATATAAATAATATCCTTCAACCAATATATATATATATATATATATATATATATATATATATATATATATATATATATATATATATATATATATGCCAATAAATTTTTGACCACCATTCTCATCTTAATTTAAAACATGAAAATACATATATATTTAAGGTGGTGCTAATGTGGCACCATCGAAAGAAGAAAATGGTTGCATGATATGTTTTTTAACTGAAGAAACTATAATGACTATTGTAGCTCCTTGAGGAAACAAAACTGATTCTGTTGAAGTATGCATTACTGCATACTTGAAGAATTAGGGGTTTTGTAATGATGTAGTATATTATGTGGGTGAATTTTGAGGCAATGGTAACTCTAATCAAGCTATCAATTTTAGAGGGATAGGTGGCCCTCATGGATTTAAAATATAAACTAACACTAAGCTCTCAAAATATACTCTTGTTTGGGAGTCATTATTTGGGTTGGAGTATAAATAATGCAAGAATCAATAGAACTAACAATTGTGACCTAGGAATAATAAGTTTTAAATCAACAATTTTGGCATCTACAATAATAAGGGAAGAATCAAGAGAATAAACTACCTTATTAAGGACTAGCCTCTCTTATTCAGTAGGAATCTAGTGGCCATGTGCTCTAGATGGATTTTATTCTTCTGTCAAGATTAACAAGCTTGTGTAGTTTTCTTTTTCTAGCTTTGCCTCTTCCTCTAGTTCATCTTGAACTTTTGCTTCACTTAATTCGTGTTCTAGTCCATTTATAGTTTTTTCATGTTATTATTCATCACCTATCAAATAATCCACTAGTGAAATCAAATTTTCACGCTCTTCCTCATTTATTTCCTCATCAAGGGTTCCTTCTAGGGAAGTTATACCTAATGTTGGTATTTCTTCTAATTGTTGAATTTTTAAGGAGGATAGAAGGACTCTAGGTTTCCATTGGTTACTAATTTTATTTTATTTTTGGGGAGGGCTAAGAGATGAATAGAAATATGAAAATAATAAATGAGACATATTAGGAGGAACTAAAATTGTGTATATTGAAGGGATGGGTAGTGGAATAATAATGTTGGAGGTAAGAGTTAATGGAGATAAGACTAGTATAGCAAGGAATATTCAAGGAGATGTCCCCTCACATATGGTAATGGATAGAGATGGACTCATTATAAGTTCTTGAAGAAAAGGAGGATTAGATGGAAGAGATGATAAAAAAAATTATATAAACTTATGGAGACATACTTATGTGACTGAAGTAAGTGGAGCCAAAGGTACCCAAGATAATGTGCTTGTTTATCCACTTGGAAGAGTTGAATTCCTCACTATTATAGTTGTTGTGCCTAAAGTGTTAGAAATTTTATGAATGGAGGATAGGTGAGGACTAGGGAGACCTTTGAGAATATCCTTCCTAATTTGTATATTATCCTCCCTTTGACTACTAGGCTATCCTTATGATATATTAGTCTCTTCTTTTGTGGGAAAGGGAGGTTGATCCTATTTGGATGGGTATTTAGGTTATGGTTGAGGACACTAATTAGTTTAGGATATTTATTCTTCCATTATCAATTAATTTACTTACTCTTTGGTGATTTTTGGCTCATATTGGATGCCTTGAGAAATGATCATTGATATCTCATAATCCCTTATCCAAGTCTAGACTTTAGAATCATCTAAATTATTTATAAATATGGCATCATGCTCATATCATCCTTGGTGATCATATCTAATTGTAACCCCTTTTCTCTCATTTAGGAATTTAAGATAATTCCTAACTCTCTCCCTAGAGTCCCATTCTATGTATTGGGCCACCTTCAAATTAAATGAACCTTAACCTTTCCCATTAGATTGAAGTGTACCCATATTGTAAAATAAATATCCCCAATACTTATGAGAGTATTATGATAATAATCCCAATACTTAATACTAATCCCCTTATCAACACTATTATATAACTAATGTGAAATATATTTTTCTTTTATCTTAATTGGGATGTGGCATGGCAAATACAAATGGGGTGATTTGTTCCCTTCAATTATAATGATGGCATAGTCTATATAGTACTAATAGTCTCCCATTTTAGAGATAATCCTTCTCAAAAATTTAGATATCCTGGGCTATGTCTCATAGATGGCATGATGGAACTGAATATAATTATCCTCACAAATTATGGTTATTTCATTCCTAAATATTTAAACATATAAGAAAGAGTAGTCATCCCAAATTATATTATTCAGGTACTTAGTGGATGACTCCATGATTATTTATGAGCTTTGTGGACTATCCTAATCACTACATCTAACAAGTAAGACATCATGTAAAAATTGTCATTATCTAACCTCTATTTTAATGTGAATATTTTTCCTGTCAATTTGACATTGATAATTTCACCCAGTGCCACAATTTTATTTGAAGTAAAAAGAATATTCAATAGTGGTACCCATTCTATATGCACATAAGTGATACTAGGGAAACCATATAACTTATTTAGGAGGTCCATTGTTACCCTAATTTATTTTCTAAGCTTTATTATAAAATTGGAGTAAATAACTCCCTTGGGTTTCAAAATTTCCCCTTTCACTATCCATTGTTTCAATTTTCCTTCTAACATAATATGAATTCATTGAGAAAATTATGGCATTTATTTTATTTAGAGCTAAGATTGTAATATTCAACTTGTAGATTAAAGGTGAAGTGACTTGATGTTGCCCATATCTTGCATATATTCCAAAGTTTGAGTCTTGAATGAATATTTCATGTGAATCAATATGAATATATATTTTTTTAATTTTCTTCCCATTTAGATTTAAATTTTATAGTTAGCTTTGGTAGGTTATCTATTGCCATAGAGAAACTTTTCATTTACTTTTCATGCCTAGTCATCAATTTAAGACTGATGTTGCTTTCTCACTTATCGGCCTTTGCATACTTTTCATACTCTTTATTTATATTTTAGCCACACATATCATTGATATTTACATTTATATTTATTTCATTTAACATGGGTCCTTATACTTATAATATTTCCTTATATGCTATGTGGGTTGTAAGTTAACAAGATTGAGCCATGTGGAGTGATCTTGGGGCTCCAGAGGTATTTTGAAACTTTGAACTATATGTCTTATAGATGGACTCTGGGTGGAAAGGATGTTAACACATCACATGATATATAGGATTCAAAGAGTTAGGGACTCAAGATCTCAGGGCTCTGTCTCTTAGAATACTTAATATCTGCTTTGGTCTTTCGAGATCTAAATTCATGGGATTACACCACATGATGTAATGTCAAAGCTTGGGGACTTGGAAGACTTAGATTTATTTATGAAATGAAATTTGTCATAGTTTAACATGGTGTTTCCATATGGATTTTTGGTGGAAATTGACATATTTAAAGGTACAAAGCTTTTATCTGACTGTAATGAGCTCTTTATAACATGGTTATGCCACTTATCTCAATCTTGAAGTTTTGGGGTTACAAAAGTTTGATTATTTTATGAAAGATGAAGTGATGAGAATGAAAATCACCCTTCCACCTATCCCAATCTTAGATTTTTAGAAACTTCGGAAGCATAATTATTTATGATCTCTAGGCATGGATAATTTTCAAGTCTTTGAAAATAGTTATGCATACACACTAAAATATAGAGATACTAAAACATAACACATTATTCTTGTTATCTAATAAAAATCATAAGGTAAACTTTGATAAAATTATGAGAATCTAAGGTTAAAAATAAATTTCAAATAATTCCCAAGCTTGGATTTTGTTTTTTCTATAATTATGTAACTTTAGACTTTCAGGACAAACTTAGACTTATTAATTTTAAAATTTATGGATGTATTTCTAAAGCACATAGGACTTTGAGTAAGAATTTAAAAACCATATTGGGTCCCTATTTTAATTCATAAAATGTGTGTGTGTGTGTGTGTGTGTGTGTGTGTGTGTGTGTGTGTGTGTGTGTGTGTGTGTGTGTGTGTGTGTGTGTGTGTGTGTGTGTGTGTGTGTGTGTGTGTGTGTGTGTGTGTGTGTGTGTGTAAGTGATAGGTCATAACACTATGGTTTTATCTATTTCTATAGTTATTTCAATTTATGTGATTTAGTGTTTTTTGAAATATTATTATAGATTGGTTTATATAATTTAGGGACTTAATAATTTTTTTGTAGATGTGTTAACAAGGTGTAATTTATTATGTAGACACAAATATTAAATGCATAATTAATTTCATAGTTATTATCATATGTGTGAGAAGTGTTAGGTATAAATTGATTAATTATCCTACTTTTTAATCCAAAAATAATAATCTCTCACTTACATCTTTATTTTCATATATACATACCCTTTGTTCTTATGCAAAATAATAGAGATTGCAATCATCCTTTGAGCTAGTGGATATGTAGTGTTTTAGAGAGTACTTTTATAGTGAAACCATTTTTGGCTACACACATACTTTGTATATTATACATAGTTAACACAATGTGTCTTTATTGTGATTATCTCTTTTATGAACACTTTATGTTGATGGTGTCTTTTTTCTTAAGATCCATGGGTTATTTTATCATTTTTAATATGGTATTAGAGTAGGTTTTATTGATAAGATCAACGAGATTTTTTTAAAGGATATTGTTGGAATATTTATGGTAGTGATGTGTTTTCATTTATTTCAAGTGTAATTAGTGATGATAAAGTGGCGTGAGAGTGATCTTGGTCTAATATGCATGATCTTAGTGCTCAACTTAGTCTTGGTTGCTAGTGAAAGCTTGTGGGAGCAATTGGTTCTATGGAAGCATGAGTGGATGGTATGGAGCATGGAAAGAGAGTACATGGTATGTCCATGTGGTTGAGAGAGCAATTGGATTCCTTCTAGGTGGTATTCAAGTAGAGTGCAAGTCATCCTATGCCATGCGGGCTTGACCATGTGTGGTTACATATGGGGTTTTGATTACTTTGAGAGATATATCATGACGAGGATCTCAGTATGCTTGGTATATTAGTTTTATAAATTTATAGGGTGATAATAGGTCAGGTGTATGGTTTGCAAGAGGTGGCTAGTGGTCTACAAGATAGATTGGCCATTGGCCTAGTTGGCCTAGGTGGGTTTATGAGGCCTTGTGAGGGGTCAAAGGGTGTTTATAGGTTGGTGAATATTTTTTTTCATGAGATATGGTGAGGAAATTTTATTCAAACATTTTTATGATATTTAAGGTTAGAGAAGGAGATACAAATTCAAGAAAAGTCTTCATATGCTTTAGAGATGGCTTGAATTGTGTATTTTGAGCTCAAGAGGAAAGTTTCAACATTCACTAGTTCATATATAATTTACATGGGAATCTAATCCTTTTGTGAGATGTGTCACATGGACCTAAGAAGGTTTTCCAAGTAGTTTTTAGTGGATTGAGGGACAGAGCTTTATGAACATTCATTAAGAATGTAAATTGGTCAAAACCCTCTATAAACCCTCATAATGGAGAAATTACAAATAACTTGATAGAAAGGACATAGAATGGATTTGTTGACCAATTTTTACTATTGGAATGTATATATGACTCCTATAGTCATATCCAAGTGGTATTTTTTTGTTAGGGAAGTGAGTAGATGGTACAAAAATATGCTTATTTTTGAATATTTTAGTACTACAAGAAGGGTTAACTAAGTCAACACATGAGAGTTGTTAGAGTTTGAATTACATGAATTGTTATTGAATTAAATATATATTTTTTGTCAATAAATATTCATTGTGTCAATTATCTAATTCAATCAAGTTGACTAGTTGCTAATATGTTAGACAGTGAAAACAGTGACAAAAAGCCAATATGAGTGAGAATCCATTTAGGGATGTGTGCAAGTGAGTAGGGATGAATCTAATGGTTTGGAATATTTTTTAAAGACATATTACTTATGTTACCTTTATTGGTATGTTATTGTGATGACCATACATAGGCAAGAAGGTGCCTTCAAAATGACTTATATGAGTAATGAGGACAATATAGAAGTATGTCTCATAGAATGATCTATATGTTTCATAAATGAAACTAGAAATATATATGTTTTTTTTAGGATTACATGAATGCATTGGAAGATCAATAAAGTTTCTACACAAGTGTTATATGTCATGTTCATCATGACTAGTTTTTGGAGCTTGTAGGTAGTTTGGAGTGTCATATTTGGAGAGGCTAGTTTGAGCTATTCTAAGCAAAGTTTGAGGTAAGTGAGATATTTTTGATATTATATGAGTGTCATAGATTCATTACATGTCTTTTTTCTTCATATTTTTTCTCTATTTTGGTTGGATTAGTTAAATATATTTAACTAAGTTTCTAGTGTGCATGACCAATTTGAGTAATCAGTTTATTTGAGTTGGTTTGGACATGTGTGAGCTATGTGAAGGTAATATATTTTAAGGTGTTATTTATGTAATTTATGACTTATCCATGTTAATTTTTTATTTTTTTTTGTTAAAATCAATATCATGCCTTAGTTCTTCTTAGCAGTATTTTATGGGTGTTTATAGGACTTGGAAAGAGAGAGAGAATGGCTTGGATGGAGTAGTGGTTTGGAGTTATAGATGTTGTATACTAATGTGGTAGTGATAAATGATCTATTATAGGTATTTTTGATGTGTTTCACCTATTTTTGAATGTTTAAGGTGGTCCAAGGAATTCAAGGTATAACGTGTTCTAATGAAGGTCTAATGCATTAGGCCTAATTGAGATCTAAAGGAGGATTAAGCTTGCTCTGGGTTATGACCAACCTATGGAGATATTTTGACATTAATGTAATGTGTATGAGGATAATTTTTATGGGTAATATAAGTGTGTAAAATATCTTGTCCGACCAAGATGGGTTAGATGAAAGAGTAGTATATATATAATAGGTCTATTTGGCCTATTTGAGGAGTGTGAGAGTGTGTGGACTATAGAAAATAAAAGAGCTCAGTTAAAGAGAATGTATGGATCATTAAGGACAATCATATGGATAATATTATAATTCATTTTTTTTTATCAGGTTCATGAGCTAGCAAGTCATTAGACCTAACAGTCTAAAGTGTGACTTGGTTGAGCGAAAGGCTTGTGAAGGGGATTACAAGTGTTAGAGCAAGAGAAGGTCATCATCAGGTCTATAAGACATCATATTAGTGGTGGAAATCATATAAATGTGGTTGAGTGGGTTCTTAATCACCTAGGGGTTTTTATCATCCTTTCTAGTTGGAGCTAGATAAAGGTCTAGTAGGTGCTGGACTAAATTGAGGGGTAGATTCTCCTTGATCAATTGATACTAGTCTAAATTCTCATGTTTTTTATATCTTTATAATACTATATTCCTTTTTTTTTAGGCTTTAGATTGGCTTTTCTTCCCCTAGAGGATTTCTCACATAAATTATGTGATCACATGATGTATGTTCTTGTTCATGATTTGGATGTATAAGCTTTCATGTTCATGTTGGTAGATCAGATTAATGAATGATGAATGAGTTTTGGAATTGAATGTACATTATTTTCTATTGATTCAACCCCCCTCTTAGTATCTACTTCCAACAATACATATCACTCTCAAATATAGGTTATTAGGAAGATCAAGAGAAAAAAATAGAAGAGAAGAAGCCTCAAGTACTCTAATGTTTTTATCCTTAGAAAACTTCAAGTGGAAAATATATTTTTTATCTATTCATTAGATTCTATGAAATTTATTTTTTAATTCCCATCTATTTTACTCAAATCCATTTCATTCCTTTGGTAGGATTCATGTACCGATTGCATATCTATATACATATGAGTTCCATGGAATATGACTAGGCCAAGAAATGATGTTCACATATACACCCCTTCTATTTTGTCCATTTTATATCCCTCACTCATGCATTTATCAATATTTTCATGTGTTACATATGTTTACTATTGCGATATAATTGAATGATTTATAGATGAAATAGTATAGCTTAATGGTTTATTTATGGATTTACTAATAAGTATGTCTGAGGCACCCTTAACCATAAGAAGAGAAGTATATATACATTTATAATTGTGTAAATCCATTGATCTTATAACACATATAAACTTACTTTCATATGCACCCACAACCATTGGTTAGATAAACATTAAAAACACAAAGCATATGCAGTAACTAGGAAGCACTTGTAGCCACTGTCTATGTCCACTTGAAACCACTACCTAGAAAGGTACCTAAAACAAGTGGTGATGTAGAAATATTTTTAATAGTGATAGTTTGTGCACAATTTAAGCTAGAAACATCCCACAATTTAAGGAGTTGATTTGGTTCCATGAATCTAGGGATGAGAAACTTAAATGATCCTTCTCCATTTTGGTTATTTTATTTTTGCAACAATATACTTAACATTGAAGTTTTTTGTATTATGAAAACGTCTTTGTATGTTTTGTGAAAATCATAGATATCCTATCTTAACCACTAGATTTTATGAATATTTTGAATAAACAACTACCTACCATATATAAGGAGTATAGGCACAGGTTACAAGTTAATAGAAAATATGAAATATAATCTAGAATATTTATAAACAATTTAGTAAATACAAACATATCAAAACTATTATGAAATAAAGGTATTTTGAATAATTAACTTCCTTGTATCAAAGGAGGGAGTCAAGATCTAGTCTAAATGAGGCAAGGCACACTTGCATGGAATTAGTAGACTGATTTCTCAATTGTTAGTATTAATTTTGTTTCTATATTTTTTATGTATGTATTTATTATTTCATGTTGAATAAGTTGGGTTGACGACTTTGTATGTATAAGCATTATTCCATTATGTACATTTAATTCATCTAGTGTGGAATGCTTCAAAACAATTTTGATTTCCTTTCATGCAAGTGTGCTTTAAATTCTTGTCATTTCATTTCTTCAAGTGTGTTTCAATTATGAAATAGATAAGACCCTACCCTTTAAGAGATATTAACACAACACACATAGTGCCAACATCTTATCAAAGCAAATAGACCCTAGGTTTACAATTTAATAAACATAATTATTAATAAACCAAGTGGCCAGCCCTCTAGAATACATCTATTGAGTTGTATGTATAGTGATTAGATGCATAATTTTAATTTGGGAGTTTATTTTTCTCATAATTTTGGCATCATTTCTATGTAAGTTGTCAATTTATAGAATATTGAGAATGTTGGATTAAATTTCATGCTTTCCTAGATTAATTTCCTATTCCTAGAGTAAATTTCATTCTCGCAATTAAGGGTTAAAATATAAAAAATTCCCACCTTTCATTAAAGAGGAGAAACTAAGTTAGCTCATACCTTTTTTATATCTCTACATGATATAGTATTGATTAGTTAAAAACCATTTTTTTCTTAACAATATATTAAATATATGTATTGAAAAGCAATGGATGAGAAAGGTTTGGGGAGAGATTTAATATTAGATGTTGGTAATAATTCAAATAATGTGAGTATATTTGGTGTATATCAAGACATATCAATGCTTAAATCCCTAATAAAATAACTTCAAGAGAAGACCAATAGGTTGAGATATCTAATTACCATAACAAAAATAGGGGATGGATATACACATCATAAGTTACCTATAATTACTATTAAAAACCAACCTATAACAACTTAAAATATGGAGATACATGCACTTATTTGAAAACACAAACCTATAATTACACACACACACGTGCGCGTGCGCGCGCGCACACACACACACACACACACACACACACACACACACACACACACACACACACACACACACACACACACACACACACACACACACACACACACACACACACACACACACACACACACACACACACACACACACACACACACACACACACAAACACACACACACACACATAAAAACCTAAAATTTTATGTGTGTGTGTGTGTGTGTGTGTGTGTGTGTGTGTGTGTGTGTGTGTGTGTGTGTGTGTGTGTGTGTGTGTGTGTGTGTGTGTGTGTGTGTGTGTGTGTGTGTGTGTGTGTGTGTGTGTGTGTGTGTGTGTGTGTGTGTGTGTGTGTGTGTGTGTGTGTGTGTGTGTGTGTGTGTGTGTGTGTGTGTGTGTACGTGTGCACATGCTTATTCAATAAAAGTAACCTGCAACAATGGAAACATATGCACTTGTAGTGTAGACCTACCTATAACATTTTATCCCACTCTTGTCCATAAATATGATTAATTTACAACAAATGATAGCATAAAATTAACCTAAAAATTATCATCATACATTTATTGTTAAGTAATTACAACCTACAATGATTACTCATATGTCAATTCCTAAGTTTGCTAATAATAGTCAGTCTATAGTAATCACGTCTAAAGCAAAGTCTAATCCAAATAGTGAAAACCAACTTGTAAAAGTCACTATGGTTTCTCATACACTCTTTAATAAAATGAGAATTGATTATGATACTTTATTACATAGAAACATATTAACACATTGAAGAAGAATGACCTAAAATAAGCATTTATATGAAGACATTTGAATATGTTGAAAAGGAATGATCTTCAATAAATGGACACACAACTAGTTGTGAGGAAAAATAACCTACAATAAGTTTTTGCAAAAATTATAAACCCACTAATATTATAGTTAGAGGATATCAACCAAATTTATCTAGTTGTGTGCAATTTTAGGGCAAATCAGATTTGGAAAAAAATGAAGAAAAATTAGTTTTTAGTGGAGGATTTAAAGACCACAAAAGAGGGAAAATTTGTCTAGTTTCAAGGGATATAACCCTCAACCCCACCTTGTATTGAAATATGGAGTTTACCTAGGGAACTTCACCCAAATACCAAAAGGGGCACTTTCCCTTGACCCCATTGGGGTTTGTCATCTCTAAACCCTCACCTTTAGATTTTAGAGCCAAAGAATAAAATGGTGAGGAACCACACCAATAAAAAGTAACATGTTTATAACTCTTTTACCCATGACATGAAATTAATATGTTTTTCAAACAATGCATGCATAACATTAGAATAAATTTCAATAATTCCATGAGGAAGAGTATATTATTTAATATAAATTGGTAGAAGGAAGATTGGTTGTTTATCTCCTTGACTATTGTAAATTTGAGACTGATTAGGCACAAAAGGACAAGGCACAACCTAGACAAAATGGAAATTAAGGAGGAAAAAACTGATTAGAAAATCAAAATGGATCTTGGTCACCATTGAAAATAGAACCATGTAAGCCTAAAATACTATTGTTATCTAGTTTCCATTTCATGGTTACAATTTTCCTTCTTGTTATGCACTTCATGCCTGGAGATATATCCCACCATCATATTAGCATTTGATAAACCATTACCAATAAACATTAGTTCATTGACATTGGTATCAAGGTTAGTCATCTCATCCACCACCCATAAATGATAGCCACAAAAAGTTCAATTTCAATAATAGCCATCACAAAGTTTTTTCTCCAAACATATTATAACCTAACCCAACATTTAAGTTAAAAAGTAATGAATAACTTTATCAATTAGTCAACCTACTAGACCAAGAATCTATTCAGTCATGTCTACTAAGAGTTTAGGAATTGGTGATAATTTTTTTTCTTTCTCAAACTTGCACATAACATTATCAACAAATCAACTTGACCAATTTGAAATAATGGAATGACAAAATTCCTAACATACTAATTAAACTCAATAGATTTTTTTATTCATACAAGGATTATAATAAACCACTTAATATCAATAATTATCAATAGACTACCCCAACTAATTCTTGAAGAAAACATAAAACATTTTTTTCTAGTAATGAGCCAATCCTTGATCTCGTCAATTCATAAGTAAGGTTGTGCTACTATTCATAACTAGGTAGTGAATAAAATTCTTGATTTTATAAATAGATTAAAGAATGATTTTACCTATATGATTAAATGGATTTATGGGAAATAATTTAGTAACATACTACTATGGCTCACTTGGAGACACACACTAATTTTTTGACTGTCTAAGTTACACATAGCCACTATTCAAAAACTATTATAATGACTCATAGCCACTATTTAAATTATAAGTAACCACTATTTATAAACTATTTTAATGATCTACAAACACTAGATAAGTTACAAGAAAATACTATTTAGAAAATATTATAATGACCTACACCCATTGTTGATCCACTATTATATTCCTTGTAGCTACTATCATAGTCATTTTAGCCACTTTCATAGTCCCTATAGCCACTGTGTTAGTCCTTGCATCCACTATTTTATTTCTTATAGCTACTCCATAGTCACCTGTATCCATTGTTATAGCTCACCCACTGAAACTATTGTAGCTTTTTATAAATTATTTTTATAGGTTGTTGTATATTAAGATGGATTGGAGCCATAAAGATTTAAGGGCCATGAATAATCATATATAAAACTATAGAGGAGGTAAAATAGTCATTCCAAATTAATACAACATTTAGAATTGATGTTTACCCACCCACCCATCCATCATGAGGGATTCACTAGAACCTTTTTTGGCTAGATGACAGGGTAATGACCAATATTATACTCAATATACTCCCACCATTTACTACACTAATAAGCACTCAATTTTGACACATAAAATTATTTTTTGTATGTATAAAACATCTCAATAGATCAATTCATTTGTATCATTTTCTCCAAACATATTTTTTCCCTCTTAGATAGATCATCCCAACTACAACATCTTCATATTCTATTTAATATTCTATTGTTTTTCATCTAATCTTCCACATAAATAATGTCTTTGACATATTTTAACAATAATTTAGGTAACCATGATTTTTTCATATTTTCTCAAAGAATATTTTTGCATTAACATCTACTTAATATCTCAAATGAAAAACAACAACTAAAACATCATCCACAATACTATAATCATATTCATATAAGGAAGATATAATCATATTTTCCCTTGACCATGCTTGTATTTAATGACATATCTTACCTAAATTAAAACACTATTCTTGAGTTTTTAATGATGTTGATTTTGTATAAAGAATTTTAAGATGATTTTTCTGGTTTTTCTTGACACCCTTATGATATTTGAGGATCATATTCACATTTTTTTTATAATTGACTCCTCACTAAGATTTCTCCATATTTTAATGGATAGTTATTTATCCTTTGTAGAACTAAAATCAGATGTATGGTAACTTTAAAATCCTTCCTTGTCATTAAATAGGCTAATAATTAGTTTTTTTCATTACTAGATTTAGCGTTTTATGTATTTTGATTTTGTATCTAACACATGACCTGAATATTTTTAGTTTCACTATTATATAGCTTATATTATTTAAATAAGTTAGGATAACCATCTTAGAAATATACTACAATAATTGACTTCATTTGTGATATTTAATAACATATGTTGCACAAGTTTACAAGTTGTTGATGGACACATATTTATGCTTTTTATGAAAGATTCTAGATGTATATCCCCTTGGTTATAAAAATATCTATATTTTTTATTCTTTGTATAAAAATAAAAATCATAACCTCTATTTTGATACATGTTGGCATATAGGGAAACCCATACACTTTGATGAATTTTTTAAAGTAGCTTCACATCACTTAGAGGCCACCACTAAGAATCATGTGGCATGATGGGTACACTCAACAAGGAGATTTATAATGAAACAATGGATGATAATTCAACATTTTATGCACAAACACAACCACAATAAAAATTGGACAAGTAAGTTGAAGGATATTAAACAATGAAAAATGAAGACTATGTTGTTTACTTCATTAGTATTTCTTTCCTTATCAGTAGCCATCATCTCCAATTACATGAACATAGAAAAATTTATGTATATACTCAAATTTATGGATTAATTTAGAGGTTATAAATGTTATGGTACATTTTATTCATATCCCCCTACCATCACGTTATCATTTCTTCAAAAATATCAAAATTTCAAAAAAAAAATCAATAATGAAAACCTTTGGGCATTGTTGATAGCCTTAGCTCAAAAACCTAACCTACTAACTGACCAAGTGATAAATAAAGATCCTTGATTAAAAATAGACTTCTAGGTATTTAAGGGATAGATTCTAAACATTCAAAAAAAAATCAATCAATAAGGCAATATGTCATGTCTTTTCATTTTGTAGTCATTTCTAATTGGGTTTTTACACCTATAGCCTCTATTGTCTTTGAATATTTAATAAAAATGATTTAGGACTAGGTGTCTATAACAACATCATATTCACTACAAATGATAAATACTGATATTTTGGGGTAATAGAACTCATGTTTTCATTTTCATGTGTTAGATTCCTACATACCTTGCTAAAAAATTTCTCCTATTTATTCTTGGATACAAATTATTGTTTTCAACTTAATTATGTGGTATTGCATTATCTTGGCCTAATGGCTTCAAGTTCTCATTTTTTACCTATAGCCACTAATGCCCATTCATATTTTACAAACCACTATTATATTTTGGTCATGTAGCCTCTATTGCCAATTTTATACTAGTTTTTGTTGCCTTGACATGTTCACATTACTTATATGTTTTCTCTTTTCAAATTCTATGACATCAATCATGAATATTTTTTATTCATAGTCATTAGGATCTTGTTTATACATAATTGGGATGTTTTTCTTTCACTTCCATAGTTGAACATCCCTCCAAAACAAAAATATACTCTCAAAATTTTTAGTTATTACTTTCATTTGTTCTTCTTAACCATCTCTTCAACTTTCAGCTATCATATATGTTATCTTCATTTGAGGTGCTATATTTTCAAATTTTCATTTGATTATATTACATTAATAACTTCATTATACCACCTCAATGGACCTATTCTTAATATATTATATAACATCATCATTTTTGTTAAGACACTATCAAATCAGGTAATTCTATTTTTTAATTTAGATTCACTTGTTTTATCTTAACATTAACTTATGTAAATATATCCTTTTGTATTCTCCTCTAAACTAAAACCCATGGCTATAGGTCAGATACCTAAGCCCTCTTCCATATAGTTTTACTACCTATTTTATTCCTTCCTATCATCATCTAGTTGTTCTTAATGTTTGCTCATTTCTATGTTTCCCACTTATCCATTACATTAACCACATGTGTAGCCAATATAATCCATACTCATTCATCCTTCATATATTTCAGAACCATCCATGCTCTTATAACATTAATTTATATACCACTTCACTCTACTTTGAGATAAGTTTTAAGATAAATCTGGGGGAAAGGATGGTCAATAAATTTTATTTATTTCCATGGGATATAGTATCACACATATTTGGCATGTAGGAGTCATCCTAAAAAAAAAGAGTTGAGACATTACACTTGGGTTTTTATAAAATAAAATCCATACACTAAGTTATTTTTTATAGAAAGATGAAAATCATATATACCATCATGGAAGGACACACAAGAAAACATGAGCCTTTTAATCAATAAATTTGATTAATAGTATATAAATTTTAAATATATTTAGAAATGTTGGTTGGTTTTTTATATTGAAAAAAAAATCATTCCAACAACAAGAGAAAGAGGATCATATGAAATAAATAATCCAAAAATAGTGTGAAACATGTTTTTACAAGTAGGGTAGGTACTTTCATTCACTACTCAAAGAACTGATCGAATATCACTTCCTTCACCTTGGGATAAAGTAGAATTCTTCATTACAATGTATATCACTTGTGATGGTAGGTTTTCACTTCTTTTAATATTGATTTCAAATTGTTGAACCATTTAAGACATATCATTCAAATTAACATGCCTCACCTCTTTATACATTTATTAAGACAAATTAAAATAAAAATTTAGAGAGGAAAAAACATGCATTGGATCATCATTATTTGACAAAGTTGATAGTTGAAAATTTATTGCATAATAATAAACTTGAATTATCATGGGATATATTTATTTCTCTATTTTACATTTCTCCACATGATTTTGCATAATATAGATAGGAAATAGATGAAGAGGGATCATTTTATAGTGGAAGAAAGGAAGAGCCTATTATAATTTTAGATTCAAATGATGATAGTCCACATGTATGAACCAACAATATAGGATATTTTTTAAAATATTTTTCTAAGGTTCCTAGTCTAGTTGCATAAGGACATGAAATAGGTTAAGTTGGGGGTATCATGATGAAATAAATGGAACTCATCTCACATATTTTTATGATATACACCCCTCTTATTTTATCCATTTTTATATCCCTCACCCATGTCTTTATCAATATTTACATCTATGTTACATATGTTTATTGTTGTGACATAAGTTAATGATTTCTAGCTAGAATAGTATAATTTAATATTTTATATGTGTATTTACTAATAAGTATGTTTGAGGCACCTATAAAAATAATATTTGAAGGATCTATACATTTTATAATGGATTATAACCATTGAATGTATATCATTCATATTCATTACGGTAGATTCACTCATAACCATTGGTTAGATAAACATTGAATACACAGACAACCCGAAGTAAATAGAAAGAACCTGTATCTACTATCTAGGAATCACCTAATACCATTGTCTATGACCACCCATAATCATTGACCATAAATCACTCATGGCTACTACCTAGAAAGGCACTCATAATAATTAGTTATATAAACTTGTTTCTAATCATGCCAATCAATGCACAATTAAACCTAGAAATTATCCAATATTTAAGGATATGATTTAGTCCCATGATTCTAGGGATGAGAAACGTAAATATTCCTTCTCCATTTCATTTCCTTTTTTTTCAAAAAAATATTTAACATTGAAAATATTTTTCTATTGCTAAAACATAAAAGTATATTTTGGGAAGTCAAAGATCTTTAGTTGTAACAAATAGATTTTAGGAATATTTTGAATAAGCAACTTCCTCCCATGTATAAGGGGTACATGCATAAGCTTCAAGTTTTAAAAAATAGGAAATATATGTTATAAGAGTTATAATAATATTTTATGTATTGTTTTAATTTTCTCATAGGATAATCATTATGAAATAAATATAGTTTGAAGAAGTAAATAACCTATATCAAAGGAGGGATTCAATTATCTAGTCTAAAAAAGGTATGTCCCACTCACATGAAATATGTATAATTATTTGTCATCTGTTAGTATTAGTTTCATTTATATATTTATTTATGTCTGTATTTATTAAATCATGTTGAGTATGTTGTATGTATGATTTCATATGTATACGCATTCTTCCATTATGTACATTTAACTCATCTAGCATGGGAAGCTCCCAAATAGTTATGATTTCCATTTCATGTAATTTTCCTTTTATTCAATTTCTCTTTCAATTGATTGTGTTTTTAATTCATTTCCTTTCATTTCCATAATTATGTGTTAATTATACAATGATTAATACCCTAACCTTCAAGAGCAACTAGTGTTGCACATATAGTGTCGACATCTTACCAAATTCAATGGACCGTAGGTTGAAAATTTAATGAAAAAAATTGTCAATAAACCAAGTGGATGCCCATTTATAATATGAATGTTTGGTTGTACATATAGTGATTGGACTATGTAAGTTTAATAAGGGAGTTGGTTTTGCTCATCAGAATACTCTTTCAACCAATTTTGTTTTGAGTGTTTTTGGTGTGTAATAGATAGTTTCATTATGTTTAGATTCTAATAAAAAGTAATTTTTGAATTTCATTTCAATTAAATCTAACATCATGAGCTCATTTGTCAAAATATGTAGGTCATGTCCCATGTAGATCTAGAGAAGCCACAGGGGTAAGAATGACTCAACATGAAATAAATGATCCTTGTAAGCTCATTTGTCATGTTTTTAAGACCAAAATATGAGAGGTTTTAGTACACCACAATGGGCTATTATCTCTTATGTTTATATACATATTAGACCTAGGTACATTCATAGGGTGTTTTTTTCACATTATATTTTTCATGTGGCATAATGGGCACTCTCACGTGATGGTTTTTTAGTAATTTTTTTACACACATACAACATTGATTTTTTTTATATATAAAGCTATTATGTCTTCACTCTGTATTCAACATGAAGGGGTTTTTTGTGTAGTTATAATACTTCCTTGGTTATTTAAATATGATATGTACCTAATGATAGTTTCTAGCAAATGTAGAGATTGGTTGTTTCTTGAAGGAACTCCATCACACTCCATTTGCAATCTAGTTGTTTCCTAGAGTATCTCCATAATATTAAATTTACAATTATTTAACCAAATATTCAATTAAAATGGAACACATACTAATAGCCAGCTAATTATTAAGCTTTGATACTTCAAAATTAATACCTTGACTTGGATTTGGTATGGTTCAAAATTGTCTTTAGACTACTCCTAGTTATTTATTCATAATTTGGGAAGTGTAGGGAATATGTTACCAATGTGTCATAGTCTATATGTGTACTAAATAAGAGTCAAGTCCCCTAGTAGGTGTACTCTTTATTTATATATATATGATTATAATTCAGTTATTTATAATGCCATTGACACACTTGGTATATTGGCCAACCCTAGGGATATATTTAATTTTAAAAAATAGTTATTTTTAGGAGAGGTTTGGTACATTTATCTTAGGTTAGTATCAACTAGGCATATGGACCCATCTTGATAGTACTAACTTGTGTATAGTTAAATTGAACTGAAGGTTTGTAGATGTTTGTGTGAAATAGTAAACAAGTTTGAAATAGATAGTGAGGTTATTTTAGGTGTGTAAAAATAAAACTTAAGGATCAAACTTATAAGGTAGCATATGTGGGTGAGATAATTGCAAGTTAGGACCATATTTTTTCATGCAATTCCTATGTGGTAAATCAATGTCATGATTTTCATTATCTAGTACTTATTGCCATATTTTAGCATCTACACCACTAAACATGTATGGTTTAAAGATACCTTTACACCGATACACATTCCTAAATAACAATTAAATTCAAAATCAACACTCTTTAGAAGATTTGAATCACTTCACATCTCAAATAAAAATAGTACCATCATGTAACACATAACATTGGCTCTATTAATTCTAATTTTTAGTCCCCTTTATAGTATGGAGGATAGTATTGGAGGAATCTAATATTTTAAAAAAATATACATTCACCCCACAACCAACACAATTCTAATGAATCATAATGAATAGAGAGATGTTATACCCTTGAATTTTGACTTCCTCCCACATTGATCTCAAATACCCCAATCATAGTAGTGAATCTAGGATATAGCTTTATAATAAACTATTCAATGAAATGGAAGAAGATATAGTTTCCTAAGATTTAAGAAAATATGTATTTATACCAATACACTTTTAATATGCCTCCTCCTTGGCAACAACCACCAAAATAAGTCATCATTGTGTATCATTATTCATTCTTAGATATGCATAAACCTACCACTCAACCCATTCAAAACATCATTAGAACTCATCATCAAAGGATCCCCATTCCATCTCAGGTTAATTTCCCTATGTGTTCAAAGAGTAATATTATGTCCCACTAGTTGGTTAGAAAACATTTCAATAAATAATTAAAAAATAAATCATAGAAAATATTTTAAATTTTTTATTATTTTTGTAAAAAAGTGGATACATTACAATATTTTAATATGTAAACTAAAATATTTTATTTTATTTTATTTTATAGAGCTAAACTCAAGTTTATTTTTATGGAGATTGGAGTTTATATGGTTTTTCTATGTCAAAAACTATGACATAGTATTATGATTTGATCCCATGAATGACTAAATCATTAATTTGGTGTGATGTATCCACTATATTTAAGGTGAGAATGATATACCTCACCTTAATCCCATAGGTTAAGTGGAAAATTATCACAATACTCACTCCACTAAATAATTCTACACTCAATTGGTCTTTAATGATACCCAATTAACAATCCCATCATGATCAATCCAATCATTCTCATATAATCAATAAATTATATTAAAGGATATTAATTAAACGTGTTACATTTCAACCACAATAATCCTTAAAACTTAGGCTTGTGCTTATTATCACATATGATCCAAACCTATTGAGCATGATAAATATATTTCCACCTATTCACATTATAATCCCTCATATGTTTATAGGCCTAATTTAATACCAACTAAATCATCTCAACCTACTATAGGTTACTCCCCTTTAAAATGAAATATTATGGCCAAAACTTACCTTGAATATCAAAATAATCCTTTTGGTAATGTTGTTAGTGGGAAATCATGCACACAAGATGCCATCAAAATATAAAGATAGGTCAACAATATAACAGTTCAGCATACATGGGATGATTAATCATCAACTATATTATATTTTGAATGAATTGCATGGATTTGGGATTTTCTAACTTGGGAAGCTTATAATGAGGTTATAATTATTGAATATTCTAAATGTAGTCTATTATAACCATGTACCTAAGATAGGGAGAGTGAACTATGTATATATGTAACCTGTAAAGAGTTGAAAGAGGTTAGACATTGAAGAATTAGGTAATGGATCCATGAAATAGAGGTCTCTTGTAAACACAGTGTAATAGTTTGACTCCTAGCTAAGTAAGGATAAGTTTCATTGATGATGTAATTAAATTTGTGTTGTAATCTTATTACAAAATTGATGTATTATTTATGATAAAGTCCTATATATCCAAGGTTTCAGGAACACTTGGCTATTTCATATTGTGTGATGAATGTTGAATCTATAGTGTTATTTTGATGAATTCCTGAATGAGAATCATACTAACTAGAATATTTAGATCTTATATATTTCTATGATATGTTTTTAAGAACCTATGTTTCTAACAAATATGAACCTGTTACCTCTCCAAAGTTGTCCTCATAATTATCAAGTTTTGGGAAACTAGGAACCTTTGCTAACAATGGTGTGGTGAGAGTGGAACTATTGTGGATGATAAAAAAAGGATATACTCTAGTGTTACCAAGTTCTAAGGATTTGTAAGAATGTTGGGATCAAAAATATATATAAATTCACATAGAAATAGGTAAGAAGGATAGGGTGTAATGAAAAGGAACTCATAGATAATCATCTATAGGTGATGTACATGAAATCTTCTAGTGTGTATTTATTACATGGTTAGCAAGATTAGAGATTTTTTTTTTTAGGTTAGATCTACATCTAAGATTTAATAGATAGATGATCTAATTAGATAGTTATAAATATTTGAGATTGTTTAGACCTATGTGATCAATCATTGGATACAAACCACTGTAGACGAATATATAATGAAATTCATAGTTCATGGTTATATTACTTTTGATGAATCATACGATATATTTGTGTGAGGTACTAGAGTGAAGTTTTTATAGAAAATGCCAATTATTATCAAGATGTTGGTCATTAAAAAATATGATAGCCTTACCCATTTATGATGGGGTAGTATTTCAGGGTGCGATGGGGATGTGTATGGTTGGGATGTGAGATGGTGTAAGAATAATCGAGAAAGTTGGCTTGTAAAAACCAGATGAGTAGACCAAACAAAAGGGATCATAAGAAGCTTATAGATATATAATAAGAACTATGACAACAAATGAAGTGTAATATATCAAGGACTACATGAGAAACTATGAGTAGAGGTAGAGGTAGAAGCAAGAGTAGAGGTCAAATAGTTGTAGGAGATGGGAAGAAGAATGAGTTGATGAAAGGGTAAGAGAGGAAAGAGTTGATGAGAGAAGAAGGGATCGAGATTATTGAGACCAAGATAAAATAACTAAGAAATTATAATATGATGATAAGGTAAAAACCTTAAAGGAAGGTAGTATGATAGTTGATAATAGATCACAATTTTTCAAGTAGGCATCTTTCACTTTCATAGAAGAGTTACCTAATTTTGAAGGTATGACTACCCAAAAACATAGTATTGGCTTGACTTTATGTACAAGGAGAATCATACAAAGAGATTTTTCACCCCCTCAAGGTACATCCCATGAGCCTATATTTTATAGAAATACTCCTATTTATATTCAACCTCAAATATTTGTCAGTTATAGAGAGCAAAAGATCAATGAATTAATAAGTATCAAAGAGTTAGTAGATTCCAATTTTGAAAGGACAACACAAGGATTCATTGAATCATATAAAAATTATTTAAGAGAAGTGTCTTTCAATTTAATTAACCCCTTGTTGATTGAAAATGTTATTGATTAGGTGTCATAGATAATTTTTTTTGCTTAGGAATAAAGAACATAAACACACACCATTATGGAGATCAAAGATGATTCAGAAGCATTTTATCACCTAAATGATCTATATCACCTCTATGATCATAAGAATATTTTTTATTCTTGTAAATTTTACCATCTTTGAAAAGTACACTAGTACTTGGAGATAATCCAATTGGGTCTGCAAGACCATCCCCATAGACACCACTAGTGATCACTCCTCCCTAAGTGATCACACTTCTTCCAACACCAAGAGCTTATCAAGTATCAATTTCATAAGTTACAATATCATTAACACCATCTATAGGAGTGTAGATAATGCTTATTTTATAACCAAACCTAGGTCCTATGGTGTTATAGTTAGGTGTGACATATAATGGTAGTTAAAAGGCATTGTGGATGAAAATATTAAGAAGTATGAGTTCATTGGTACTTTGTTCAGAAGGGTATTTGAGTTCATGTTTCATAGGGAATCAGGAACAACAAGTTTTGATAATGTAAGGAAATGGTTAATTAGAGAGTTTAAAGTTAAGAAAAGTGTAGGACAAACCATACAGGACTTGAAGGAAATTTACCAAGGTCTAAGGGAAACTATTCATGATTATGACCATATATTTTTTGATGTGGTCAACAACATCAAATTTTCTTTGAAAGATAAGGATAATTATACTTGGTCCATCAAAGGACTATGACCTAATATCTAGTTTGTGATAGTGCAAACCAAATTTACTAATAAATTAGAAGATAGAAAAATCATAGTAAGAGTGGAACAAATAGAGGATTATGTTACCTCAATAGGGAATAAAACATAGTTATAAATTTCTTTCCAAGATATTTTACAAAAGTTAGAGGCCTCATAGAATATTGCTGAGTAACCTAGAATTGATCTCTAGTGTATTGAGAATTGTAAAGAAGGTCACCATCAGAATGAATGGTCAAAAGTACATATGGAGTTTTGTGACATATACCACATATTAGGATACTCAATAGCTCATTGTCACTTATTACAATAATATGCAAGAAATCTACAAAGTATGTACTATAAATTCTACAAATATACTAATCATGAAGATAAGGATTGTATGGATATACAAAAATTGAAGGAAGGAATTACTAAGAATGTCTTTAAAATAGTCACACAACAAGTGTGAGAAACATCATAAGCCATTTCAAGAGTAGAAACCACTCCCACCAGTGTAACATAGGTTGGGTTGGCATGGGCTTAAAATGTATAGCTATTTAAACCATAAGGATTATCTAGTAGAGTTTAAGCTATGCAACCACTGTAATACACTTATCAATCTACCTAGAATCCTATGATTCCATAAGCATAATAGGTTAGTTCGTTTCCACATATAAATCAATCCCAATATGGTGGTTATGACACCCAAAAATACTAGCAAGGGTGGAATATACCATAGACTACAATAAAATTTGGGCCACAATAGGTAGATGGCAATGGATACCAAGGAATAGAGGTGGATTCAGACATGGATTTTGTAGACGTATGTAAAAAGGATGAGGAAATAGTCTTAAAGACCCCATTAGATGTTATTTTTATAGAAAAATTAATCATGTACAATGTAACTAGCCTATAAATCTATAATGACAAGCTTACTACACTTACTACTGAGTATCGAAACAATATGATATTCATGAGTGTCCTATTTTAGAAGCATAATACAGAGATCAAGCAATGTAGAATGTGAATCAAGTTGTTTTTGAGCCCAAATGTAATTAATTTATGTAATTAATGATAATAACATAGTATGTACAATAATTACTACCTCATTTAGATATTTCAACATACGCAAAGCTAAAATAAACACCTATCTAGAAATAGTAAAAGAGAAGGGACTCATGAAAGAAGATGTGTAAATTCTATAGTGAATTCAACAATAAGGTTTATCTATAGAAAATGAATCTACATTTGATTCATAGATGTATGGATAGATTGTGTGGATCATGAAACAACAATGGGTTATAACAACATTGATAAACTTGATGAAATTGATCAATACTCTATGAAATGAAGATATATCATATAATATCACTGATATTTTTCATAGTTTGATCGCATGTGTATAGAAGGTAAATAAAAGGCTTGAGAAGATGATTTGGTTTATCAAGACTAGAAAACCATGGGATGTCATTGTTAGAGTAGATATAGAGGTAGCAGGGTATGAGATACCAAACATTGTGTTTGATTTTGGGAGCATAGTGAATATGATCCCATAGTTTAACCGGGAGCTGATCAATTTAACTTCTTTGAGTTATAGTCCTATAAAACTCATTTTGGTAGACTATGGTAGGGTATAACCTATATGACATTTAGAAGATGAGAATATTAAAATAGTAGAGTTAACTCTACATGGTGATTTTGAAGTTATAGATATGAAGACAGATGAAACTCACTACCCAGCTTTGTTAGGGAAAGCATGGGCCTATGATGGTAAGATGACCATCAACATGGTAATGAATCAAATAGACTCATACCAGTATGATCATATAATCATTATTCCTCTTAATAGAGACTCCAAGTCATATTGGATTCTTAAGGAACTTGATTATCCTTACGTGGTGAGAGGGAATATTTGGATGTGAATTACAATGTAAAATGTACCTGATATACAATGAAACATGCTAATGAACTAGTACAACTTTATTTTAGTAGAAACATAACACATTGAATTGTTGAATAATGGTTATTTTAAACCTTTTAATATTTCTATAGATGTAGAAGATGAAGTAAGATCTTTGTCAGTAGACTTACATAATCTAATATAGAGTTGTTATATCAAGCCAGTTTTATGGATCATGACTACATTGAGCCTACTTCTAAAAGTATTCTTCCATAAGACCAAGTTTATTCTATCAAAGGTGATTCAAAAACTTACATGCTAAATTGGGCTAGGAATGATCATGAGCTTAAACCCTTGTGCATGGTTTATGTGACTGATTAGTGAATACCTTAGTACTTTACCACTAAAGACATTGGTGACTTTATAGTACGATTCCAAATACATATAGTTAAGGATAGTCAAATGGTGAGCACCCTCAATTATGCATTAAAAATATTTGTAGCTAATTGGTGGGTATTACATCACAACATTAGTAATACATGAGTATAAGTGTGCAAAATTCTCATTGCATTGTTTCAGTTACCTATGGAAGTGTGAAAGGAATGCCCCATATTTTAGGAAGGAGAATGCCCCTAGAACCATATTCAATAGTGTGTTAAATTATGGATGGCTAAAGAAATCAATTTGAAGTATTAGCTGCATTAGTTTATTTACACATTAGGGGTTTTTCTTACTACTTAACACATTCACCAAGAACTCCGTAGAGAGACACAATATTGGATTCAGTTACATAATGACTTTATTCAAACTTTCATATTTGAAAGTGAGAGTCTATAGTTCATAGTGCACTACAAAAGATGAAAATATTATTATGTCATGGATGGGTATAATATTTGTGTAATGATCATGATTCCAAGCTAAAGGAGATGAAGGCTCATAAAATTATCAATGCTATCACCATGGAAGTCAAACATAGTCAACAAGATGCTCAAGTCCTTATTGATGCTATGACTATGAAAACTCAATGTAGAGGTAAAGCAAACATTAAAATTTAGCCTTATCATCATATTCAAGAAGATTCTATTGATGACTCTAATTTAGTTAGTGAAGATTATTTATAACTTGTTGAGTTTTTCAAGTCAAAACTAGATTACAAAATATTACATAAACCCATAGATGAAGAAGGTGAAGAAGACTGATTGTAATATATATAATTTCTAGAGTGAGAGGGTGATCATTTCATTTAATAATTCATTCTGTAAGATGAGCAAAAAGTGTATTAGGAACCCCTAAAATAATAAATTATGAACATCAGGTTAGAAGACACACCAAAATTGGCACATGTTAGTGACTATTGGGATTATAAGGGCATTTTGGAAGCATTGTAGCTTTTTCGAGATTATGCATATGTGTTTCCTAATAATTATGTAGAAGTCAAAGGGGTAGACCCTTCTTTAAGAAAAATGCATATAGAACTTAAGGTACTTGCCCCATCAAGAAGAGGCCTTACAATCTCAATCCTAATATGAATATGAAAGTCAGAAATGAAGTGAATCATATGTAAGACATAAGAACAATATTTCATATGGAAAAAGTGGATTGAGTGAGTCTTATGGTTGTACAACCAAATGAAATAGGTGAGATTTTTATCTATGTAGACTACCACTTTATTAATGATGCCTATGTTAATGACCCCTTTCCAATACTATTTACTAATGAAGTATTGAAATCTATAGCTAGACATGAGGTGTATTCCTTCACTGAAAAATTTAGTGGGTATCATCAAATACCCATCATAGCTAGGGATAAAACTACAGTAACATTTTATATAGAAAGAGTATCATTCACATATACGGTAATTCTATTTGGTCTAAAGAATGTACCAATGGTTTTCTCTAGGACTGTAATAACTATGTTCAAGGATTTCATCCCTGACTTTCTAGAGGTATATCTAGATTTTTGGGTGGTATTCTCATTGTTTTGAGAACACTTATGAAAATTAATACTAATGTTGTAAAGATGTAGAGCGGTCAAAATTGCACTTAACTTAAAAATGTTTATTTTTCACACCATTTGGTGTTCTATTAAGACATATTGTGTATACTAAGGGAATTTTGGTGGGTCAAATAAAGATTATATTAATAGTGAGTATGCCACCACCAAATTTATCTTTATAAGTGTGATCATTTTTATGACACATGGAGTATTACTAAAATTTTATAAAAGGATACACAACTATCTCAACTCCATTGGAGAAATTACTATACAAAGGAATTCCCTTTGTATGGACTAAAGTGTGCCAAAAAAAATTGTGGATCTAAAATACATGTTGGTTACTACGTCGATTCTTATTTTTCATGACTAGGGTAAACCTTTCCATGTGCATGTTGATTCATCAAGCACCATAGTTGGTGTAGTGTTTGTGCATCTTGGTGAAGGAGGATTGGACCATCCAATCCATTTTACAAGATAAAAATTATTTACAACTAAAATGATTTATACCACAATCGAGAGAGAAAATCTAGTGATTATATTTATGCTAAGAAAAATTTGACATTATTTTCTAGCTACCCCATTTGAATTGCTTACAAATAATCAAGATTTATGATATTTGGTAAACAAGCCAATGTTGGGTTGATGAATATCCAATTGGTTAATGTTTTTTTAGGAATTCCACTTTCAAATTAATGTTAATCTAGGGTAAGAGAAAATTAGTCCTGACCATATTAAAATATTAAATAATGATGAGGACTAATAAGATATCCCTGATGAGTCTCCTAATGTCTATTTGTTTTGAGTCTCTCTGATTCTTGAATAACTAGAAGAAATTACATACTTCTTGGAGTAGGAGATGTTACTCACACACTATCAAAAGAGAAAAAAGTAGATTTTTACCAAGGTTCTTTCCTTTAGTATTATAAATGGATTTATCTCTCATATGGGGAAGGATTATGTTCTATGATGAGTAACACTAGATCATGAATGACCACAATTCTTAGAAAAGGTGCATTAGAGCATTGCGGGTGGACATTTTATGGAGGAAGCTATCATAAGGAAAATAATTCAAAGTGGTATTTGGTGGCCACATATTTTTGAGGATATATAGAGAGTTTCACAATAGTGTGATGTTTTCCAATGTATGGGTAAACCCACTCAGATGGATGAGATGCCTCTTCATCCCATGTTAGCACAACAACTATTTGAATACTGGGGAATTGATTTTGTTAGCCATATTAATACAATAATTAAATGTAGTAATGCTATATATAATCACTATGATGTATTATTTTACCTAATGGGTCAAGGCTATTACTACACCAAGCTACAAATCTAAGGACACTGTTAAATTTTTGTATGAGAATATCATTACTTGGTTTGGGTGCCCACTATGATTGGTAAGTGATTGGGGTACACATTTTTTGAATAAGACTATCAAGATATTAATAGAATAATTTATTATTTCCCATCATAAAAACATGGCATATCATCCACAAGCAAATGGATAATCGAAGGCTACGAACAAAGTAATTGGTAAGCTATTGACAAAGGTTTGTGATGTTAAGAAAGTTGATTGTGAGGATCAACTTCCTATAGTAATCTAGGCTTATCGCACTCATTTTAAGCATGCATCAAGATTTACTTCATTCTATTTGGTCTATGGGATGGACGCTATTATGCCTATGGAATATGTTGTGCCTAGCTTGTGAGTTACTAATGTAATGCATCTTGGTGATGTAAAATCAATTACAAATAAATTTTTAGACCTCAATCACATGGATGAAGATATGCAAAGAGATATATGTGCATAGGAAGTTAACAAAGGAAGCCAAAGGGCATGACATGATAAGAATCTCTGCACAAACAAATTTCATTGAGTAATTGGTTCTATTATATGACAATAGGTTTTGTGTATTTCTCAATAAATTCACCATTAGATGGAAAGGCCCATATGTTACTCACAAGATTCTAAAGTGGAAATGTAGTCTTGTAGGACTTGGAAGGTAATATTTTTCCAAGAAAGGTTAATGGATATAGACTCAAGGTCTACTAACGTTAGGTTCATGATTGCAAAAAGAAAGTGTAGTTTCATACTTCCCTTTTAGTTAAGAAAGTTACATTCATGCAAATTATTCAAAGTTTGGTTTGTGTTTTATGTTTGATGTGTGTTCAAGTAAGTTGTTGTGAGTAGAGCATAGGATCAACCATGGTAATGATCTAAGATAGGCATGGTATATCTAGACTATCACATGCTGGCTATCTAGTCATTACAGGTGGACAAGCTTCTAAGTGATGTTTTTAAATAAAGATAAGTTTGGGTCATATATTAAGTCAAAAAATTGTACCTGAATATATTTAGGGTTATGATTAACAATAATGGTTGATAAAAAAGAGTTATGTCCAAGGGATGTAGGAAAGTGGTTATAACATCACTGTCAAATTTTTACTTCACAATCATGATCGACTATCTAGCAAGTATGGAAATGAAAATATAGTGGCATGTCCCATTAGATATTCTTCAACAACAAGACTAGTGCCACATTGATTGTATTAAATGCCACATCTACCAAGCTAAATTTTATTTCATACATAAAATAATGGGGGTGAAACATCAATTTAAATTTAAATCTGGTTTACACAAGTGAGGGATTTTAGGATCCAAGATATTAAATACACAAGCATATAAATAATTCAAATCTTGGCATTATATAGCACTGACCTTTGATAATTGAGTTCTATAATTATTATTTTAGTTTTGCTTTCTCAACATTGTGAGCTTCTAATTTTTATCAGTAGGTGGTCATGGCTGCTTCTCCTATTACCACTGAGTTTGAGCATAATTTCAAAACTAGACTCGTCACTTTGAAGGAGGATTTCAAGATAGGGGTCTTGTTATAATAGACAAAGTTTTTTTATCCTCATGGTATAATTATATAATAATAAGCATGAAATAAACTATTTATGTTGAATGGTTTGGTACCTCATTTGTCTAGTTTAGATGCCAAGCACCTAATATAGTTACCCACTTTTGCAGATTGGTCTAGCATAATATAGTTCTTGTTAGCATGGTATAACTAACATCATATTCATTTGTCACATGATGTAATAGTGTATTTTTCCCCTAAAGCAATGGATCATATAGTCAAAATGTTTTCTCAAGGTAAATCCCTTATGGATTACAAATCTAAAGCACCAATAATCTCTACCAAAATCAAAGCTATTGTAGCTAGAGGGAACCATGGTATTTTGATGGCATCTTTCCTTGATGAACTAGTATAATCATTAGCCAATTGTATTTATAAATGGTTATGGTAGACTATCCAGGCATGACTAAGCCTACCAAGGGTGTGTTTAACATCATGCATCGAATGATCCATGGCAGAAAAGAATTTAATTATCTAGAATTATTTCCTGTAGAATTGGATCAAAACATTGCCAAAGTTTTGGGCACTACAAAGCACACCTTCCAATACCAATTTTTTGTATTTTTCTTCATATTCACTTTATTAAAATCATCAGTCATGCAATTCCACCCAAACATTGACTATTAGCTTGATGAGCAATTTATTAACTTAGTTGTTTCTTTCACAAATTGATTTCAAGATCAAGTCACACTACTTGATAATTTTGAGAAATAGATCATTTAGATGGTAGCTATGCATCATCATATCCCACTGGATGTTATGAAAATTTTGGGCCATTATGTTTTGGTTCAATGCCTTCTATAGGGTACATCTATTTAGATTCATGAGCTCCCACAAATGACTACCATGACATTGGGATTCTTCTTGGACATGTCTATTATGTAGCAGGAGATGACATTATAGAAATCCTATGCCACACAATGGGCTAATCCTCTTTAGGCTGTTCCCCCTAAAGTATAACCTCTAAGTTTATCTACTAAACTAATAGATCTAATATAATTTGAAAAGGGTAAATGGATTGTTAAAGGTTAAATGGATGGTTGAACGTATCCCACCATCACCACCATGATGTAAAATGAAGAGTCAAGATTCTTGTTACGATGGTCCTCATGTCCCAAAGATCATGTCTTAGTGAAATTAGCCTAAACTATATATTGATGTAACCAAAGTATACCACCTAATGTTGTAAGACATGATGGGTGATTTGTATGAGGATAAGAATGAAAAGAATTTTTCTTTTAGAATGTTATGTTTACTATATAGATCCATAATAAGTTGCCACCAGATTTATGGATTTCCCTTCCACCTTTTCCACCATCCCTTGTGATGGAACCCTTAGGTGAATCAACAAGGATTGTATAGCTTAGATGGATCCTACACATGGTATTTTATTTGGAGGAGCACCTTTGTTGCAACCTTTGGATGTCCTACTGGAAAGTTCACTAGAGTCTACCCTTCAATGGAAGTGATCCACATGCAATTTTTTCATGGTGAAGGAAGATATTGAGGAATTAGATATTGTTAAAATGTTTGCCCCTAGATCTACTACAGCCACTTCCTAATGTTAGGCATCTACTAGTGCCTGGCTCAAGACAACATTTCCACTCAAGACAACATTTCCACAAGTGGATGCATAGGATGTTTACCAAGGTTGATTAAGGAAGGGATCAATTTCTCACTCACAAATCTAGATAGTTGTATGATCCTCCTCATTCTCACAATCTAATAAACCACCTTTAAATACTAAAAAATTTATTCCTAAGTCCATAACTAAGGAAGAGAAGTAAGCTGCAAGTGTAGAAGTTGATCATGTTGTTGCATGATAATGCTACTAGGAGGAAAAGAAAAGGGCTAAGGCTAAAGCTACATAGAATATGTAGGATGCATAGATATAAGTTGATGTTCCTACCACTCCTAATGCTCAAGAGATAAGCACCATGATGCAAGCTACCATCACTATCAGCCATCAAGTTATGGTTGAGGAACCATTTCAAGATGTCACTGAGACAACATGATAGTACAACACTGAGATAGAGAAGGAAGCTCAATGTCTATAGATGGAATATATTGTAGAGGCACCTAGGGAAGTTGAAGTCACTAGTGTTGATGTTATTGATTATTCTAATCCATAATATTCTCAAACTTTGATTTCATCTATTGATCAACTATAATTGACCACTAGGGAGACTCAATTTTCCCCATCATAGAATTAGCTTCATCTCAAATGTCCTTGGATATTTTTCCATAAAGTGCAACATAGTTACTTATGTAGCCACCATCTATTTCACTTAGTTTGTATTTGATGTCCATGCTAGGTGTGCCTATACCATAATCTTGGAGAATGATGTTTTTGTTACCATTTGATCCTCTTTAGTATGCACTAACCACTTTTTTGGCCACTTCTTTGGGTATCACACTAGATTTAATAGATATCTCTCTTGATGTTAATCAAATTTCATTGAGTAAACAAATTGAATTTGAAACTACATTTCAAAAATCTTTCTCATAGTAGGCTCAACATTTGTTCCAAAAGGTTTCACAATCAGAAGCTAAAAATATTGGATTATGGTAAGCCTTTTAGAACACATGTGATGCTCCATAGACTGCTTTCCTAGACCTTGTTTAGTAGGTCACTATTGATCTTATCTAGTCCTATGTGGATCAACTTCTTTTGCTTCTAAATCAATTTGTTTAAGATTGATATCATAGTAAATTGTATACCCAATATACTCAGCAAGGCCTGGTGATCAAAGCTGAGACTATCAAATTATATGAGTTACTTATCAAGTATCAAACACTAACCACCTCCATAAAAATTATAAACCTGTAAGCTACTCCACAATCCATGAATGTTGCATTAAATGCCTCAATTAGCACATGAGATATAGTTACTAATCATTTATATGGTGGTAGACTTATTTTAAGTGCAATGCCTTTACTATAGTTCAAGTGAATAGATATTTTGACCACCTTACCTTACTTTTTGGTGATATCAATACAAAGGTTACGTCTACAAAGTCTAATACTTCTTCATGTGATGTTGTTGATTTGAAAAAATTTCTATATGTTCGGGGCTCCCCTGTGTGCATTTGTTTGGGTGGTCCAAGAAGCTTTATTTTAATAAAAACTTATAAGAAGGACTTGGCTATGCTAGATGCCTTCATTGCTCCTATGGTCAATTATCCTATTTTTGTTCCTCCTAGTGCTTCTTTGATAGCAAAAGTTGACCAAATTTTTAGTGACCCCATCTTTAACTAATTTTCTTCCACTTCCTACCATTCTAGAGACCTAGTTGGTTGAAAACTTTAAAGGGCAGTCGCTTGGTCCTGTTAGCCTACTAAAAACCTGTAAGGGTGATAGGTTATCTTTTGATATTTTTTTCAAGATTCTATGATTTTGAATTTTAATAATTTCCAATTGTATTGCTTCTACATTGTCTCAAGATAAGAGAACTAACTAAGTATAAGAAAGTGTTAGTGGGAAAGTATGCACACAAGATGCCATTGTAGCATAAGGACATGTCAGAATTATAATAGGTTAACATACATAAGATTATTAGTCATCAACCATATTCTCTTTTGAATGTATTGCATGGATTTTAGATTCTCTAACTTGGGAAGGTTATAGTGAGGTTATACTTGTTGAATATTCCAAACATAGTCTATTGTAACCATGTGCCTAAGATAGGGAGAGTAAACTATGTATATATGTAAGCTACAAAGAGTTGAAATAGGTTAGACATTGAAGAATTAGGTACTGGATCGATCAAATAGAGGTATCTTTTAAACATAGTGTAATATTTTGATTCTTGACTAAGGATAAGTTTTATTGATGATGTAATTGAATGTGTGTTATAATCTTATCACAAATTTGATGTATTGTATATGATAAAGTCCTATATATCTTAAGTTTTAGGAGCACTTGGCTATTTCATATTTTATAATGAATTTTGAATCTATAGTCTTATTTTGATGAACTACTATCTAGAACTTCTATATTTTTGAAATATGTCTTTAGGAATCTATGTTTCTGCCAGCTAAGGACCTGTTACCTCTCCCACAATTGTCCTTGTAATTATCAATTTTTGAGAAAAAAATAACCTCTAATAACACATGTTTTATGTGTTGTCATTTTACCTCTTTATTTTCTTTAATTTCCCAAATTCAAGGGGGAAGGTGATCCCAATGCTCACATCAAGTCTTATGCCATGGAAATAAGAGAGGTTATATTTTTGGATATTAATGTTAATAAATAAATTAAAAATACCTTAAAATTTATTTATCTTTATTATTATTTTATCCCTTATGGATCTATTCATTCTTTCAAAAAATTCATAGTATTTGTTTTCCACAAATGATATATCAAAACTAATATGCACAAGAATACAAGAATTTTTTGTCCTTTAAAAAGAGCCTAATGAGTATGCAATTCATTCTGTAATTCATATATTGGTTTTTTCCCCATTTATGTATGATAAATTTATAATCTAATCCTTTTCTCCTTTAATAAAGAGACTAAAGAAGTTTCTCAAAATTTTCTCTTTCAATCCTATGAGGATGTTTTAGATAACACTCTTAGAATTCATCAAGCAACCATAGATAGTGGAAGAAAATCCTATGGGCCTAATTAAAATATCACTTCTAATAAAAATAATGATAATTATCAAAATAATAACCAAGGCTTTAAAATCCTATACTAAAATCAAAATTCCACCATAGATTATGTTATGAATACAACCTTGCCTAAGAGGAATAATAACACTAATCATGCGAGAAAAAATAAAAATAACAATGGCATACCCAATAATATGAATAATTAAACCACTTTCATGAAATATGTTTATTTTTATTAGACCATAAATTAAAAATAAGACTAACCTCAAATTTATTTCAATAATTTTAACCAAAAAAACCAAAATAAGAAGCCTAGAGACTATGAGACAAGCAAATGTTTACTATTTCACAATTTATTTAGGTATGTAAAATAAATTTTTGGTGCTATAAAAAGTTCATTAAAATAATCTAAGTGGATCAAAATTAATTATGTACTTACATGTTCTTCCCTTCAATGCTTAAAATCATCACCAACTTGGGTTTTCATAGGAATATTTTCCTTTATCATCTCAAGGGAGTAAATGAGGCTTAGGGACTAACCATCCCATAATTCCCCATAAAAAATTTACCACCTTCATAATATTATACCAAGAAATTAATTTGAGATACCTCCAATGTATTTCTCTTCCTAGTCGCACTAGATATTATCATACATGCCATCTTATTTATTCTTATTACACCAAGGATGATGATCTATAAAGCACTTAAAGGTCCATTGGATCTTATGATCTTGACATGGAATTAAATTTTTTTTCACATATATCATTCATGGATTTATTAAATAATATGAAGTAAAATAGATGATAAGTTAATACAAGAGAAACAGTAGTATAAAAATATTTAAGCTAAAGCCAAATAAGAAAAATGGCATGCACACAAGATTACACTATTTTATTTTATTTACAATTAATACAATCTATATAAGATAAAACTATTGAAATTAAATATATTTGAAATAGGACATTCACTATACAAAAATGAATGTGATAGGAAGATTGGTATTGCACTCACTAAATTTAGAATTAATAAGACAAGTGATAGTAGATGCACTTTAAGGATTTTGTGATTTATACTTTTCATTGCTTGCATCAAAATATATTGAAATGTTATTTTTTATCTTTGTAAATACTCAGATCAAGAAACAAGATGTCAAAGCTTACATGAATAAAGCCAATGAATCTTAAACCTCTATAATGACTAGTACTATCTAGACTCCATAATTATATCCTTATATATTTTTTAATTTCATGCCACATCAAATCATTATGCCTACACATGTTTTCCCTCATTCCTATGCATTGGTCCTTGATTTTATTATTCTCACCTTGAAACCCTAGTTACACTTTTGACAAAAGATAAAATAACAAAAGGAGTTATAAATATGGTTTAGATAGTGTTAACTACTCTTTTTTGAGTGATTAATCATTTTCTATGCTCCAACACTCCAAAGAGGGACAAAACCATATGTAATTCTCCCACCTTGATGTGTATGTGCACCATTATGATTATTATTTATATCATGTTATGCAATACTTGATTTTAACACCTAACCACATATAAATTCTACCTACATTTTTTATTTGTACATTCATCTAGAGCTAGTCTTATGCAACTTGTATATGTATAAGCCCTATTTAAAATGTATCATAAGAGTTATGATGTATTTATCAAGCTTTTAAGTTACTATCAATGTAATGTCCAAGTGAGTATGACCTTGGGATTAATTTTTACTTATTGATAACTCTTTAATATTTTATCCCATGACTAACATATAAAAAATTCATAAATAGACCTAATGGATACATCCCAATTTATAAATTAGTTGTTGAGGGTTCCTGGACACTACTAGTAGAAGCAAACACCTTCAAAAAATTTCAAGTGTTTGAATATTTTTAGTAGTGTCCATGGAGGTAAAATTAGTGATATACAACATGGTGGAAATTTACTGAGGATTATGTAACATTATTTTAGAGATTAGGGTGATCATGAATATATATATCATTAAATTGGATTGGCCAAGCTAATAAGTGGGTAGACAAAGAGGGGAAATTGTGCACAAGATTTAAATATGTACACTTAAGTTTAAGTATAAATTATTTGTCAAAATTGATATTTCCTAGTGTCCAATATTTCCCCCATTTTATTATAGTATTTAGCACTATAAATTTAAAGGGTAAAATAAATAAATTTGGTACTTATGATAAATGTACTTTGTGTTGACATGTATGCCCCAATGTCTCTCTTGTGAGATATGAAAAACTTGTAAAGAAATAAACATAGATTAATGCCCACACATGATATAAAATCAAAAATAATATAGAACATTAAACTACTTAAAATTTGAAAATTCAAATAAAAATAAACCAGAAGTTACACGAACCATGCTACCATTTAAACTCAAATTCAATGGGGTGGTCATTCCCCAAAGAGATGCCATTGCTAAAAACCACGAGTTGAGAAGATGCCTCAACCCTTGTTGGAGGTATATATATGCTAAAATTTGAGTGTCTTAGAAACCTCAATTGTAGACTCTAAATATCATGATAACTCTTTTATAAACCACCCCTCCCCCAATATATGTATAACTTAAACTTTTAAATAGGTTCATACATAAAGGTGGAGGCCCAAAATAGGTTTTTATATAAAGGTGTAACCATGAAATAGGTGCATATGTAAATTGAAAATCTAAAGTAACCATTGTCGATGGATTTTAAATCCAAAATGCTTATGTAGTACCATCATTCCCCATCAATACTCAACATATAAATTTATAAAGTGTTTTCATGAATAATATTCATGCCTCAAATTGATACCTCAAATTCATTTAGAATTTCATTATTTTTATGTCAATATTCTCAATATGATAAATCTACCTAATCTAATAAATATGATAAATAGATACTCAATTTCTCCCATATAATTTGTCTTAAAATTTCGTATAATATCTCAATTATTCCTCACAATCATGAAAAATTCCCCACATATGCCTCAATCTATGTACTCTACCCATTTGAATCATATAATTTGATCCAAAGTATGAAATGTGATCTATCAATGCCTAAATACCTAAGACAAACATAATGTTTTCCCACATTTTTATATGAAGAATGAATCCTACAAGTCATTCATCTCAAAAGAAAGAGTTACACTCACCATGTATTATATATAAAAATGTATTCATATAAAGTATGTGTATAAAAATGATAAGATATGTCATATTTTAAATATTTGACTATTCTATCATATATAAAACATGTAATCCAAGGCAATGGGAAATAAGAGTAATGTCTACCATATATAGAAAGTAGACACACAATAAGAAGATACATAGTAGACTTATAATATAAATCATGTCATCACACACAACATAAGAATTAATTATATAAATCACAACACCAAGCTTAAAAATAGTCATATATGTATCAACACACATAAACATAAAATAACATGATCATTAAGAACACAATCACTCAAGACATGACTCTAATTTGATTCAAGTTTGACCCAACACAGATACAACATTGACATGACATGGACTCTAGGATCATCTAACATACCTATCATGATGTGAAAAAATAAAATTAATGCACTTGTAGAAACACACAATATAATGATCACACAATTTTTAAAAAAATAGCATCAAGGACTAGAATAAATAATGTTGGTCCACATAGTTAGTCAATCTCATCATCCAATATATAAAAATCAAAATATGCATAAAATATAGTACACTAAAAAGTATATGTAAGAGAAAACTATGTATAAATGGTCCAAGTAGCTCAACATAATTAATGTGGTGTCATAGAAAGTGATTTGAGGCCCATGAGGAGACCCATTAGACAACCTTCTCAAATGGATTTGAGAGGGTTATGAAAAAAAGAAAATTTTGAATGAAAATGGGTATGAAGATGAAATGCATTGAAGAACAAGGAAATAAATGATGAATATGACAAATAATGTATAAATATAATTAAAAAATATTTATTATGCTAAGTTATGTATAATACTTGAGAGATCAAATATCTAGTTTCTATGTATTCCCTAACTTTATTCTATGTGAAACTAAATAAAAATAATGTAAAGTGTGCATTAATATACATTGGATGGAGATAAAAATTTAGTTGAACCATTAAAATAGTTGGTAACAACCACTTCCTAACCAATTAATGTTGTGACATCATTGAATTCTATTACTAATGAGCTAGGGTCTATAGTTATGATAGTGCATGAGTTGTTAGGTAATGCAAAAGTGGAATTATGTCTTTTAAATTGGCATGAGTGTTGAACATAATTTTTATCATGATGATGTCAGCACGTGGTTGGATATGCAACTATAATAAACTATAGTAATATATAGTGACCTAGATCTTCCTATATGAATCAACCCTCCTTGATGAGTAATGGCCCCCATTATATGCAATTATGGTAAGATTTGTGGAAATAAATTGGAAACCTACACATCTATAAACTATTTTCCCTAGAAAAGCATTGATCTACTTTAATGATCCAAAAGAGAGGGATATATTATAAATGTGTCTATTTTACCCAATAATTAATAGTTTTATCTATTTCTACAATGATTTTATAATCTAGATTGATCTATCTCTACTAAATAGTCTCTGTAGTATTTGAAGTATCCAATAGAGGTGGAAAGTAATGGCACAATAGTTCTATGTTTAATATTGGATGTAACCCAAGGTAAGATGGAATATTGAGATTGAAATAATTATCTCCTAATTTATTGATGATGGTATATGGTCTATAATAAAGTGTATGAAGATTAAAATAAGGTCATATTATTCTTTCCTTCTACAAGTGTATTCAGATTTGATCACTACTTTGGAAGGCATGCAGTGCCTAATGTTTGTCATGGCACTACTTATATTTTACATTAGCCTTTTTTTGAATGATTTTCACTTGTTTCTTAATTTTTTGAATGTGATCAATGAATTTAAAAACTTTTTAAAAATTAATTTTGAGTTGATACTTTGATGGTAAAAGAGGATAAGCTAATTCAATGGGTGTTAGATACCCAAGAAAATTTGGAAAGGGATATGTTTGGTATAAATATGAACAAATATATTGTAGATGTGCTAAATAAAAGGTGTGATTCCATCACAAGTAAATTTATTATTTTAATTTTATGCTCTCAAAATGTGCACTATCATTGCATTTACCTCTTCTATCTATCCACTAGTGTGAAAATGTAAGGTTATAGATTTATTCAACTTTGTGTCTAGCATAGACCGATATGATTTCTATAAATTACTCAAGAACATTGTATATATATTAGATAGGATCATATTTGGTATTCTAAATTTTATCCATACATGTTGAAAGTACATCTGAGCTATTTTTAGAGGTGATATTACATTCCTATAAGGTATGTTATGTTCCATCTTTGAGAATCTATCAACTACTATTTAAAAATCATTATCATGCTTGGTAGTACAAAATCATAAGAGAAAATAAATGGAAATAGATTCCCAAAATCTCATTAAAATCTTTATATGTGTGTAAAATCCTTGTTTATTTTTAGTCATGTTGGAAATTGCACATACAATATATGACTCAATATATTTGGATACATCAAACATGATATGTGATAAGAAGTACTTCTGAAACACCAAAAGAGTATTTTCAAATCCAAAATGTCTTGAAAATTTGTTAAAATGATCCTCCCAAATTATTTTTTTATCACTCTACATCATGTGGAACACATAAATTTCCCAAGGTGATATAGGATTCCTACAAGTAGAAGTCTAGAATTGAATTACCATATAATAATTCTCATAGATATATAAAAAATCTATGTCTAATGGATATAATTTTTATGATGTGTTGATTTCATTCCCTCATGCATCATGTATTTAAAGGAGATATAAAAATATTAAATGGCTCAAACAACCTATGACTAGATTGGCAATTTCATTATTATGCCTAATGTTTTAATGGAACTATTGAAGATAATAATACCATTCATGATGATTCTCTTTCTACAAATTATTCTAAGTCTACAAGAGATAAATTTTATTATGGTCTATGTAGATCAAATCATCCTTTCCCAAGATATAATGATTCAAATCATTGCATGCTTAAACAAATACATAGATAGCATGATCATAGGTTAGGTAGATTTTTATTAATGTAGTGAACATTTTGTTGTGGTAATAAACTAGATAACCATATTGAGTGAGTATTGATCCAAATTCAAGTTAGAGGCATATGTCTCAATATTAAATAGTTTTTTTAATATATTATAACATAAGTACCTAGTGCATAACGGAGTCTACAATTAAAATATTCAAAAGCTTTCTATTGTATCACTTCCTAGATTAATTTTGATTTATATCTACCTTTGGTAACTTGGTTTAGATACCAAGTCACATGAGAAAATATAATTACACATATATTTTATTAATTTTATTATCCTAAAAAACTACAAATATCTATGTGATTATTTAGTTGTGGCTATTCCATGATGACTTGAATCTTGGTTAAGTTTATGTGTACTCCTTTTGCATCTACTATGTATCCTATATATTATATCTCTTTCATATCAAATGAGCATGTTTCCATGTTTTCAATAGCTTGTGTTTCCATAAAGTATCAATCACTTTTTATATATGGCATATTCATTCATCCTATTTTTTTGAAGATTATGGTGGCATTAAGGTAAAATATAATAAATAAAGTAGTGAATGGCATGAAAATATCATTCAAATGGATTGAACTAGTGTGTTGGTAAAACCAAATGGAATGACTAACTATTTTTAAAAAAAATTTATTATTGAAGGCTATCTTCCATTCATATTTAGGTTCAACAAGAATTTTATGATAACTAGACTTAACATCAATTTTAGTGAAATATTTTACACCTTGGAGCTAGTACAACAAGTCCTCAATCCTTAGAATATGATATTAGTTAATCATTATCATCTTGTTGAGATATTTATAATAAATTCACAACCTCCATGTGTTTTCCTTGTTTTATACAAGCATAATTATGTTGTTTCAAGGTGATGAGCTTTACCTAATATGTAATTTTTCCACATGTTCATGTATTGTTTACTTAATTTCTTTATTCTCTATAAATTTATATATGATATAAATAATCATTAGATACAAGTATTTCAAGGATAAAATCAATAGTGTGGTTCACCACACATTGTGTAGGCACTTCCTTTGGTGATTGACATATATCCTTATATTCCTTCAAACAGAAGTTTAAATTTGAGTAATGTATTATTAATCTTGGAGGAAGTGTAGTATGGATTCATTCCAAAAGGATTTTATCACATTCATACCTCACCATAAACTCAAAATATACATATTATACATGTTTATCTTCTTATTCTTCTTGGTAATAACGAGTGATAGCTTAGGAAATTGTATAGTATGGGGTACCTCTTATCTCTAACATATATTACAATATTTATAATAATTACCTCATAGACTACATGTAGGTGGCAAATATATGTTTGGACACATAAAACATCACATACCTCTAATGGAGTGATGTCACAAATGAATTTTATCTTGAAAATTCATGATGTTGTGTACCAATTAACACTTCTGAGTGACATGATTCTTGGATCCCTCATTAAAATATACAATAAATTATGGTTGCCGGTGTTGTTTCAATGAAAATTTAAGTATGTGAATTAATTCAAAAGTTATTTTGACTTCTATTGTTAATGATGAAGTGTACTGGCTAAGCATAGATACTCATTTGAGAATGGAATGACATTTCTATTTCATATGTTTTTATAGTGATAGTAGAGATGTTTGTGTTAACCACCATGACACTAGGTCTAGATTCCATGATCTTTTTACCTTTCTTGAATGATGTAATGTTTGTAACTTATGTCTTAATTTGTGTAAGTAGAGTGTTCTTAGTGTGACACTCTTCATTGGAATAACTACTAGAGTTATGAATTGAAAATAAATTTCAATTATTAGATTAATATTTTGGTAAGTTTATGAATGTGTATTACTATGTGGATGGTGCTTAGATCTATTCCCTAGTTTAGAATTTTTCCTGGAATATTTAGATTGCTTCTTGGTTTGAGACTTAAAATCTTTTTTGGCCTTGGTCTTAAAATTTTGATAAAATATGTAAGATCCTATGATTGAATAGATTTATAAGGAATCCATATTCAATTGGACATGTGGTCTCAATCCTAACCTATACTTCAAAACAAGTTTTTGTTTCAAATCTTGAATCCCAATTTGTAACATCACAGTATAAAAGGTATCTATGTATTGTTTCACATATTTTTTTTTTCCTTGGTATAAATAAGAAAACTTGATGTACTGGTCATCATAGTTGCTAAAAATGTAATACAAATATTGGAATGATTATATGTGTCTACATATGTATTAAATTTAACTTCATCTTCACAATTTTCATAAGAAGTGAAATAGTTTTCCCACCCTTTATTTAATAATAAATAAAATTTCATAATAGAGTATATAATATATACTTGGCATGATAATTGATTAACCATGTAATATGAAAAAAATGATAACCTAGTTATCTATTATACCTACATGTATTTTACGTTCAAAAATAAAAATATATAAATTGAATTATACCTTGTATGACATTTGACCACTAAATGATTGATGAGAATGAGAGGTGTTTAAAGGAGTCTATTGCTTGAAAAGTAGTGATAAATGATCAATGATACTTGCTCATTAATGTGCATGAAATTATTATAAATATTTTTTTATCTTTGAAATTTATCCCCTATCACCTTCTAGAACATTTTTAAAGTTAGTGTCATATAAAATATGTCTCCAATTACAAGATGTGAAGGAAGTTACAATGAAGGTTGATTAATCACAATTCCTGAATTATCATAACCAAACTTCATATTAGTATAAATATAAATAGGTATAAAATTAATATACATCATGATACCACTCAAATATTATATGAAATGTGAATGATATGATACTACTCATTTGGGGTTTTGGAGGAAACATGGTGGAAAACCTTCTCAAATATATTTAAGAGGGTTATGAATGGAAGCAAATTGTGAAAGATAGAGGGTATGAAGGTGAAATGCATTAAATAATAAAGAAATAAAATAAGATGATGAAAAATAATATATAACTATAATATTATAGATTTATTATGTTAATTTTTATACAAAATCTAAGAGATCAGATTTTGGTGTCTATGTACTCTGTAACTTCATTCTTATCTATGTAACTAACTATAAATAATGGTATTTTAAATTAATATATAATGGATGGAGAATAATTTTTTATTGAGACATTATAATAGTTAGTTACAACCAATTCATAATCGATGAATATTTTGATGTCATTGACTAACATTACTAGTGAGATTTAGTCTATAGTACTAATACTTCAGGCTCTGTGTGATAGTTTATAAGTGGAATTAGATCTTGGTAATTAAGAATTAGGTGTAGGACCTAATGCTAATGTTTTTGAGGTTAGTGTGAGGCTAGATATTAAATAGTGAGAAAATGATGTAATATGTAGTAAGTGTACACATATTTCTCTAGTGTAAGCATGTCCCCAATGTGGAACGGTATACCTTAGGTGTAATGAATGTCACAAATTTGTGTATTCATGTATCATATTTCACTTAAATGTCTTACATCACACTTAAGTATATTGTGAAAATAATGTGTATCAAATAGATATGTAATTCATCATGTATATGATAAATATCATCAATGCATCATGTATGGTAACAAATCATGTCATGTATAAGTCCTAATTTTTTTATTTATTTTTAAAAAAAATATTTTTTTTATTTTTGAATGTCATGAATATTTTAAGGATGTTGAAATGTAGACCTAAGGATATAGTAATGAATTTTTTTTCTCTAGATATATATTCTTATCAAATGTTTGCATGTCATCATCATTAGAATCATCATATCTCAATAAATATATCTTTCTATTTGAATTATAAATGTTCCCATGCATTGATTGCATTTCTCTAGAAACTATGTGTAAATTTGATTTTCATCTTATTGATAAATGTCAATTAACTTGTTCTTAAATATTTTATATAGTGGTGATCATTTTTTACATCATGATGAAATTCAATTTTACAATTTCAAACATGTATTTAAGAGACTTGTTTGGAATATCAACATTAACTTGCATTTGTTGTAACCATTTTTTCTCAATGCAACATGAAATTTTTCCTTAGTGCACATAAAAAATAATAGTGTGTCTACAACATTTGGCCCACAAGAAACTGGTAAAGTAGTAAGTGGTAGATGGATAGGGAAAAATGTGCATAAGAGTCAAATGTATACTCATAAGTCAAGTATGTAAAAATATGTCAAATTTGATGTTTTCAATTGTCTAAGATCAATTTTATGTTAATATATACACAATTTAAAAGATTTCACCTAGGAAACACTTACAATAAAAACTTAATATTTTAATCTTACTGATTATTATATTAAATCAAACATTTTATAATAGAATAATGTACTTAAAAGTTATATGCTAGCCTAATGAATGTGAAACTATTTTAGGAACATCAATAGGAAATTTTCAAAGAGGTATTATAATATCAAGGGGTAGTAAAACCATGGGATATATAAAACATGGGATAAAACCACCAAAAACCACACCCATAATGTTCGAAAAGCATTTGGACCATTATCCTAAACCTTATTGTGGGATACCTACCCCAAACCCTTAGCTAGGGTCCCACACCATATAATGACTTAGGTTTATCACCCCATTCTATTGGAAGGATGTCACTACCACTCCACGTGTACAATCTAAATTAATGTAAATCATATAGAATTTAGAGCATGAAAATATATAATTCATTTATAAAATAATTGTTGGATCCTTCATATGGCTCTTCTAGAGGATGTAGGTCTTCGTCACCTCATAAGTATCACCCCTTCATTATAAGATAAAATAAATCACATTGACCTTGATTTCCATCCTCATGGATGAGGCTATATAGACAACTTTTCTTTTTTTTATATACGTAAATTTACTTTATATGCCAAGATGTCTCGAAGAGAAGGCCTACTCACTATCCTTGGGTTAGGCGTTAAAAATATGTTAGAGCTATGGTTATTTTTTATGGGATTTAAAATTTAATATAGTTCCATTTTATTTTATCTTTTGAATGGGTTATGGTGTATCTAATTTATTAGTCACTAAAAACACACTTACAATCTATGATAGTCTCAAGTCTACTTTCATAAGGGATACTTTATTTCATATCATCATTAGGAAAATATCCATTCTTAAAAATAAATTATATCAATAAAGTAAAAATAAATTATATTATGATTTTAGGTAGGAATTTTGTTGACAAGATGAAGTTCATCCCATACACTCTTCTTCATGAGATCATATTCATTCACTTAAGAAGGGTTTATGTTACTAAGGGTGATACTAATTATTTTTACGTTCACCCTACAAACCTTAGGGATACTACATAAGTGCATATATACTATCACCTTTTATCCATTATATACTATAAAACGGACATAATTTCAAAATCCTAAATTATTTATACGTATAAATTTCATATCAATCTATGTTTATTTTTTCATACATAGAATTTATTTATTTTATAGTGTACAAGTTCTTCTTAAGATTCATGGTTGCTATGAATATGGGGGTTCAAAACCTTAAAGCCTTCAAGGATTAAAATTTAGTTTTGATCTATGTTTATGAGAAATATTAGACAATGTATGTGTGTGTATGGCCTTATTATGTTGTTTTCCTCACTATTTCTAAGGATTTCAATTTTTTCATAATCAATCCTTTATTTGGGGAAAAGAACCAATTTTTTAATTATATAGCCTTCTATTCACCTTTTGTTTTCCAAACATAAATTCAAGATTCTAAGTTTGTGGTACTAGTTATGTCAAATCCACTACTCAAATATGGGATTATCTTTTTGGTTTTATCTTATGTGACAAAAGAATATAAACCTAATACCCTATAAGGCTATTTTGAGAATGATGAATATATCTTTGGGTTTCTTCATGCTTATGATGTTATCATGAGGGATAATCACAAGAATGGATTTCCATTATTTACTTCAAATTATTTTAAAGTCTTAAAATCCAAAAATACATTATATACTTCCCTCTTACCCCACCGTAATTTGTGGAAGGAAACACTTATTTCATGATAGAAACCTTTGGTGATAATATTGGTCTCAATGAGAATCCTAAATTTCTATGAAATATATCCACCTTATCTCATAAGTAGGTTTATATATATATGAATCTCCTTGCCAATTTTTATGATTAATTTGAATGGCACCATTTTTATATTCTCAAGCTTTAAATTTCAAATTTTCATTACAGTTTAGTCACCAAACTTGATAATAAGATAGTCAAGTAAAAATTGTATCCCATGAAACCTAAATATACCTTGATACTTAAGAAGGAGATAATGAATAATCTCAAAGTAATAATATTTAAACTTGTAGACTATTCCACATGGATTTAGAACATCATTAAAATTCACAAAAGAGATGGTAAGATTAAGATTTACATATATATAAGAGAAATAAATATTATCCTAAATATGATTTTCACTTGACTTATATAGATTTTATAATTAATTCCATATATAAAAATCACAACATCTATAAAAGATAGAACCCTAAAAATTATACATAAGAGCAAGCTAAGTATAAATAGTCTAATTATCTCAATATAATATATGGAATGTAATAGAAATCTAGAACATAAAAAGTGTACAAATATGACCCCCATGTAGGCATACCCTTAGTATGGAATGGTAGTCCATAGGTGTAATTAATGTCATGCATATATACATACATGTATCATATGTGACATATAGGTCTTAAATCTCACTCACGTATATCATGGAAAACATGCGCTTAGAAAATGGAAAAGTAATTCACCATATTTATGAGAAATAAAATCAATAAATAATGTATATTAACAAAACATGCCATGCATAGGTCATAATTTTTATTTATTTTATTTTATTTTTTGAATTTCATAATTTTTTGATATTTTTGGAGTTTTGAATATCATGAATATTTGAAATTTTCACAGTCCTAAGATAACATCTAAAAGATGATAAAATGCATACCTAAGATATGGTAATGAGTTATGTCACTTTGTATATATAATTATATCAAATTTATATATGTCTTAATCATTAGAATCATCATATTTCAATATCTTTATCATATTTCCATTTGCATTCTAAATGTGCTCATGCATAACCATTGACTTTCACTCAACACTCTATGAAGAGTTGTGTGTCATCTTGTTAAGTGATGTCACTTCACTTATTTGTGAATATTTGATATTTTGGTGTTTATTCATTTCATCATGATGAACTTTGATTGTACTATTTTCTAACATGAATGCAATACACTTGTTTCAAATATCAACCATAGCTTGAAAAAAATTTAACCATTTTCCCCAAATGTACCATGAAATTTTTCCCTAATGCACTTCACAAATATTAGTGTCTCAGTAACCTTTGGCCCATAAGTAATCAGTAAAGTTCTAAGTGGGTGAATGGGTATGGGAAAGTGTGCATAAGAATCAAATGTGTACTCACAAGTCCAAGTATGTAAAGATGTATCAAATTTGATGTTTCCAAGTGTCTAATATCAAATTTATGTGTCTACATATAAAATACATAATATTTCACCTGTGTAAACCCTTAATAAAAAAACACAACATTTTAACCTTCTTTCTTATTGTGTTTACTCAGCCATTTTATAATAAAATAACATAATTGAATTTTTCATATTATCTTAATGCATGTGCAAGTATTTATAGGCATGATAATAGGAAACATCAAAGACATAATAACATGGATTCCAAAACCATGAGATATATAAAATATAGGATAAACCCACCCAAAACCAAGCTCCCAAAAGAAATTTAGGCATGGACTAAACCCCTTTATCAGCTATATGTCCCCAAAACCTTGGATGGGGGTCCACATCATCTAAACCCATAAAATACCCACATCTATCAACCCATTTTGTTAGAAGGTAGTTTCAACCATTCTATGTGTTTAGTCTAAATGAGTGTATATAATTAAGAGTGTAAAACATGAAAAGTATATAATGTATTTACAAAATATTTATTGTGTTCATCATATGGATCTAGTTTAGGTTGTAGGACTTGATCACCTCACTAGTGTTACACCTTCTTTAAAATCCAAAATAAATCACATTGACCTCAATGTCTATTCTCATAGATGAGTTTATAAGGATTGTGTGTGTGTGTGTGTGTGTGTGTGTGTGTGTGTGTGTGTGTGTATGTATATATATATATATATATATATATATATATATATATATATATATATATATATATATATACATATATATATATATATACATATATATATATACATATATATATATGTATATATATATATGTATATATATATATGTATATATATATATATGTATATATATATATATATATGTATATATATATATATATATATATGTATATATATATATATGTGTGTGTGTGTGTGTGTGTGTGTGTGTATCTATATATGTATATATATATGTATATGTATATGTATATGTATATGTATATGTATATGTATATGTATATGTATATATATATATATATATACATATATATATATATACATATATATATATATATACATACATATATATACATACATATATATACATATACATATATATATATATACACATATACATATATATATATATACATATACATATATATATATACATATACATATATATATATACATATATATACATACACACACACACACACACACACACACACACACACACACACACACACACACACACACACACACACACACACACACACACACACACACACACACACACACACACACACACACACACACACACACATATATAATTAAATTTATTTTGGATGTCAAGATGTCTCAAAGAGGAGATCCTAATCTATATCTTTGGGTTTGAGTGTACAAAAATTATGTTAATAGAACTATGGTTGATGATGGGATTTAAACTTTAGCATAGGTCCATTTTATTTTCTATGTCAAATGGTTTATGGAGTCAATAATTTATTATCTACTCAAAAAACCCTTAGAGGCTATAATAGCCTCTAGTATACTTCCATATGGAGTATTTTATTACCTATATCCCTTAGAAAAGAAACCATAATTACCAAATTTTATATTAATAACAAAGAAACTAATTATAAAATGACTTTAGGTAGGTGAAATGACCCCTCCCCCCCAAAAAAAAATGTAACTTCATTCAAAGTACAAATTAGAATCATGGATAGGGTCCACTACATGTAGTCTACTTTTGTGTAACCAACCCAAAAAACCCATAACCAAAGATATGTACATGCAACCCTTAATATGGTAATTACCCTTAGAAAATTATATGGGGAAGATTATTGCACTATGAAATCTACAAGTAGTTTGAGGCATATCAATATATGGTCCTTAGTAATAAGTTCTAAATTATATGGGTAAAGACACCTTCCTAATAGGACCACATAGGTGTCCTTATCCTAACTAAGAGACTCACATCTATGTAATTCTAGGTATAGGTTGGGGTAGTTTATCCATCCCTTCTTCATTCTTGGGATGTTTAGGTTAATAATGATATTTGAACATTAGGAATAGGTCAAAACAAATTGATATTTATTTATTGTTCCTAATTTTAGGAGTTTAAGCATTATTTTATAATCCATGATTCATATTATATAATTAACATCATTCTATTTGACTCAATAAATGATGCTCATCTAACTAGTTAACAAATGCAAATTATACATATGAAATCCCTAAAATTGTAATAGGAATTTAAATAATTTTGGGTGTGTAAGGATTCCATTATAGTACTATCCCTATTTAAATCATTGTATCATGATCTATAAGGGTTTAAGGATCCTTGTACTATGTGATTCCACTTATCATTTTACACAAAACAATTTACCATTATGATCTAAGTTACCATGATTCTTTTTAAGGATCATTGTCATCACACAAGTGAGCATCATACCATTGACAAATACTTCTTAAATCATTCTTATAGTAACCTTGGACCATCATATAAGTAAGTATTTATATTTTAAATCTCTAAATTACTATCTACTTATCACTTGGTCATTATCATAAGAACCAGTTATAGTGTAGGATTAAATTTAAGCCAATAATAAAATTACATCACCTAATATTAAGCCATATGATTATAAATCCTTTGTTTTATTCATTAGTATCCAGAATTTGTCCTTCTCAGAACATCCAAACCACTTATACTAACAATATATTTTAATTAATTAATGGTCATCATATTGAATTAAACAAGCTTATTCCACTTTTGAGCCAAAGCATGGTTATACAAACTAGCTTCTTAACTCAACTAATGCACTGATTACAACTATAGTTATTTTTTGTAACTATTTATTTAATTTTTTTCAAGAATCATAATTATTATGACTAATATATTAATTAAACAATTAATACTTTTAATTAATAATAACTTTCAACTTTGGATGAAATATAACCTTCTAAAATATAACATGTGGTCGTATTGATAACATGGTGTCCATTTATCACCATTATTAGTTTATGAATAACCAACTAAAAATAATGAAAAATTGTTTAATAATAAACAAAACTCACTTATTTTAATAATCAATTCACTCTCCCAAATGGATCTTATTTAATATAATCAATGAAGAAAAATTTCTAATGTATTACTATATTTCCTACTTTGTCTAAGAGAAGAGAATTTTAAATTAGAAAAGGATGTTCTAACTATGCAATTTGAACCATTTCCACCTCTTGAATTAATGAATAAATTCAATAAATAGGAAATAAATTCTCAATTTATAACTTAAATGAAACATACTTTAGCTATTAAAATGAAGTAGCCATAATACTATCATTATATATTCAGTTTGCCCCTAATAGAGATTGGGCAATTTTAGTGAAGAAATTCAAATTATTTCAACTTGTTTTTGTATCAGCATCTAATTACATTTTTTTTATATTTGGTTGTATCATGACAAAGGAAGATCAAATGAACACACTATTTTAAAGAAAACATAGTCTCAACACAAGATTTTATTTGTTAACCACAACCTTTATCTTGTCACAAAAATAATTTAAGTGCAGTTATATATAAAGATAAACTACACTCATATATAATGATTTTTAAGACATAAACAAACCTATTGTTATGTCCACAACCATTCTTATAAGTTAGTACAAAAATATGCTAAAATGACATTTGCAACACTTGATAGTGAACTCAGCGCAGTGTATTTTATGATGTAAGTACAATAGTTTATCACCTATACAAAATTTATGTTTTCAAACAACTATGATCACAAGCTTGATTACCAATCAAAAAATTAAAATCTAAACTCAAAATTAAATAACTTAGGAACTATAAAATTAACTTATGTGCATCATATTAACATCATTTACCCTCTACACAACTAGTCATGAGTTTATTAACTTTTCTAATGAATTATTCATAATATAGTGAGAATATTCATTTAATATATATTGTAACCTGTTAAACCTTGTTATTCTTTTGAAGTAAAATTAAGAGAATAACAATAATAAACTAACCAGTCAATAATGTAATGGAAGGGAAGTAATTAAATAAGTGATTGATATTCATATAAACAATAGTATAAGTATAATCATCTACTTTTATGCATTAAAAATAATGTTTCTACATTTATAAAACATCTTAAAATAAACATAATATAATGAGTCATCTGATATATGAAGATAAAAATTATTAACTAGCTAAGAAATCTCCAAGAGAGACTTTCTTCATGAACAATCCCACCCTAACCCATCCTATGAACCCTCCAATAAGTGGCCCTTACCAGCCACAAACATCATTAGGGAGGTGGATTATGGTTTTTAGGTCTTATGGAATGAATTAATGGGAAATAAGGGATATGAAATGCATTACTAAAAATTTTAGTACTTACTCAACAAATAATAAATTCACAACTATAGGATCAAGCTTAAAATTTTGACTCAAAACATAATCACCAATAGGCATACAAATATTGGTAACCATTTTCCTTATCTAAAGGCTTTATTAGTATCAATTAATTCTCAATTAAATGTGATAAAAATTCATCATTTATTAAATATATGCCAATGATGAAATGAAATAATCTAATAACCATAGTGAGATATAAACATCATCTACAACCATGAAGAGAAATACAACATTCACATGTAAATGGTATTAAAAACTAGTTAAATAAATCACCAAGGAATTAAACAACTCACCCCTTTTCCCTCTAACTAGGTACAATCATTTAATTATCCATTAAAAATGTTAAAAGCAATGAAATCACTATAACTGACCTTCATATGGTGGGGTTGAATCCTCAAATGAAATTCCAAGAAAATGATAATACCAATGATATAAATGTCTTGGTCAAAGTTCCAATAACATAAACCAATAAATGTGAAAATCCATTTTATCAAAACAAATATACATACAAATAAGAATACCAACCATCAAGCCAAAATAACCCAAAATGGCATATTAATATGCTAGGGTATTAATCCCATAATTTAGCTATTTAATCCAACCATTTATAATAGTTAGATTTATTAAAACTAAAATGTCATAAGAAGATAAAAAGATAAAAACCTAATTAAATTAATTCACAGCCTCTACGAAAAGTGGATGTAATAATAAAACCCCATTTTGGAAGCCCTAAATCATCATAACTAGTTAACAAAAGAAAACCACACAAATTTATATTACTAGGCCTCTATAAAAATGATTGTACTAATAAACCCTCATTTTTATAGCCCAAAATGTCTTACACAATCTTAATGCCAAAACAACCAAGTGAAACAAAGGCAACAAAATATTCAGTATGCCCCTTTTTATGAGTTAAAAATAGAGATTTCAATTCTAGGGTTCAAACCCATAAATTTAAAATAACTTGGTAAAACGAAACCAAAATAACCCATATGCCCAAAGATGGTTTTAGATCAATTTAAATTGATTTGGGGGTGTTTTTAGGTTTATCATGAAGTCTTATAACTTCCTCATGATCTTAAAAATAATTATTTGTTTGTACAACACAAAATAGATATTCATTTTCATTTTTCTATATTTAAAACAACACTTACTTGGGATTCGATTTGATTTCCAAGAAAGGAATGAAGTTTCTTACTTAGTCACTAAAGAGAATGCCTGCATTCCACTATCCCTAGACTAATTTTATAGTTGATCCATAAGATACACTCTTCTCCCTTCTCTCTCCTGGTATGGTTATTGAGCCCATATAATCATAATAGCTTCCATTTTTCTTCCCTCTAGGGTTTATTCTCCCCCTAAGCCTTTTCTCCTATGCCTCTATCCTCAACTACTAAAGAAAAATTGGTATGGAAAAAGATCCAAAATCCCAACATATTCCAAAATTAAATCATGCAATAATTTTACTCCATCAACCAAGATATTTGGTCATGATAACGTTTGTTTAGGAGTCAAAGTTCCATGACCCACTAGTAAGGTTATTATGACCCAAATCAAATCTTAGAAAATAATTTAATTAGGGTCCTTCCACCTAGGTAGTTAGACAAATAGCAAGAGGATAAACTAACATCAACCTTACTAACAAATAGCAAGAGGATAAAATATTATTATGTCTTTAATTTGATCTAATAAATCATCAATTTGGGGTAGTGGGTAGTGATTCTTTATTCTCACCTTATTGAGCTTTTAGTAATCAGTGCATCGTTTTAAAGTAGCATATTTATTCCTTATGAAGACCATTAGAGAACCCTAAGGTGACACACATGGTCAAATGCTTCTATTATCTAAGAGTTCCTATAGCTAAAATTTTAGATCATTTAAATCAACCACATTCATTTTGTAAGGGGATTTTGATGTAGGGACAGTCCCTGGCATAACCTCAATGGAGAATTCAAAATCATGTTTAGGTGGTAGACCAATAGGTTTTCAAGAAAAACATCCATAAATTTTTGTATAATAGGAAAAATTAAATTAGACTAGTATTATTCCTTGGGAAATTCTTTCAATTAGATTTCATACAGTTTAACCCTTTTCTCATATCCCATTTTAACTATAGATTTAAAATCATTCTATGAGTTTTTGGCCCTTGAAGGCGTTGTATCTCTACAAAAAATTCATTTTCATCAGTGTATTGCATCTTTTTTCTAAAGAAATCAAGTTATACATGGTGTTGTTGAATCCAATCCATACCTAATATGATATCATAAGACCCCAAGGGTTTTAAAAATAAGTTCACCCTATTTCTAAAAATTCCAAGATCAAATTCAATTTACTCTAGACATTATTGGATAGTTACTATTTTACCAGTACCAAACTCAGATTCTCATCCTTCTTTTAATTGAATAGAAATCTATTTCCTAAAACATGTGTAACAAAGCTATATATTTAAATAGAATCAATTAACGTAGTCAAAAAATTAATAAATATATTGCCTCTTATCCGTATTGGTGTAGCCTGGAAATCAACTTCCTAAATTTATACTGCTGCATACACTCTATGGTCTATCAACTTCCCCATTTTTAACTTTGGATAGTCTTTGAGGTAGTGGTTATCACTATATTCCCAAAATAATACTACACTCTGTAGAGTTATTGAGCCAATATTTTCCCCTATGGCTAGCCCACACTAGCTATTTTGATGATGTTATTTATTAAAAGACCTCATTTTTGAGGTGTTGTGAGACTTATAATTCTTTTTTTGTCCTTAAAATTGATTGAATTTTTTATTTTTTCCTTGGAACTTGTAGTTATAGTCTATTTTATTGGAAAAAATTAGGTGCTGAAGGTAGATTTTTGTTTTTTTATGGTTGATTGTTCAATTTGAAGTCTTGTCTCACCTTTTATAGAGACTTTGTAGTTTCTTCAGCTTTATGGGTAGACTTTATGGCAGTTTCCAATATCTTAAGATTAGTCATATTGATGTCATACATCAATATCTATTTCAACCCCAACTTGAACTTAGTTATTTTTATATATTTATCATGCATGTTATCTACATGGTGTATCAGACTCAATAACTTATTTTCATATTCTAAAATTGTCATATTTTACTACTTCAGCAACTAGAAATCTATTATTTTCTACTCCTTGAAGTTTACACTCAAGTACCTTTTCTAGAATTGACTCTCAAAGATTGGAAAAATAAGGGTTATAGGTTGATACCCCTCCAAGGCACAAGGATGGTTCCATCATAGTGTAGTAAAATCATTTAATTGATAGACAACAACCTTTGCCTTCACATTGAATGGCAGTCATGCAAGTTAAAATAGTTTTTTAGATTTATGAGCCATGCATTGGCCATGTCTCTTTATTCCTCACCTAAAAAGGTAGGTGGGTAAGTTTTTTGATTTATCTAATGATTAGATCTACTATTCTTATTGTTACTTCTTGGAGTACTTACACTTCAACTTGTCTAAATTCTAATTGATTAATTTATCCCTAAGCAGGACCCTCAAGATTATTCAATCTATGTTCTTGATTTTCAATCTTGCCTTTAATGGCAATCAAAGATGTCAAGATTCAATGAAGTACTTCTTCTTGCTTATCAGTTGGGTTGTCCTCAACTACATTTATCATTAGGGTATTCACTATTGTCATTATCATGATGGAGGATAGGTACATTTATATTTTTATTTTGATTTTGGGAGCTTTACTCATACCTATACATATACCTCATACTTGACCTCTACCTCTCAATACTAGCCTATCAATACCTTGATCATTTTCAACCTAATTACTGCCAACTTCTGTCTTAAATATTTTCTAAAGAGTTAAAAAATGTTCTTTTAGGAAATATTGGGAGAATTAAACCCTTTAAATTTCTCATTTCGAGTTGTATTTATGATTTGATAACATTCTCATAGGATCTAATACCTGGTGAAATGAATGCCCCCCCCCAACAAAATGAGCATCACTTCATTTAGAGTAAGAATCATGAATAGGGTCTACTACATGTAGTTTAGTTTTATGTAGCATACCCGCAAAAACCATAACCAAATTTATGTACATGAAACCCTTAATTAGGTTAATTATCCCTAAAATATTTTATGGGGAATATTATTTCCCTATGAAATCCACATGCAATTTGAGGTGTATCAATATGTAATCCATAATAATAAACTCTAAACTATATGGGGATAGACATATTCCCAATAAGACCATCTAAGTGTCTTTATCCTACCTAAGAGATTCACATATACATAATTATAGGTATAGGTTGGTGTATTTTATCTGCGCCTTCTTCATTCTTAGGATGCTTAGGTTAATAAAGATATTTGAACATTAGGGATAGGTCAAAACAAACAATAATTTATTTATTGTTCCTAATTTCAATAGTTACATCATTCTTTTATAATACATGATTCATAATATAGAATTAACTTTATTCTATTTAACTCAATCAATGATGCTCATCTAACCAGTTATTAAATGGGAATTATACCTATGAAATCCATGAAATTGTAATATAAATTTAATGAAGTTCAAGTAAGGATCCCATTGTATTATTATTCCTATTTAGATCATTATACAATGATTTATAAGCATTTACAAATCCTCGTACTACATGATTTCACTTATATTTTTACACAACAATTTATTGTTGTGATCTAATTAAGTTACCATGATTGTTGTCAAGGATTGATGTCATCACACAAATGAGCATCATACTATTGACCCATATTAATTAACTCATTCTCATATTAATCTTGGACCATCATGTAAGTATTGAGAGTTAAAATATCTAAAGTAATATCTACTTGTCACTTGGTCATTATCATAAGAACCAGTTATAGTGTAAGATTAAATTTAAACCAATAATAAAAGTACATCATGTAATCTTAATCCATACTATTATAAATCATTTGTTTTATTAATTAGTCTCAACAATTTATCCTTTTAATACCTTCAAAATCATTTATGCTAACAATCTATTATAATTATTTAACAATCATCATATTCAATTCATAATGTTAAACATGTGTGTTCCAATTTTAAGCCAAAACATGCTTATACAAAATTAGCATCTTAACTCAACTAATACAATGACTACAACTATAGTTATTTATTGTAACTATTTAATTAATTTATTTCAAGAATCACAATTCTTATGAATTTTTTATTAATGAAATAAGTAATCTTTTGAAGTAACAACTTCTAACTTTAAATGGAAGACAACCTTCTAAAATATAACTTGTGGTCATATTGACAACATGGTGTCAATTTATCACCATTATTAGTTTATGAACAACCAAATAAATATAAAAGTAATAGTTTAATTTTAAAAAATTATTAATTTAATAATCAATTCACTCTACAAAGTGGATATTATTCAAAATATTCAATCAAACAAAATTTCCAATGCATTACTACATTTCCCACTTTGCCTAAGAGAAGAAAATTTTAATTTAGAAAAAGAAGTTCTAACTGTGCAACCTGAACAATTTCCACTTCTTGAATCAATGACTAAATTCAATAAATAATAAATTAATTCCCAATTTATAAATTAAATTAAACACACTTTGTCAATTAGAATGAATTATCCATAATACTATCACTATATATTTGTTTTGTCCTTAATAGAGATTGGGAAATTTTAGTGAAGCAATTCAAATTATTTCAACTTATTTTGTCATCAACATATAATTTCAAGCTTGTTATACTTGGCTATAGCATTCCAAGGGAAGATCAAATGAACATACTATTTTGCAGAAAACATAGTCTCAAAACATGATTTTCTTTGTTAACCACAATATTTATCATGTCACAAAAAGAATTTAAGTCCAGATGTATATAAAAAATAAACTACACTCATACATAGTGCTTATTAAGACACAAGCAAACGTATTTTTATGTCCATAACCATGCTTTAAAAATAGTATAAAATAGGCTAAAATGATGTTTCCAATACTTGATAATGAATTCAACTTAGTTTATTTTAAGAGGTAAGTAAAATAGTTTATTAGTTGTACAAAATTTATGGTTTCAAACAACTATGATCACAAGCTTGATCACCAAGAAACAATTTAAAATCTATAGTTGTAATGGAATACCTCAGGAACTATAAAATTAACTTATGTGCATACTTTTAACATCATTTACCTTCTACACAACTAGTCATGAGTTTACTAATTTTCTCAATGAAATATTAACAATATAATGAGAATATTCATTTAATAAAAAATGTAACTCATTAAATCTTGTTATTCATTCCAAATTAAACATTAAGAGAATAATAATATGAACCAACTAGTCAATAATGTAATGGAAGGTAAGTAATTAAATAATTGACTAAGATTCATATAAATATTAGTAAAAGTATAATCATATGCTTTTATGCATTAAATAAACTAATGTTTCTATATTTATAAAACATGATACAATAAACATAATACAATTAAACATCTACCAGATCAAGATCAAAACAAGTAATCAACTAAGAAATTACCAAGATATCCTTTCTTCATGAATATTCCCACCCCAACCCATCCTATGAGCTCCCCAATAAGTTTCCCTTACCACCCCCAACCATCAACTGGGAGGTGAAGTCATTCTTTGAAGTCTTATAGAATGAGGTCATGAGAAATAAGGGATATGAAAACCATTACTAAAATTTACATCAGTTACTCAAAAGATAATAAATTTACAATTGAAGTATCAAGCATAAAAATTTGACTCAAAACATAATCACCAATAGGCATTCAAATATTGGCAACCTTTAACATTCTCTAAAGGTTTTATTGGCATCGATTATATTCTTAATCAAACCTGATAAACTTTCATCATTTATTAAAGGTATGACAATGATCAAATAACATAATCCAACAACCATATTAAGAAAAAAATATCATCTATTTCCATGAGGATAAATGCAACATTCACATGCAAATGGTATTCAAAACTAGTTAAATAAATCACCAATGAATTAAATAAATCACCTCTTTTCCATATAACTAGATATAGTCATTTAATCACTTGTAATAAATGTGCAAAGTGATGAAATCACTATAACTAACCTTCATATGGTGAGGTTGAATCCTCAATATAAATTGTAGGTAGATGATAATACCAAGGATCTAAATGTCTTGGTCAAAGTTCTAATAACATAAATGAATAAATGTGAAAATTTATACCATCAAAATAAATATACATACAAAAAATAATACCAACCATCAAGCCAAAAACACCAAAAATTGCATAATAACGTGTTAGGATATTAATCCCATAATTTAACTATTTGACCCAACCATTTCTAATAGGTAAATTAATAAAAACCAAACATCATAAGTAGAAAATAAGATAAAAACCCAATGAAATTAATACATAACCTCTAGCAAAAAATGGCTATAATAATAAAACCCCATTTTGGAATCCTCAAAATTTCATAAGCAATTTACAAAATAAAACCCCAAAAATTTATATTACCAAGCCTCTACAAAAATGGTTGTACTAATAAACCCTCATTTTGATAGCCCAATATGTCTTGCACAATCTTAATGCAAAAATGACCAAGCACAACAAAGACAACAAAATATTCAATCTACCCATTTTTATGAGTTCAAAATAGATATTTCAATGCTAGGGTTCAAACCCAAAAAATTGAAATAACATGGTAAAATAAAACCAAAATAACTCATATGCCCAAAGAAGGTTTTACACTAATTTAAAGTGATTTGGGAATGTTTTTAGGTTTATTAGAAAGTCTTATGACTTCTTCATGAACATGTAAACAATTATTTGTTTTCACAACACAAAACAAATATTCATTTTTTTTTCCAAATTTAAAACAACATTTACTTGGGATTTAATTTGCATTCCAGGAAAGGAATGAAGTTTATTTCTTACTTTCCAAAGAGAGTACTTATATTTCACTAGGCCCAACCTCCTTTTATAACTGAGCCACAATTTACTATCTTCTCCCTCCTCTCTCCAATTAAGTTTTTTGATCCCATATACTCACAACTATTGCCATTATTATTCCCTCTAAGGTTTCTTCTCTCCACAAGTATTTTATCATACACCTCTCTCCTTCACAACCAAAGAAAAATGTTATCGAAAAAAGATCTAAAATCCTCAAATCTACCAAAATGAAATCATGTAATAATTTTACTCCATCAACCAAGATATTCGGTCATGATAGTATTTGTTTAGGATTCAAAGATCCATGACCCTCTAGTTAGGTTATTATGACCCAAATCAAATCTTAGAAAATCATTTAATTACGATTCCTCCACCTAGGTAGTTAAATAAATATCAAGAGGATCAATTACTAATTAACAAAAATATTACCCTCAAAACTATGGAGCATTAAAATGGATAAACACAAGATGAATAATAAAATGAAACAAGGTAGACAAAGTCTACATGCAATCAATAATGGTTAGAGTAAGATGATTGAACCAAAAATAAAATAATAAAAAATGATAATAAGTGAAAAAATAATCACAACTGATGGAATGTTGTTTCTTAATAACTTATGCATGATATCCCTTTTACCTATGTTGGTGTCACCCAATTACTCACTGCCCTGACCTATTATTATTCTGACTACCAGAATCCACTACTATCCTAGCTCATGTACTTATACTTATAGCCAAAAATGGGCATCAGCAACACCTAAATGACATGAAAATAGCATAATAATATGATTGAACTAAAAAATAAAAATTACAAGAACTAAATCAGAATCAATTATGTAATTGAGATAACCAAATTGCCTTTTTGTAACATAAAATACAATTGTATTACTTAATCAAATATACACCATAAACAAATAAACATGATATAAATTAGATTATAACATACTAGTGTAGTATCATCAAAATAATAGTTCTAAAAGTATAGATAAGCAATATAAAAGTATGATGAAAAAGATGTAACAATCTATGAAATAGTGTATATAAGATGGATTGTAATGGTAGGAATTTGGTCAATAAGATGAAATATATTTTATCCACTCTTATTCATGAGATCATATTCATTTACCTAGGAATATTTTATCTTGCTAAGGGTGATCTTGATCATTTTATGCTCACCATGCAATCCTTAGGAAGAATCTATAAGTGCATATGAACTATCACCTTTTATCAATTTGAGAGTATTTGGCCACCATTTGAGACTCCTTAAATATTTCTAGATTATTTAAATGCATTTACAAATTTTTACTATGGTTCACACCAAAAATGTATCACATTATATTTCTTTTGCATAAAAAATATTGTAGAATATAATGCCCTCCTTTTAGGAAGAATCACTTTTAGGATGTTGGTAGTAAACAAGGCTAAAACATTGTAGAGTATAATTGGTGGATACATCTTCAAATCACACTATTTCATATTATGTATTTATTTTTATATGTATCCAATGTTTGAAAGCATGTCAAGAGTCTTTAGAATGTGAAAAGTCTTTTTCTTATTTGTAGCGAAAGGTTGGAATATGGAATGACAACACCTTGTCAAATCTCTCTATATATAATTAAATTATATTTTAGCAGTGTTCTAATGTGATAGAGATAAATACATAGTTTTGTAATGGTTTTCTTTAAATGTCTTTTATGATTGTTATGTGCATAGTGAATGCTCTATTTTTCTAAATATGTTTAATCATGTAGAGTAAATATTGAAAGTTTTATATCTATTAAAACTACATCATTTTTCATAAATACATAATATTTAATTAGATATTAGATTTATTTGGTCTATAGTTATGTTTATGATAGAATTGTGTTCCTACTACACAAAGTTATCCCTATACTATAAAGTTCTAATGGGTTTTCTTGAAACCTCTACTAAAAATGGTGTGGTGAGGATGGAACCGTAAAACATGTTGCAATGGCTACCAAGATAGAGAGCTTGGAGAGATGGATTAATAAATAAATTTAAAATTTTGAAGAGGAAGAATAAATAAGAATAGGGAGTTATGCATAATAATTTATTCATGAGCACTTTTATGATGAAATATATGAGATTTTATGGCGAAAATTATTTGGACTATTAGTTGCATGGTTATCAAGATTGGAATACTATTATTTTCAGCCATGAAGGAAAAAATTTCCATCTTGGACAAAAGAAAGGTTAAAAAAAATTGAAGATTAGACATTGACTGGATTTATGTGATAGATCACTGGACCAAAACTACCATTGATAGATATATTATAGATTTTTTTGTACAAGGGTTGGATTTTTAAGATATGAAAGACCTATTTATGAGAGGCATCTAAGGAAAGTTTCTCCATAGACTGTCTACTCTTATCAATATGTTGGTTATTTAAAATCCCATGGCGCCTACCCATACCAACATGTAGTAGTCACTTCAGGAATTATGGGGGTGATGTTGATGTAGGAGTGAATTATTAAGAGTTAAGTATAGGAACTTGAACCTGAACCTAGAATATGAAGGATGCATAAAAGAAAAATGAGGAGAAAATTTTGGGATTAGAAAGAGAGTTTTAATAAAAAAGAAGGTGGAATAAATAGTATAACCAAAATATAACTATGAATATGATTAGGAGTAAAATAGAGGATGTAGAAGAGAGGGTAACCTAGAGATAGGTTAGGAAATTTATAAAAAAATGGATAATTTAGAGATCATACAAAGTGAGGAATGAAAGGGCTTAAAAAAATAGGGTAGATATTAGGATTTAGAGGATAGGGAATAGATCAACGAGAAATAGGAAATTAGATTATTATTATAATAATTATATGATAGTGGTAGATCATAGTTATAAGGAATGATATTATTTGGACCAAGGAAAGAATATTCTTTAGAAGAAGTTATGCAAAATTGTAGGATTTTCATAATTTCAAGGTCATAGACTTAAGAATTCAAAGACAAAAATCATTCAATTCATGAGTACACATCCACTGAGCCCATTTCATCACCATAAATGAAAAATCAAAGTGTAGAGTCTGGGATAGGTGGAAATTGGTTTGATTCATTTATAGATAAATTTGGTAAACTTAGCATAGAAACTCAAAAAATAATAGACAAGAAGAAGTTAGAATGGTCTGAATTTTATTTCACAATGATTTTTAAGATCCCAATAAAGGCTAGCTCATAAAAAATAGTAGTATAAGTTACAAGTTCCCCAAGCATGTCTTTGAATGTTAGAATGTTCATTACTTTGAAACCATACGATGGGTCTTATAACCCTAAGTAGAAATTGTTAACCTATGACATGAAATGGAAAGTTAAGAGAGTGGCCACTAATGATGTGAAGAGTGCAACATCATCAGGACCTTAATAGGATACACTTTGGCATTCATATATAAAATGGATGTGTATTACCTAATTATTAAACAAGTTAAGGAATAATTAATTGTAGAATTCAAAATGAAGTGTACTATTTAGATCATTTAATACCTTAAAGATATTTGATGTAGATGTGGTAAATTAGTATGGGATTACAATTGCATAATCTTAAGTGTAATAAATAATGTCAAAATAATTTTTGAAGATCAAGATAATGTTGTTTACTTTATGGAGGGATTATGATGAAGGATTACATTTTCCATTGTGCAATCACAGTTCCTTACTAAGTTTGATAAAGGTAGAAACACTTCAGGTAGAGAAAATTGAGTGTTATGAATATGCTTCATCAACTGGTGCTAAGATTGAAAAGAAAAATGGATGCTTTTTTGAGAAAAATGGATGAGCTTCATGAAAGTAAAAATCCCAAGTTGGGGTTGTGGCGTATAGAGTGTAGCAAATAAGGGCATAATAGGAATGATTACCCTAAAATCAAAATAGAGTTTTATGACATATTTAGGGTATTAACACATGTGACATCAAAATGTCATCTACTATAGTAGTACCCTCAAAGATCATAGAGTTTGTACTATATTTTTTAAAATTATCTAATCATGATGAGAAGAGTTGTCAATATCTATTGAAATTAAAATAAGACATCACTAAGAATATATTCATAATCACAACAAAGTAAATGCCTACTGCTAAGTAGGGAATTCTAGACCTATATGTAAACATGTCTAGTTCAACATAACTTGTTCTTAGGTTGATGCCTTTATTTCACCAAAACCAACCCTAGGTTTTAAAAGTATAGACACCATTGTATCCATAATATCAGTACCAATCATCATGGAATATTGTGATTCCCTAACCACAATAATAAAATGGGGCTTCATTGTCCCCTTATTAGTAGTATGGAGGATATGATGCCCAACAAGAGTAGCAAGGGGGTTTGATGGTAAACAATCCCGAGGTTAAGGTTTACAATAAAATAGAGGGGAATATAGATGGAGGTATCATGGTGGATACCAAAGAGGTTTCCATAATGATAATTGGAAATCTTGTTATCCAATTTAGTGATTTCTATGTGGTGAATATAATCACTTTGCATGAAATTGCCTAACTAACCCTCAAAGGTAAATATACTAATTTTATTGTAGAGTTAAAATACAATATCATACTAAATATTTTCTAGTTTCAGATAAGTAGAGGAAATAAAAACCTATGTGAATTGTAAACATGATAAATTTTCACCCTAAAGAGAATGTATTCATGTAAGCAATTACAAGGCAATAGTACATAGAATATGGATTAACTCCTTTATAAATGACATAGGATTATATAATTATAAATCTTAAATAAGATAAGTATCATGAACCTATTATATAAAAGTCTTTATGTACCAATCAACCCAAATTATTCAAAACATACAACAACAAGAAGAAGAAGAAGCTATGTTAAAGGGTGATTCCATAGTCATCAATGTGAAGATATATGGGTAGATTGTCCATGTAATGAGGAAAGACGGAGTAGAAACTACCTCGAATAACCATTTAAAAATTTTGATCACTCTAAAAATTAATATATATCATATAATATTACAAATCTTATGCATAACTTACTAGAGTGTGGACAATGAGATTAGTAACATACTAATAAGGTGTTTTAGTAAGTAAAAACTAAGAAACCCTAAGATGTTGATTCTCACATGGATATTGAACTGGTAGGATATGAAGTACCCAATTCCATATTTAATTTTGTAATCATAGTTAACATGACTCCTTAGTCTACTTAGGAAGTTATTAGATGGACAAAATTTAGTTACAATCTAGTAACACTAAGCTTCATAAACTATGGTATGATAGAGCCTATAGGTTGAGTAAAAGATGTGGAAATCAAAGTGGTGTAACTAAGCCTATGAAGTTATTTTTAAGTGATTAACATGAGGACTAATGAAATGCACTACCTTGTGTTAATTGGTAATAAATGGGCCTATTATGGTCAGATGACCATTAATACAGTGAGAATTTACTTGGAAGCTCATAAAGAGGACTAAATCATCATTATTACCCTGAATAAATCAAAGATATACATCATACACAAAGATCTAGATTCATCTTATGTGTATGGGATTAATAAATGTTCAAGGTGAGCACATAATATATATTGAATCCCCTGAAAGCTATAAAATATAATTTGTTTCATCCATAAATCTAGCCTCAATAATAAATACAATCAATTGAATAGTTTTCCTCCAAACCTATGATCACAAAGGTAATAATTTTGTACTTTTAGATGGTTGAATGAAGGTCACCTTATATGTGATTACCAACTAGGGTTGAATTGGATTTTGTATAAAAAATAGGTGTGATAGACATGGACCACATGGAGCCAACATATACCTAGTGGTGACTCATATACCTACATGTTGAATTGGTTAATGGGAGATCATAAGTTACACCCAATGTGCATGGTTTTTACCACATACCATCAATTATCTCAATAATTTGCAACTGATGACTTGATTCAATTTATTCTAATTCTAGAATAACATGTGCTAAATATAAACTAAATGGTGAGGGCTTTAAATTATGCACTCAAAGAAGATATTGTGACTTGGTGGGGGGTCCACGAGATAAACCAGTTACACTGGGATGATGTTTATGAACTATTTATCACTTGAATATAAATATCATCTAGTATTAAGGAATACTGTCCCTTTTTCTAAGAATGATAGTACCCAAAAATGCACATTCATAAGTCTGTGGATGTATGGTCTATGAAATGTATAGAACCCAAATACTGGGTGCACGTATTCATATATACTTTGGTAGAACTCCCAACAAATTTTTACATGCACTAGAAATGTAGAAAATAGATAAAGCATCACTTAGGAATGTAGGTACAATAGGACTTCACTCAGAATTTTGTTTTCGAGGTCGAGAATCCTATTGTGTATAAGGCTCTATAAAAGTAAAAAATATTTATATGTTATGGATGATAATAAGACTTAAGTAATTCAACAAACTAATCTTCATGGTAAGAAACAACTATATATTTGAATGTAGCTATCCAAAATCATAATGCAAGTAAATATATGAAGCATATCTTCATAAAACAATGAAATAGGATTGTAGATGATGAATAGTTGAATAGTCCACTAAGAGTGATGAAAACTTATATTTTAATGTATTTTTTTAACTAGAATGAGAATCAAAGGATCCTAAAGCCAAAGTAATAGACCAAAATTAAGACCAGTAGCTTTAAAATCTTAATATCCAGGAACAAGAAATGCACAAATTAGTAAAATATTTTAATTCCAAGAGGTTATAATAAAATATATAAGGAACACTTAAATAATTTAGTCAAAAATATTATGATATAATCAATGCCAAATCCTAAAACTTTGGGTGACTACTAGATGCAAAATTAGACTTCAAAAGCATTATAATTACTATGAGATTACCAATATGTATTTCTAATGAAATTCACAAAATTGAAAGGCATAGAACCTTCTATAGGTAAAATAAACCTTTAAAAATTGACCATATAAGTTAAACCCTAAAAAAAATTTAAATTAAACGATGAAATGGATCACATGTAAATTGTAATAATTATATATCTAGTGAAAAAGGTAGACTGGGTCATCCCAATGACATTTCATCCTAAGAAGTATAGGGAAATCAGAGTGTGTTGGGATTAATATGCACTAAATGACACAAATATAAATGATAATTTTCCAATTCCAATCATAAAATAAGTCTTGGAGTCAGTCCCAAGATATGAAGTGTATTTTTAATGGATGGGTTCAATGGGTACCATTAGATTCCTATCAAAGTAGAGGATCAAGCCAAAAAAAAAAAAAATTGAAATAGAGTGGAAATATTTTGCAAATGAGGTAATAACATTTAATTTGAATAATGCTCTAGATGTGTTCTCTATGGTGGTTGTCACTTTAAATATTTTAATCATGATTTTTTTAAAGTCTACCTCTATGATTGTATTTTTTTCGTATTCAAGGAGCTCTTGTCTAAGTTGAAACTTATGATGGAATGATGCTAATATTTTTACATTCACTAAATCTAAAGAAGTGATTGTTATTCACATATTTTGGTGTGTTTTTGGGATATGTAGTATTCAAGGATGGGATATTTGTGGACCAATCCAAAACCATAATAATTGTGGGTATTCCACTTCCCATAATTTTTACATAAGTGAGATCATTCTTAGGGTATACATGATAATATTAGAAATTCATAAAAGGCTATGTATCTATATCTATCAAAATGGAGAAGTTACTACACAAGATACAAGGTTTGAGTGCACATATGAATACCCAATAACATTCATGGATTTAAAGTAGAGATTGGCCATATCACCCATTTTGGTCTTTCCTAAATAGAGAAAACCTTTCCATGTTCATGTAGATGCTTCAATAATTATGGTAAGTTTTTTCCTCACACAAACAAGAGACAGAAGGTTAGGCCATCCAATCCACTTAATAAGTCAAAAACTCTTAGTTTTATATAAAAATTATAAAACTACAGAATAAAAAGCATTAGACATAGTGTCTACACTTAAAATGTTTAGACATTAGCATGTATAAATATCATTTTAAGTTTTCACTAATCATCAGGGTTTATGATACCTAGTAAATAAACCTATGTTGGGGCAAGGATATATCATTGGTTGATACCATTTCAAGATTTTTAGTTTAGGATCAATATCAAACTAGGAAGGTAAAATGTGGGAGCATATCATCTGATACGAATAAATGATGGAGAATAAATAGAAGAACTATAAGATGAATCACTAGATGCATATTTATTTCATGTCTCTACGATTCTTAAGAATATAGAAGACAAACATTTAATGAAACATGGGATATTTCCTATGCACTATTTATGGTATAAAAAATAAATTTATTACAAGATCCATTCCATTCAACATTATCAAAAAAAATTGTACAAAATGGGGAAAGGGGATGTATTACACAAAGCGGATTTATAACATGAGCAACCTCAACTTATTGTGGAAGCACATGAAGGAATCACAAGTGGAAATTTTGTAGGAGAATATACTAAAAAGAAAATAATAAAAAGTGATCTATGGTGTCCTACTTTATTTCAAGACACACACCAAGTCACAAAATGTTGTGATATATGCCAAAGGATGGGAAAGCTTAATCAAAGAGATGAGATGCCATTAAATCCTATGCTAGTGGAACATCCATTTGAGTAGTGGGGAATCAACTCTATAGGTCCAATTAATTCATTTATTAAGAATAGTAATTCAAGATACATCATTACTTCTTTAGAGTACTTTACCAAATGAGTAGAAAACACTATGACACCAAGCTATAGTGTTGTTGACCATTTTGGTCCTATAGGACAAAATTATTTTCCTTTTTCCCTTGTTGTTCTAAGCCAGTTCAATTTTGGTTGCACAAGTCTTTCGACAGATGATGAACTAGTTCAAAGAATGTAAGGTTTATTACAAGGCTTCTTCTGACTATCGAACTGATGAAATTCACAAGGAAATAAAGTGAAAATGATTCAAGACACTTTTCCTTAAGGTTAGAAAAAGTGGTTCAATGTCGGGTTCAGCGACATGATCTTTCCAAGAACTTTGAACTTGAACTTTGAACCATGGTTGGTTCAGTCAGTTTGGTTCAATGACTTGGTTCAGTCAGCTTGGTTCAAATGACATGGTTCAGTCGGCTTGGTTCAAAGGTTTGGTTTAATAGTTTGGTTCAACAGATTAGTTTAATGGCTTGGTTCAGTCAGCTTAGTTTAGTCAAATGGTTCAAAGTGGTTAGTTCAAGCGGCCAATTGAATGAGCAGAGAATAGTGATTGAACCATTAAACCATTGTTGGTTTAAGCAGTCAGTTCCATTAAATGGTTCAATCAAATGGTTTAACCAAATGGTCCAATCAATCAATTTGAAGGAATGTGACTCCTTGCAAGACATAGTCATGAACCACTGAACCGATGATCTAATTGTTGGTTCAATTAGTCAGTTCAATCAAAAGGTTCAAAGGGGGATCCCAAGGCCCAAAGGACAAGTGGCGTTGTGGAGGGTAGTCAAGCACAAAATGGACCATCCCAGAAGACTACATAGGGTAGGAAACATTTGTGAAGGGATCAAAGAGAAGGCCGAAAGGGTAAGATTTCCTTTGAAAAAGTGAACAAGGCAAAAAAGTTGGAATTCCTTCAAAATTGTTCAAGGCAAGAAATGAATAATTTCTTTAGACAAAATGCCTAAAGTAATTCCTTCAAACATTTTTTTTGAAGGAATTCTCTCGAAAGAAAGGGCTGAGCATTCAAAGGAAGATATCCTTTAGACATTTTGTCCAAAGGATTTGAAGACCAAGGCTACCCGAAGGACCCCAAAGGACAAATACCCTTGCGGGGAACTCTCAGTGACCATGAAATGGACCTTTCTCGAGGCCCAAAGGGACACCTTCCTTTAGAAAGGTTCCAAAGATAAAACCTAAAGGAATTGACCAAATGGTGATGGGCCCATGAACATCAAAGTTGAGCATCATGGACTATCCGTTAGCTTTCAAATGGTGACAAGTGTGCAAACATCAACCTTGTAGAAATGAAATAATCATTAGTTTTTTAATGGAAGGCATGAACCTGAGGGAACCCAAAGAGCCAAAGAATTAACAAAA
>JARHVA010005692.1:172500-445000 GCA_037957365.1 Torreya grandis | reverse complement strand
GTATATGCCATAGCTAAGGCTAAGGTAGATACCAAATCCAAGGTGGAGGCAAATTCCAAACCCAAGACTATAATAGAGTGCAAGGCTAAACAAGAAATCACATCCAAATAGGTAATAGAGTTCACCAAGAGGGTGGGGATACCTAATACCCAATATCCATCATCTAAATCACAAGGCTCAAATTCTACCTATGGAGTATATAGGATGAGGCATCGTAGCATAGGACCCAAATCCATAGCCAATGGTTATGGGATATCCATACAGCCTTCACACATTATCAAACATTTTCTCTACCCATGGAAAAAGTTAACAAAACACTTGTGGAGAATGTAACTTGGACTTTGGCTTTGGTAATAATGTTTTAATAAGCATCACTTGATGTGTCATAACTACCTCTATCTAATAAAATTGAGGGACAGGATGCCTTTCAATTTTCCATCATGTACAATACATCTACCTTGGATCAAGAGGTGCTAACTCTCAAGGAGGAGAATGCATATCCCAACCTCAACCTCACCAAATCTCATGAGTTGATTAATGCTACATTTCATGCCTTGGTCACTCAATTTTTTGGTGACCAGGTCATGTCAAAGGAAAAATAAATCACAAAACTCCTCTCATAGCTCATAAAAATAATGGCTTGATATGCAAAATATATAAAAAATTCACATGCAAGGGTAGAATATCGAAGCTGAGATCATGGCCATTTTTGAGTTCTATGAGTAATATTAACAAGTTCTCAACCCTACTACACATCAATTTCACAACATGGATCAAAACAATCTCAACTAATAGCAGTAGTTTTCTAACACATAGACAGAGGCCAAGCCAAATTTCATAAAGGATGATAAGTCAAAAGCTTCCATGGAAGATCATTATGCTATCTTAGATGCACTAGACATTGCACTCAACCAATTTATTGAATCTAGAAATAGTTTCATGATGAAGATGCAAACTTGGTAAAATGAAATGTTTCACAATACATTTCTTAGTATTCAAACAAGGAGGCATGTAGATAAGATGGAGGAGTTATCTCAAGACATTCAACTAAAATTATATAATATGCAAGCTATGATCTTAATAATGGAAGATAAAGACATATAAAGTTTGGCTAATTTCCAAGTGCTTCTACACGTTAGAATTAATATGGTTTAGAAATATATGATAAATTAGACATTGTTCAAAAATGACATGCCTCATTTAGATAGCTCTATCTTAGAGTATAAGCCTCAATTTTTTCTTCCAAATTAACTCTAACAAGAACTCCAATAAAAAAATATTATTTTAGTTATGCAACATATGCCTCAACCAGAACAATCATCTCCACCAAGAATTTTCATAGCAAAAATTTATTCTTTAGCCTCTCATGTAAAACCATCTTCACAGCATCTTCTAGCTCAACAAATGTATTCCATGTTACCACCTTCATTATATATATTTCACACACTCTAATTTTGTATTTTTGGAAGCATTTTGTAGTAGGAAGGCCTTGAACATTAGGAGTGGGGCGAGATTGGTTGAAAAATCATAAAGGGAGGCCACCTAGTTATGCTAATCTATTGAAATATATCAAAGGTGGTAGATTAGTATGCTACTTAGTTGAAAATTGAAAGGGTGGATAAGTAGAACGTAAAAGGTGAAAATTGGTAAACAACACTTTGAGAAATTACTGTAACTTATGGTTATGTTCAAAAAATTTAGAATAACTAGATTTTCTATCTTTAGCATTGGGCACACTTTTTATGAATGTCTCAAGATGAGATATTTTTTTAAGTATAAAAAAGTGTTGGTAGTGAACAGGGATAAAAAATCACATATTATAATTGGACATGTGTGTGACCCACACTATTTTTTCTTTTATATCTCTTTTTGTATGCATTCAGCATTTGAAAGCATGCCAAGAGTCTTAAAAATGTGAAGAGTATTTATCTTGTTTATATTGAAAGGTTGAAATATGAAGCCATAGTGCCTTGAAAAATCTCTATATATATCACTAAATTGTATTGTAAAAGAGTTATAATGTGAAAAATATTAATACAGTGTTTTCTAATAGTTTTTCCTAAATTTCTTTTATCATAATTTTGTGCATAGTGAATGCTCTAGTTGTCTAAATTTGTTTAGTCATTTAGAATAACTATTGAATGTTAATTATATATTAAGACTAAATTATTTTTCATAAATACATAATATTTAATTAAATATTATATTTTTTTGGTTTGTGATTATGTTTGAAATATAATATTGTTCCTATTTTGCATAGCTATCTTTATATTAGCATGTTCTGATGGGTTTTGCAGGAACCTCTACTAACATAAGAGAATGGAAATCTAAAACTTTATAATCTTCAAGGATTTTAATTATAATTAATAATAATAATAAAAAAATATTCTATATGTGTGCGGGGTGGGGGTTATAAAATAAAATATTAATTAATTTTTTAAATTAAGTTAGTGTTAACCAAATTTGACCCTGCAGGTCAAATTGGGACCCTTATAGGTTAAAAACTTTATTTTTATATCTTTTATGGTATAATATTATGTAATCAGGCTTATTATAAGTCTTTTGATGTTATATCATGTCATATTAGCCTTAGTCTTAGTCATTTCAATCCTTATATCTTTTTGAGCCATTTAAAGGTCATAAAATGAGTATTAACTAACTTGTACAGCCTCCTTGGGTAAATTGAAGGTGTAAAAATGTTATTTCACATGAAATGTGTCCTAATAAGTCTTAATTAACTATTTATAACTAAAAATTGGTAGGTTCTTCTGAATAAAGAGTAATTTTCTTGGAGAAGGATAGAGTTTGGCACTTGTACAATCCATAAGAGAGTGTGACACATGGGAGAAGGTTTTTAGATGACTCTTAATCTTATTAAAACTAATTTTAAATTTTTAAATACTATATAAGTTGAAAATTTTATATAAAACCATTTTGCTCCTTCTTTGCCCTCCTAGACATATAGAAATGGTCAACATGTTTGTTCTTAGTACAACCATTTGGAGGATTTCTAGGTCAATTTCCTTTATGAGGTGAAAATAAAATCATAAATATTCATTTCCATAATAATAATTTGAATATTTTTCAACTTTTATTCATGAATCATCTCTAATAATTTGACTATGTTTTTCTACTCATTATTTCCCATACACTATAGGTTTTGCTCTTGTATGGATACTTACATACAATCCATCTACTGAGGTTGATTCCAAATTATTTTAATCTCTCTTATAATTCTCCCCATTCTTTGTTTCACATTTTAAGGTGTTTGGATAAGCCAAGTATCTCAAATTATAAGAGAAAGCATCATTGTGTGTTGCAAGAAAATTTCCACTATCTTCATAATGTTCATGCTTTAGTGGTGAATTCATAGGGTTGATATGGGTTCATTTCCATGTTTTAAATTTTATCCTAATCCAATTTAATTCTAAATATCATTATCCAAAAAATGTTCCATGGTACTATAGTCATAAAGTGTCATACAGTTAGTCTGTTCTATGACTATCATGCATAGTCAGCTAGGTGAGTTGTGCAAAGTTAAGAAACATATTCATGGAGAATTAATTGTGGTATTAATGTGTTTATGATTATATTATAATGTTAAAAAATAAATTTAGTCCTTTAAATTGGCACAAATAAGGACTATGATAGTGAACTCAGTCACTCACACATTTTTTTGTCATTGGCATGCTACTACAAGAAAGTAAGAAATTGAAATGAGGAGTGTTATCTTGTTTAAATATTTAAAAAATAATAATTATTAATTTTAATACATTTATGTGAGATAAATTTTATATAAAGGTATGCTCTTTGAATACATGGACCATTCTACTCACTACTTGTCTATATGCAACTTAAGGTGCACCTACAAGTGCCCTCATAGAGACCAACCATGTTGAAAGGGAGTGTCTGATATAAATAAGGTTTTCATAATGGAATGAGTCTATTTTAAATATTTTATTAATATCAAAACTCATTTGAATCTCACAAACCATGTCCACTATCTTAACTCATATTTACTACTTGTACATTAGAATGTCTACCTACAGGTTACACTAACAGAGATATGAAAATACTTGTTTGAAAGTGTTGAAACAAGTGGTGGAACCCTATTTTAATTCCTAATGTGTTATAGAGAGAATATAAGACCTATTTTTAATTATATATTGGTATATGAGATAGGGTATTACATTCAAATGATGACAACTATAGGTTTAGGGATCAAATCCCTAAAATGTGAAAACAAAGCACCTATAAATTTTGTGGATGTCATATGACAAGGTTTCAAAAGGATTTGAGGTATATAAATTATCAAAACTTGTATCCCCTACATAGGATAAAATATATTAAAAATATGAAGGGTAATGGAAAGTGGTGGTTGAAAGACCGAAAGTTGTCATTTGAACACTAAATTCCTTCACTATCATCTACGGGTTTGAACTCCAAGGTGATTCTAACTCCCAAGGTTGTAAGTGGAGCCTATATTCATGATTGAATGACCTTATCAGGTGAAAATTCATATAAAATATAATTTTATGATCTAATTATCACTTAAATAGGATGGAATACTATGTTTTAGACTCCATATACACCTATAGGTGTGCTTAATTCCAAAGTTGCTCACCTACAGTTGATTTTTAACCTATATACCATCCATATTAGGGTTATGTATGGAGATAAAAATATTATTTGGTGAAAGAGGATTCAAAATGACTCCAAAAAATCTCAAGGTGTTTCTATTCAATATGTAGCACAAGTTTCAGGATAAAAGCCACCTACAAGACTCTATACATCCAACTATAGGTGACTGTAGGCAGATAGTTAACTGAGACATGGTGCTTAAATGATGAATTATCCTAAACAAGGTAAAAAAAAGTAAAAAAAAAATATAAATTAACTTAAATATTCAATTAAGGTCTTTAAAAATCATGATCAAAGTCCAACTAAGCAAACATGCACCTACATGAATCATCTCTTGGTCAAATGATAGGGTAATACAGTCGGCTACCTATGACTAGTATTAAGAGTAATCTAACCTCAAAGTGTTATATGGATAGGGACATAGATTAAATGAGTCTTGGAAGTATTTAATAAGGCTTATACACTATTTTAAAATTATAATCCATATAGGAATACCAATAGGTGCCCTCCAAAACAAGAAACATAGTCAGAATTACAGTCAACATTGACCCTTTATGGTATGTGAAAGGGCATATGGGATTTGGTAATGATAAATTGAATTAGACCATATTCATGATTATTTTAATGATATAAAAAATACCTTACTAATGGAAAACAAATAGAGAGAGACCTCTGAAGATGCATCATATAGTCCACATCCTGAACATTGCACACAGTCTATCCTCTAACAGTCTATTTTGGAATTTGAAGGAGTTAAGGGGCCTAGTGATATAATTAAGGACCAAAATTTAGTTCAGAGGGTATCTATGACTAGATTAATCCCATAAAACATTCACTTGGTTTTATGGAACAAGGTAATTGCCCTCTATTTTGTCTCACATAAAGGGTACTCCCCTAGAGTCAAAATTGGTAGGTTTTGAAGAAGGGAGACAAAAGGATGAGCTAGGATCTGTTTGGACATATATCTAAAGTGTGGGAGGTTGGATAACATCTGAATAAATAGGTATGATAATGTATAGGAGTCAAAATATTAACATAATATTTCAAACCTACAAAAATTTTAGGTAGGCCTATTAGGCATGGTTAGGCCTAAAATCCAAATGGGAGGTCAATATAAAATCTAATTTCAAGAGAGAATTCCAATGGATTTTATAATGTTTATGAGGTAATTTAATATGTTTATGATCTCCTACCTTGTATATAAAGCATAAGTAATCCATTTTTAGGCTTAAGGACAACATTAAGCCTCTGCAAATGAGAAAACAAGCTTGATAGGATAAATTTGAGTGCTCACATATTCTATGAGGTTGTGCATGGAGGTCCAAGAATTTTGGCTAAGTTTAAAAGGGTCTTGGAAATTAATCTTGTGGATTTTTTTTGCATTTATAATGTTAGACATTTATGAAACATCACTAAAAGTCAAAACTGCCTAAAACCTTGTTAAAACCTTGAAAATGACTCGATTGGGAAAATAAAGATAAAGAGCTACTCCAATGGCATAGTTTTACTAGAATGATGATTACATGTTGTAGGGGACTCTCTTAGGCTACTCCTCATCCTTTTAGACTATACAAAATTATACAGATGGAGTACACATAGGTTATTTTTATATTTTTATGTGTTTTATAGGTTCTAGGAGTCTAAAGATGCCAATCATATGGGAGGAAGGATTGAGACTTAAGATAACTCCCCATGTAAATTTAGAGATTTATAAGAACTCCTAGGTGCCTCAATAAGAGCTCATCTTAGCTAGTTTGAATTCATATAGTGAACATGATAGTGAGAAGCGTGAAAAACTTCAAGTAAGTTCTTTTTAAGGTGTGTTTGATGCCTATAAGGCCATGGATGTCCTTGAAATGTGTATTTCACCCCCTTTTACATATTTTCATGAGAAACATAAGACATTTTGGAAGCCAAGTGTGCAAGGTATGTGAAATAGGAGTTTCTTTTACTGTAGGTAGTCATGGCTCATTTTTAGAGGAATATAGGTGATTAATAATTCATCTATTGCATGGAAGAGAATGTATAAAAAACCTTCCTCTCATTATAATCATTATACCTATCCCTAGTTAGTTTTGGAATGTTACAAAAGGCGTGAATGATGAAGGCAATTTTTTGAGCCAGCAAATAGAATTTCATGCCACTTTTCAAGAGTTTCATGCCTTGGATCATCATTTATCCTTTTTATACTTGCATGACCAATTTCACATTCTCTTCTCATGTACATGTAACTTGTTTTCTCAGCTTGACACTTATCCTTGTGACCTTTAGACTTATTTCTTCTATTCTCTCTCTCAAGTTCTATAAGAACTATCTGTTTTGGCTATTGTAAGGATGCTCCACCTGATTATGGTGAAGGCCTACTCATTTTCATACCATGGATCAATAAATACTATTTATTTTATATTTTATATGAATATTCATATTTTTTTTAACTTGAATTATTGATCTTGCTTTGTGATGACTGTTGTTTCCTTAGCATTATTATCTCATTCTCTCACCTATTTTCATCTTGGGAGCTTCTTCTTGTAGGTCATGTGAAGTATTTTATGAATTGTCAAGGTTGAGTGAGTTAGTCTATTCAAATAGTGTCATTAGAGGCCTTTTGTATAGTCTACCTAACCTAAACATTGATCACAAGCTCATAATGAAATGCTGATATGAGAAGATTCAGATTAGAGAAGTATAGGCCTAGTTAGTCTCTTGGTCTCATGTGTGAAATGCAGGTAATTGATAATCATAAATTAATTTGGTGTATCACCACCTTTAGGATAGTTTAATTTCAGTTTTCTCTCCCTTTTCCTTTCAATCATAGGTGTAGTGGTGGTCTAAAGTGGTACATCAAGGGAGCTAGCCTTATCTAGAGATCCACCTCATTCTTAGGCTACCCACAACCTAGAGGTGTTTCAATTTTGCCACTTGGATTAGGAAAGATAAGACATCTTCTCAAAAGTTGTAAATACAAGTGAAAATAGTTAGAATTCTCTTACTATAAGAGTTAGAGTTCATACAAAGGTCACCTCAATATTTGATTCTTTGATCATATGTAGAATTGATTTATTTTCCAATGTTGAATGCATTCCTTGTAAGACTCATCATTTTTAGTAAGATGGGGGTCCAAAACCTTATGGTTTTAAAAAATTATAAGTTAAATGTGAACTAATTTTTTGAGATCTATTAGATAAGGTCTGTGCATGTATGGACCTAAAAGGTACTTTTCCTTGCTATTTCTAAGGATTTCAAAATTTTATTGCCAATCACATTCCTAAGGAAAATAACCAACTTGCTAACTTTATGGCCTTGTCTTCACATATGTTTCTTCCCCACATAAAAAATCAAGATTCTAATTTTTTTTAATAGTTATTCAATAGCCACTAACTTTATGGCCTTGTCTTCTATCTTATGTGAGAAAGAAATATAAACCTCATAACATATAAGACTATTATGAGAATGATGAATTTAGGATTTATCACAAGAATTTATTTCCCCTATTTAATTTGAAATATTTTGGAGATGATTTTGAAGTTTTAAAATTAATAAAACACCTTAGATTTCCCTATTATCACACATCAATTTGTGGAAGGAGACACTTATCTCATACTAGAAACCATTTGGCATTAATATTGGTCCTAATGAGAATCCCATATTTCTAAAACTTGTTTCCACATTGTCATCTGAGTAGGTTTGTGTGTGTTTGTGTGTGTTTGTGTGTGTTTGTGTGGATAGGGATATCTTCACCTATTTTTCATATTGATTTTAATGGGACTAGTTATACATTATTAAGAAGGAAATTTCAAAATTTCATCCATAATTTAGTCATCAAACTTGATACTAAGCTAGTCAAGTAAAATTTGTCCCACATGAAACCAAAAGTTACCTTGATATTTAAGAAAGAAATAATAAAGATCCTCAAAGTAATATTCATTAACCATATAAAGATGATTTTCACTTGATTTATATACATGTTATCATTGATGTCATTATAGGTGTTGGGATGATATCTCTAATAAATCACTTCTTATATTATAACCAAATCCATATCTTTGAGAAATATCATAATAAAACCTTGTTTACCATATTTTAGGAAATTTTTTGATAAGAAACCATGCCCTTTAATATAAAGAATGTTAGAGTTTCTATAAAAGGAATATAAACTAGGAGTTGCCCCAAAGGTGCAAGGTTACGCTGGAAGGGATACAAAATTTATTTTTTTGGTAAAGTAGGGTCTTGTAAGTAAAAGAGTTTAAATCAAGAAGAGTATGCAAGTGAAACCAATGATCACTATAATAATTTAAAATTTTGTGTATGAATAATTAAGTAACAATAATTTTATATTTCTAGTAGAGGTGATGGTGGGAAAGGAAGTAGTGTGTTCATATGGCATGAAAATGAGTTGTGCATGGATGAGAAATCATGTTTCTATTGGAACATAACTATATACTGAGAGGGGGGTTGAATTAGTAGATCAACTAAAACTAGTCCTTTAATCCTTTTAAAACAAATTCAAAATCATATGTAGATTAAAAGATAAATGTAGAGATCATATACACACACAAATACACATGACACTAGATCCATAAGTGGAAAACCCAAAGGAAAAAACCATGGTGAGAATAACTACTATAATATATTTTTCCATTCCAACTCATAGTTAATGCATCACTCGACAAAACCTCACTGGTTACATTTAAGGACACCAATCCTAAGGAGACACCAATCCCATAATTGAGTAGCAACTCAACTAATCTAATTGTACCAACTAATCAGATCTATAGAGATACAACTCTACATTACAACATTGATTCATAAATGAATCAAACTTTTTCCTCTATTACAAGCCTAATATGTAACTACTCATTATCTACACATTATCTATGTGTGCCTGTTTTCCCCTCTAACCCTCTCTCTATTTGTTTGTATATGTATCTATTTGATAGACTTCACCTCTCTCTATAGCCTCTTCTTTTCCTCTCGACCCTTTGGTTTTGTGTTTATATATTTTTTGTTTGACAAAATTTTAATGGCTCCAATGAATTTTCCTTTGTCCTAGATATCATATATATAAATAAATGATATAGGGTTCCATATCTTCTATGTGTTCACACTCAAACTGTAACACATCATGCCAGTTTTGGACTTTGGTTCATTAAGACTTGAACTGTTAGTTTTATTGCATCTTGATTCCATGCATCACACCATAATTACAAGTCTCTTTACTATCTATATCATTTGTTAGACTCAAGTTTTAATGCATAGGATATTTAATGTAGATTTGATCAATTGGATCAATCAATCTCATTGTATGTGTCAAGATATATAACTTATATTCAATTTTCTTCATGTTCCTTCATTTTTCTCCACTTGATCATTGGAATTTAAACACTTTAAATACTAGCCTTTAATCTCTTTCTTCATGCCATCTCCAAGTTCTCTCACTCTGCCAGATCTCTGTATGCTATTGAACTTTAATGTTCCACTCTTTAAAATGCATATATCAATCTCCAAATCCTATCTCCCATGTGTTATATCTTTGAACTTGTACTAACTTTACATTGACTTAGTCATTAAACTTCAACACTTTAACCTCATCTAGTTGTTTCCTATATCTTTGGATTCACTTGGCATTAACACATTCACTCAAAGGGACCTTTAACACTTTGACTTCATCAAATTATATGGGATCTTCAAAGTCTGATTAAGTACTAACCATTGATCTTCCAACTAGCTTGATCATTAACTCTAACAAGCTTATGCTCATTGGATTTCTATCTAACAAGCTCCATGAATGTGACACTTATCACTAGCACATTTACCTAGAGGAGCCTTTGATAATTTGAATTTGCTTCACTTCATTGGATCATCTACATATGATGAAGCATGGGTTATTGATCAAGTTATGGCATAATATAAAGTCTAAGACTTAGAAAATATTAAGTCATTTGATCACTACTTGAGCTGGTAATTGCTAGGTTGAGGGATTGGTTTTGCAACAATAATAAAGGATTAAGTTATAACTTAAGCTACTAGGTCTAAGATATATCTAATCAAAATCAAGCTATAAAATGTTTGTTGATTCCATGACATAAACTATTAGGTTTTAACTAAGAAACCCTATTTTATTCGAGATCAAAGATAATTCAATTTTGAGCTCATTCTTTCTCCTTTGAGACTATGGACCACATATTCAAGATGTTCATGAAAAACCCATAACATATCTTCTATATGTTTGAATTTAAACATCCATAAATAGTCTCTATAAAATCATGAAAACTTTACATAGTGTAACTATGAAACATGTTCTTCTCTCCATCAATCCTGCCTGATCCTTTTGACATCAATGGCATCCATAGTGTCCCTTTTGACATCAATGACAATCATATTTCCAACAATATCCCCATTTAGCATTGATGGCAAACTTAATGTTTTAATCTTCTAATAATTTTATCCTTCTACGACATTGCTTGCATTGGCTTCTAATGAGTATGAAATAAAGTTTTTCATACCAAACTTTCTCCCCCTCAAGTAATGGCGCATTTTCCTAATAATCAACTCAGACACTTTCTCTACTCTTCCAAACTTTTACAAAAATCATTTGAACTTTTTCTCCAAACTTTTATAAAGAGCATTTGCCCTTTTTCTCCCCCTTTGAAATCAATGGCAAAGGGACTCCTTCTCACTATTTTTCCAAAGTGTTATCCCCCTTTATCAGACAAAGGATTTTGTCCAAGAATTTGCAACCATCAACTCATTAGAAATTTTCAAAATTATACATACTTGAGTTGACTTTTCTCTCTTCTTTCAAGGATTAATTAAGCTTCCTTGAGACTCACTCTAGACTCATGCCCTATCACTAGTGATTTAGTGATGTGATGTAGGAGCTTCCATATAGGCTTACTAGCTTCTCTCTTAGTCTCTTATTATATTTTGATCCTAAGACCTGACCAATTGTAAATATCTTCTACTCTAAGCCTTTTTGATCTTGAAATAATAAACAATATAGCTTCCCCTTGCTCCATGCTCCATTTTTGCATCAAGGGCCTACCTATAACACACCATAACTTCATTTAACACATTCATATCATCATTTTACACATGTTATCTAAGTTTTGTGACCCAAATTCTTTACACAACCCAAGATACACAATGTCAAGGGTTTATTGCATTAGAACCCTTATGTCAAATGAATCTGTAGACCATATATATGATATGTACTCTAATATCATTATGTCACATTGAATCACTCATTTTGTCCCTTTAGACATTGCATACACAACATTTTACTTGATTTGATCAAGTCATTATCACAACCTACTTGAGTTCTCATTTTTAGTAGACATCACTTGCTTCTCCACTAACAAGGGTCTCTTAAGAAGCATAGATAGAGACACCTTACTTCACAATGTCCATAAACAATGTGAATCTAGGAGTTGCTTGAAACTCTTCATATTCCTTCTCCTCTTTGGTTATCTTGTGCTTTTAGTTCTTATTCTCCTTAGGATTAAGAGAAGTAACATGCTCATCCACTATGATATTATCCTTGGGATTAATAATACATGGAGACAATATGGATCCATGACATACCTATTCATTTGATGAATCTTCCTTGTAGCTCAAAATCTCATCACTAGGAACAAAAGACTGATGTTCTATGCATGAGAATTACTCATCAATAGTAGAATGTTCACTTGAATCTATACATACCTCATAAATATCCTTGGTCAGCATCTTAGACTTCTCCTTGATCTTGGTCTTCACATTCTTAACACGAGCAGACATTGAGAGCTCTTGACATTCTCTAGCCTTTGTAGCATTCTCTATCATGGCTTGATCTTTCACTTTTAATACATGTTTAGGTTTCTTAAATGTCTTATTTTTTCTCCTTTTTAGAGACTTGTGAACCTTTATTCATTCTAGGAGGCATGTCTTTCTTCTTACTTTGTAGTTTTGATATTATAAAGCTTGTTATATATTGTTTAGCTATGTGACCAAAATTATTACAATTATAGCACATTACATTTGTATCTAAAAATGGTGCAAAAAAATTTTTATTTACAAAATTGGTTCTCCTTGTAGGTACAACTCTACATTTACTAGCCTTATGACCAAACTAATTACAAATATAACAATAACCATAAAAATATGAGGAATACTTGGTCATAGAATTAGGTTGCCTTATTAGTCTTCTCACCTTTATGTAACCATCTGCATCAGTTACCTTTGTGTTATACATCTTCCTTGAATTTGTAGGTATGGATTCAATGTTCTTTTTCCTTCTCTTAGGCTTATTTTCAGCTTTAGCCTTCTTCACATCAGCATTTATTGTGTTTGTCTTTGTATCCTTGCAAGCTTTCTCTTTCTTTGCTCAAGATCCTTCTGCTTTGAAATTATCATATAAATTAGTAGATGTATTGGTTATGGGACTTTTCCCCTATTCATAACCAAGAATAGATTTCCTTTTTGATGGATTTTGAGATTTGATTAATTCATCAAGAATATCTGATCCTCCTTTTAGCTTCAGACCTTTATCTATATCTTTTTCAGCCTTTTCAAGTTATTTTCTCAAATCCAATATCTCTAATTCTAGCCTCATACACTCATTAGATTTGAATTGTAGATAAATTTTGACTACACATTCTATTCTTGCAACCTCTTCAACATAAGTCTTAAGGCTTACTATCATCTGATCAGATCTTTCAAGACTTTTGGATAATTTTTTAACTTTTTTTGTCCAAGCTTCTTTTTCCTTGAATTTTATTCTCATCTTATCAATCTCATCTAGAGAAAAAATGAGTTCACACTCAAGGTCCACTTATCCTTCCTCTTCTTCATCAGAGTATTCAATTTTATTTTGATCTAAATCTAAAAAAGTTGATCCTAATGCCATGAACAGGGACTCATTTCCTTCTGCCACAAAGGCATAGTCATGGTCATCATCTGAGCTATTATTATCATTCAATGAGTCATTATCTTCTCTTATATACAAGTTTTTCTTGTTTTTAAAGAAGTCACTCTTTTTGGAGTAATGGGGATTCATTCTTTTGCCATCCTCTTCTTGCTCAGAGTTATCCTTTTTCTCATAAGGGTAATTAGTAAAAAAATGTCCTAATTTAACACAATTAAAACATTTAAATGGTAAATTACCTTTGTAATTTCTATATCCTCTTTTCAATTTTATAACAAAGTTGGCTTCTTCTTCATCAATCTCCTCAAATTTTAATGTAGATGCTTATTCTTTTGCTTTCTTGGATGCTTTGAATGAAACTTCTCTCTTAGAAGTATCTGCTTCTCCCATTCTCATCTCATAAGAAATGAAGGTTCCATGCAAATCATCTAAAATGAGCTTATCTATATCTCCTACTTCCTCTATTGCAGAGATTTTAGAATCATACCTTGATGGCAAATATCTTAGAACCTTTTTGATAATGATTGATTCTTTCATTTATTCTCTAAGGCCTCTAATTTCATTGATTATTTCATCTACCCTAAGAACTTAGTTTACAATATTCTCTTCTTCAATCATTTTAAGACTCTCAAACACTCCTTTGTATGTTTGTAGCTTGGCCTGATTTACCTTATCATCACATTCATATATTCTCTTCAACTTGTTCTAGATATCTTGTGCATTTTGATAATGCATCACTTTGACAAACTCTAATTTGGATAATCCACAAAGAATAAAATTCTTTGTCTTGACATTTATCTCATATGCCTTCTTTGAATAATGATCATTCGGAGTTGTAGTAGGGGTTATTTATCCATTTAACATAGACATCCATACATCAAACCGTAAAGAGGATAAGTATGCTTGCATTCTTATGCTCTAAAATGCATAGTTAGATCCATCAAAGAGAGAGCTTTGTTTGATGATGATACTTCTTGACTAGCGATTTATGTTTAAATTTTCAATATCTACCTAAGTTGATTAAACTTATTTCAAGGAACTAGGGCTCTGATACCAATTGTTGGAACACAACTATCTACTGAGAAGGGGGTGAATTAGTATATCAACTACAACTAGTCCTTTAATCCTTTTAAAGAAAATTAAAAAGCATATGCAGATTAAAAGATAAATTTAGAGGTCATATACACACACAAATATAAATGACACCATATTTATACATGAAAAACCCAAAGGGAAAAACCAATGTGAGAATAGCTGCTATAATTTATTGTTCTAATCTAGCCTCATAGTCAACACCTCACTCAAAAAAACATCAATAGTTATAAGCCTCACTATAAAAACCTCACTGGTTACATTTAAGGACACCAATCTTAAGGAGACACCAATCCCCTAATTGAGCACCAAATCAACTAATCTAATGGCACCAACCAATCAAATATATGTAGCTATAACTCCAAATTACAACATTGATTTATTTATGAATCAAACATTATTCTTTGTTACAAGTCTAATATATAACTACTCATTCTCTACACATTATATTTGTGTGCCTTTATTCCTCTCTTCCCCTCTCTCTATGTCTATATATTTATCTATTCGACACACTTCATGTTTCTCTCTGTAGCCTCTTCTTTTCCTCTCTGACCTCTATTTTTGTGTCTATATATTTTTTATTTGACATAATTTGAATGGATCTGACAAATTTTCCTTTGTCTTGGATATCATATATGTGTGTATATATATATATATATATATATAATGATCTAGAGTTTCATATCTTCTTTTTTTCACACTTGAACTATAACACATCATGCCAATTCTAGACTTTAGTTCATTAAGACTTAACTGTTAGTTTTCTTGAGTCTCAATTTTATGCATCATGCCATAATTTGAAGTCTCTTTACTATCTATAGAATATGTTAGACCCAAGTTTTAATACACTGGATATTTAATGTAGATTGTATTAGTTGGATTGATTAATCTCATTGTCTATGTTAAACTATAAACTTATACGTAAGTTATTTCATGTTCCTACATGTTCTCCATTTGATCATTGGAATTTAAACACTTTAAATACTAGCCTTTAATCTCTTTCTTCATACCATCTCAAATATCTCACTCCATCAGATTTCTGTACATTGATGAAATTTAATGTTCCAATCTTTAAAATGCATTCATCGATCTTTATATCTTATCTCCCATGTGTCATTAGATCTTTGAGCTTGCATGAACTTTACCTTGAATTTGACACTTTGAGCTTATCTCACTACTTCCTATATGTTTGGATCACTTTTGCTCTGTTGATATTTTTGAACCTACTCAATCTTTAACTTATCATTATATCAATAAACATCGATTGATTTATAGCATTTAAGCCCATTTGTTCCATTGGAACTCCTTTTCATGATCACCTATGCAACATCAAATCTTTTGACAAGCTTGATATTTATCTCTAATAGGCTCACTCTCATTGGTCTTCTATTTGATAGACTCATATATTTTTGACACTTGGCATTAACATGTTCATTTAGAAGGACCTTCGACACTTTGACTTCATCTTACTCCATTGGATCTGCAATGTCTAATTAAACACCAACCATTGATCTTATAACTAGCGTGATCATTAACTCTGACAAGATTATGCTCATTAGGTCTCTATCTAACAAGCTCCATGAATGTGACACTTGTCACTAGCACATTTACTCAGAGGAGCCTTTGATATTTTGACTTTTATTTACTTCAATTGGATAATTTTTGTATGATGAAGCACAGGTTGTTAATCAAGATGGGACATAATATAAAGTCTAAGACTTAGGACATATTAAGTCCTTTGATCACTGCTTGAGTCAGTAATTGATAGGTTGAGGGCTTGGTTTCACAATGATGATAAAGGATTAAGTTATAACTTTAAATACTAGGTCCAGGCTATATCTAGTGAATATAAAAATAGAAAATGTTTGTTGACACCATGATATACACCCTTAGGGTTTAACTGAAAAACCCTATTTGTCCAAGAGCAAAGATAATTCAATTTTGAGCTCATTCCTTCTCCTTTGAGCCTGCAGCCCACATATTCAAGATGATCATGAAAAACCCATAATGGATCTTTTATCTATTTGAATTTAAACATCCATAAATGGTCATAGTAAAAGCATGACAACTTTGCACAATGCAATTGTGAAACATTTTCTTCTCTCCATCAATCCTACCTAATCCTTTTGACATCAATGGCATCCATAGTGTCTTTTTTGGCATTAATGACAACTATATTTCCAATAGTTTCATTGTAAAGTTGAGAAATTAAGAAGTGGTAGACAAGGGGAAGATCATATATTATATGAAAGTAGTGAAATAATTATAGATGAGCTAAAGCTTTAATATACAAATAGGAATGGATAAAAGATGTCATATATAAATATTTATAATCTTTTTCCATTATCTCTCTTAGTAACACTAATAACAATAATTGTATTCATAACAATAGTAAAAAAATCTCTTTATTTGGTGAATGGAGAAGAGGTAAAACTAGTAGTAGGAGTACAAGCATTGCTGAATTTAAGTTGTATTGTAGAGCTATGTTCAAATCCCCACCAAGTTTTGCATATATATATATATATATATATATATATATATATATATATATATATATATATATATCTTTATTTTGTGAATGGAGAAGAGGTAAAACTATTAGTAGGAGTACAAGCATTGCTGAATTATATGCAATACTTGGTGGGGATTTGAACATAGCTCTAACATACAACTTAAATTCAGCAATGCTTGTACTCCTACTAATAGTTTTACCTATTCTACATTCACCAAATAAGGAGAAATTTTTACTATACACACACACACATATTTATACACACACACACACACACACACACACATATAAGTATATGTATCATACAACTTAAATTCAACAATGCTTTTACTCCTACTAATAGTTTTACCTCTTCTCCATTCACCAAATAAAGAGAAATTTTTAATATATATATATATATATATATATATATATATATAATTGTGTGTATATATACATATACATACACATACATACACACACACACACATGCACACACACGTGCACACGCACACACACATTTTTATGTATGTATGTGTGTATGTATGTATCTATCTATGTATCTATGTATGTATACACACATAATTTTATATGTGTGTACACATATATATATATAAACATATGAATTCATACATACATACATACATATATACATATATATATACATATATATATATATATATATATATATATATAGAGAGAGAGAGAGAGAGACAATTATAATATTATAATACATTAATATAATAACATATTATTATATAATATAAAATATATAATATTAATTTAATAATATAAAAATATAACATATTATATTTACTATAATCTATTATATTTAAAATAATAGATATACTATATTTTTTAAGCAATTATATATAAATGTTATTATATATTTTATTACGTACTTATTAGTGTGAAGTAGGTGATGAGTAGCAAAGAGAAAAATAAATGTTGTGAAAATGCACTTTTGTGTATACATTCAGAAAACCTATTTGTTGTAAATGATGTAGAAGAGGTATTCCATTAATTCTTGTTTTTTTCTCCTCTTTTCAGATTTACATATATATCATCCTTCATTATTGTATAGTGATCAAATGAAAATTAATGATTCATATATAGGTCAAACAATGAGGGCACTCTTGATATGACAATGAATGTTAATCCTTGATGATCAATGTAGCCAATATCTATTATTACTTTATTGAGAGTCATTCCTTGCACTTTATGTATGGTTAGAGCCCATGCCATTTTGATAGGCATTTGGCAGAAACTACCATTTGTAATATGAGGAATTAGAATATTTTTTGAATTGTAAATAAAAACCATAGGAGACTAGAGTATTTTTTAAAGGCAATAATCATGTAATTGGGTAAGGAAGGTGGATTTGAATTTGTGTGGTAGACAATGTGAACTATTTCCCTGATGGCTTAATTAACTAACCATATTGTCACCCATAGATTGCATGTCAACATATTTTTTGTCCTTTAATTAGAAGCAAAATTTTCTTGAGCTAAGTGTCATGGGTTAGTGTCCCCTATTATCTACTTTGTTCTGATTTACATATTTCTATTGGAATGTTTAATGACTTTAGAATTTTATTGTTATGTATTATTACCAATTTGTTAGTTGCATATTAATGTGTTGAAACTTTTAAATATTCATGTTCTTTTTAATTTATGATGGATGATGTTCTGGATATGAGCATATTCCAGTCTTCTTTTGTTGGGTTTGCATTTATGATGTTGGTCAATAATTTTTTGAATAACAAATGATTTTATGTGCATCCCTATTGATAGAAATTTTTGTGTAATGTTACTAATATGTCAAATTCATGCTAAAGGGTGAGGCCAAATGACTTTCTTGCATACATTGTTATGTCATTTATAGGGGGTGTTATTTGAGGTCAACAACAAGTATATTGGGAAGGGATGTATTTTTTTATTTTCAAGTGTTAATATATTATATCATTAATTTGAGCCAAAAATCAAACATGGATTCTCGTTACAATCAAATCATATCTCATGACATCTTCATCCATACTCAACAATATAAAATGACAAATCAAAGATGTCAACACCTTTCAAGCTATGAACCTATTTTTAATGGTTGATGCATGCATGTAAATCTAACCAACACCCTAAATATAGGTTTGGTGTAAAATATACACCCATATAATATTGTATCCCTTGAAATACCTTCTCATTTCCATTCATCATCACCAATCAACACATGTTTAATTATTTCACCACTTGCATGTTCTTTTTCACCTTGCCCTTTCTTTTAGAGATCCAAATTTGGTGTTTACGTATGTTTCTAAGATTGAATTTAATTTTTAGAGATATTATTATATTTTTAACATGGATGAACATAAGCTACAAGATATAATCCATACCTCAATTTCTTGACCACACATAGACAACATTGTAATGTGGATTCGAACCACTCATTAGACATGGAGCCTTGCCACAATCAAATCAAAGTTCATGATATCCTTATCCACCCTTAATAATATAAAACAATGAATCCAAAATGTTTCTACCTTAAAAGATACACACCCCTTAGCAATGAGTGAAAGTTGTGTTTTTTAGGCATTATGTAAAAAAAAATGTTATTTGTTAATTTTTTGACAACTCATTTGGAAATGGCTCACTCGAGCACACAACATATGTATTTGGGTGACTATGCTTTAAGAATCTATAAATTATGTCATTTTTATGTGTATGTTGAGTAATAAATTTCCACACCATATGAAGAAACACATAACCTCATTTTTTTATGTCACCTTCACAAAAAATATCATATTTTTTATTTCTTAATGCTTTGTAAGCAAACTATTAGATGAGGTCAATGGTCATGAGTTTCAAGTGTCATATGACATATGGTTATCCTAATTTTCCCAAGGCCTTATCAATTAGACCATTTATTATTCATTTTACTCTGTGCATATTCAATATTATAGATAAAATTATTCTTCCATGCATTCCTAAAATGATTTTTTAAGCACTGAAATATCCCACCTTCATGCATAGATTTTTTTAGGTTTATGGCATAAAATACTTTCCCCAAGTTATCATTTATTTTTAATTTTGTCTATTGGGTAAGTTAGATTAGGCAAGACCCACACAAAATTATTTGTTTTATGGTTGGGTGCAAATTATTCATTGACATTACTAATAAGAATGGAATCCAAAGATTTGGAGATGAATCTTTTGTTTCATATTTCTAATAAAAACTTTTCAAATGTAAATAAGAATTTATAAGATTATTTCCCCAACAACAAAAATATGAGTAAAAACCTATTATTTCATACATATAGTTACATATCCTTAACCACTTGTAGATTAAATCCTTGACTATCTTGTGGATAACAACATAATTATATCCCTAATCACCATGTGGAAACCCACCTAGGTAATATCAAATTTCCTAAAGTTTTTTGGTATCCCTAGGAAAGACATTTGGATAGATACGACCTAATAAATTTCAATCACAGAGGGTAGAATGGTAGACCATGCCTGTCAAATCATAATAGCATCCACGCCAAAGCAATGGAGAAGAGGAAAAGTGAAAAATAGTGAGGCAATGGGAAGGATTTGGGATGTGACATGGGATATTTATTTACAACCTTATTTGTCATCTATAGATCTAATAATTAGAACCCATCCAAGTAAAATATGGTGTAGGGTATGAACAAAGATCTTTTGGTGTCTAAAAATGAACTCCTAAACTTACCTTTAGTATAAATCTTATGTTTAAAGATGAAGATGGAACTGTCATGTGGTCTAAAAACACATAGAAGTTACAATTTGTTTCAAAGGATGAGAATCAAAGAATCTAGTAAATTGGTGTTCCTCAAAAACTCCAATATAATACTATGAAACTCTTTTGATTACACCACTAATAATTTGTTATTATGGAATGAGTTCAAGGTGGGATAGAATGTTGTTAAAAATATTTATCCTAAGAATATAGGGAGAACAATAAACATATTATAATACATACCCCATCGCCACATTTGAGAAAAACTCCAAGTGGTGGAAGAAATATTGAGAGAAACACTTCTATAAATGTTTTCGACACCATTATCTCCCTTGATTACTTTATATTTAATTTCAAGGTAAGATGAGTGTGATGGTGAGGGGAAATGACAAGTTATTTTCAACTATATAGTACACCAAGGGGCTCATATTGAGAACCAGAAGTTGATTGAAAAAGGGTCTATATTTTTCAAGGTGGTAATATTAATGTATTGAATTTTAATATTATATAAATTAATCCAATATTATGTGCATTTCATGTTAGAGGCCATTACAATTTACCATTTATACAATATGTGTAATATAATACTATACATTTATTTAATTTAGTATATAGTATTGTATTATATATATTATAAAATTATTATATTAAAATATGTAATGATATAAATATTATTTATTATAATAACATAATATATATTATATATGTATTTAATATATTATAATAATGTATAATATAGCATATTAATTATAACAAATTGTTCAAGATTAAATATTACAATTTACTATATATAATATTTAAAGTAGACAAATTCCCATTTACCAAATTATCGTAGACATTAGGTTTACATGTTTGATTTTATTTACTTCATGTTAGTTTTTTAAGGTGTCAAAGTATGCTTAGACTATAATGACTTGAAATTTACACATTTCGATTCAGTTTGCACAAGTGTCAGGGGATCTGTAGCTCTACCAATTAGAGCACAATTGATTACTATCTTATATGCAATTAAACATGGAATTATACCAGAATGATAAAGTAGCTAGAAACATTAGACAGCAAAGAATTTGAGAGACAATACACACTCTTTGTATTAGATATTACTAGAAGAAAATACAATAAGGAAGATGCCACTTCTTCCTCCACCTCAAAGGCTTGCCACACCTCAAGACCTTCTTCCCTCTCTCTCTTGCTCAACACAACAACTCTAAAGCCTGAGTTGCTATCTCCCCTTGAATGCTTCAGCTGATCTCCTTGACCTTACACCTGTAGATCTCCTTGACCTTGCTAGCTTCAATGCTTTTACTTGCCTTGGAATAATTTTACAATACATGCCTTATGGGTCTATAAATAAGATCCCATGCTTACAAAAATAGAAGTCTAACTACTAAAATTAGACACACAGCTCGTGACTTAAATTAGCCCCTTAGCATGCAAACACTCGATTCAACTAACTGACTGTTCATCAACAACAGTTCCGAAAATACACAGGCAATCGACGCCGGTCCTTGCTGGTTTAGTACTGCCGACATCGGCCGACTTCCTATCGTCACTGGTCTCCTTCTCCACTGCACTTGACCGACGTCGGTCATACTGCCGATGCCGGTGGCTCTGGTTCTTCAGCATTCTTCCTTCTAGTGTCTGCAAATAGTTGAAGCGTTTAGCTCCACACCACAACAATCTCCCACTTGGAGATAAATAGTTGCAACCTATACCTGTACCTGTACACCATCTATTTTGTTCCTTAGGCTCTGTATCCCTCTTCAACGTCACTCTTGAAGACCAACCACCATGCAAACCTGTGATGTAATACATGTATCTTATGCCACAAGAATTTTGCTGCTCCCAAATTCTCCATGACATACTTCTGAACCAACTCTAACCTTAGCTCAGAAAACTCCCTGTATATGAAACCCTGCAACAAGTAACACAATACAGTAACAGGATAATGTAGCTAATATTATCCAACCTGGTAAAGATAAAATACAATGGTCAAACCTCCATTGTTTTGCAGCATAATCAAGACCATATACCATAGCCTTCTGTCTCATGTATCCATCCACTCTCTTCTCTAAAACGGGAATCCATCCCTCTATCCAGTGCTTCCTTCCAGCTAACAACACTACCAAAAAATACCTGTTTGGTTCTCCAAGAACTCACACTCCTCATCCATGCCAAGCTCCCACTATTTTTGGATTCTACCTGCATTGCTTCTTCCATCTTCCTAGTTCGTGACTATCAGTAAGCAATATAAAGAAGGTGAACAATGAATATGAGGTTCACATACCTTTCTTGACCTCCACATGGGTGTTTGAGACCTATTAATTCACCCAACATCCATTCTAGTGACCGATCTATGCCATCTCCCAGTCTACTCCCGACCGATGTCGGTTCCCTGCACTGACCCTGATTATCGACATTGTTTCCCTGGCCGACGTCAGACTTCTCCTATCTGACCTACCGACCCTGCTGGTCTGTACATGACCGATGTTGGTATCTAGATGACTGACGTCGGTGCCAAGCTACTGACATCAGTGTCTGTGTGTTCCTGTAAGTGATGAAATTTTCATCCGTGAGCTCTTCTTGGATCAAACCTCTGTCCATACTGCCTTGCTCAGACTTATTTAGCCCCTGTGACTGATCTCTGTCCTTCATCTCCTCCATAAACACCAAGGCTTCTTTGTTCTTATCAAAAGCATCAAATTTCCTCTTTCTGCAATGAACTGTATCTATTCTTTCCAAATTTGAACGCATACCTTTTGAATCAAGAACTTCCATTCCCTTCCTGTTCTTGTGACCAAGCCTATTAGGCCACATCTTTGAATCTACACCAGAAGTGGAATCAGTAATACAAGTAGACAGATAAAGAGTATCTACTTTCTTACCTCTTGCTAGAACAAGTGCTCCCTTGGTAACCTTCCAAGAATCCACTGTGAGGGTTATTGTGCATCCCTCATCTCCCAACTTTCCTACAGAAATCAGACTCTGCTTCAGAATTGGAACATGCATGACCTCTTTCAATGCCCACGTGTTGTCAATCTGCAATCTCAGCTACACTTTCCCTTTGCCAACTATCTGACAAGGCGTACCATCCCCTAAATAAAGAACTCCAAAGTCTCCCTGTTCATACTCGTAGAACAAATCTCTGTTTGGGGATGCATGAAAAGATGAACCAGAATCTAAAATCCATGATCCTACCTGACTATCTGAAGAAAGTATGAGAGCATCCTGCATCACAATATTTGCATCCTTTGCTTCTTCCATACCTGCATGTTGATTCTCTTTATCTCTCAACCAACACTCCTTCTTTGTATGTCCTTTCTTTCCACAAAACCAGCAGGTAATACCTTTGGACTCGAATCTCCTTCCCGACCTTGATTTCCCTTACTCAACCTTCTCCCTTTGCTTTTCCCTACTTTTTGCACTTAGAGCATTCCCTGATGATTCACTTGTGCTTCTCCTGCATATTTCTTCATTCAAGATCACACTCACAACATCATCAACTTTTAAGATTTTAGAAGCAGATGCAGATTACTTACTGCCATAACCATACCGTCCCAACTTTCAGGCAAAGAACATAAAATCAAGAGAGCCTTTACCTCATCATCAAAAACAATATTGACTGAAGCTAGTTGGTTTACCAAACCATGGAAATCACTGAGATGAGTATGTACCGATCCACCTTCCTGCATTTGCAAAGTAAATAGCTGCTTCATAAGGTATACCTTGTTAGAAGTTGAGGGCATTTCATATAGATTCGCCAAGGACTTTATCAACTCTTTCGTTGTCTTACACTGTGATAAGCTGGAAATCACAGATGATGCAAGGCTCAACCTTATGGAACCGAGAGCCTTCCGATCAAGAACGTTCCATTCTTCATCCTTCATATCTGTGGGCTTGCATGCAACCCCACCCAATGGTAAGTACAAATCCTTCTGATACAGATAGTCCTCAATCTACATCCTCCAGTGTTGATAATTCTTGCCGTTAAACTTCTCCATTTGTAGCTTACTTTCTCTTGCCATTGCTGAACTCCCACTCAATCAGAAAACCCTGTGAATGACCTGTAATAAAAAACAATACCCTGCTTCCTGCAAACCGTAGCTCTGATACCACTTGTCAGGGGATCTGTAGCTCTACCAATTAGAGCACAATTGATTACTATCTTATATGCAATTAAACACGAAATTATACCAAAATGATAAAGTAGCTAGAAACATGAGACAACAAAGAATTTGAGAGACAATACACACTCTTTGTATTAGATATTACTAGAAGAAAATACAATAAGGAAGATGCCACTTCTTCCTCCACCTCAAAGGCTTGCCACACCTCAAGACCTTCTTCCCTCTCTCTCTTTCTCAACACAACTCTAAAGCCTGAGTTGCTATCTCCCCTTGAATGCTTCAGCTGATCTCCTTGACCTTACACCTGTAGATCTCCTTGACCTTGCTAGCTTCAATGCTTTTACTTGCCTTGGAATAATTTTACAATACATGCCTTATGGGTCTATAAATAAGATCCCATGCTTACAAAAATAGAAGTCTAACTACTAAAATTAGACACACAGCTCGCGACTTAAATTAGCCCCTTAGCATGCAAACACTCGGTTCAACTAACTGACTGTTCGTCAATAGCAGTTCCAAAAATACACAGGCGACTGACACCGGTCCCTACTGGTCTAGTGCTGTCGACGTCGGCCGACTTCCTGCCATCGCTGGTCTCCTTCTCCACTGCACTTGACTGATGTCGGTCATACTGCCGACGCCGGTGGCTCTGGTTCTTCAGCATCCTTCCTTCTAGTGTCTGCAAACAGTTGAAGCGTTTAGCTCCACACCACAACAACAAGTGTGCATCTAAGCATCCTCTTTTGAAAAATCATCCATCTTCCCTTTCTCATCATTTCATTACATAAAGGAGAAAATTTTATTGGAGGAAGCTATCATAAACATAGGCATATGGTGATTATGACATAGATGTTATTATGCCATCTAAATATTATTTTTTTTGTTGTTGTTTTTGTAGGTATGTTCTTCTTTATATGTAGAGAAGAGAAATAGATCTAGGGAAAACTCTCCTTGTAGTTGTTCATTTTTTTGATTAGGGTCATCCTATGAATGCTCTAGGTTTCAAGCATGGCTCAAACCTACAATTTATAACACGTCAATAGTCCAAAAATTTATCTTAATTATCTCATTTGATGTGCAATCAAATTTTGGAAGGTTTTGATAGATGCAAATAATTTACGCACTTATCATCATTGGATTTTTATTTGGTTTTAGATTGGTTTATTAAAAAATACATCTTAAAAAACTAGTTGGCAATATGTTGACCTAAGTGGGAATCAAGTAAAAATAGAATAAAAACTTAAAATTGACACTTTGGAGATAGTCTGGAGTTGACATAATAGTGTCTCTAGTGCACTCAAAACACACACTAAAAAACATAAAATATAGGAGGCAAAGTATGGCAAAAAAATCACAATTTTTCATATATTAAAATGAATCTATTAACCGATTACATAAACTAAAAACATATAGCTCAAATTATTTATAAAGGACTCACAAAAACCTTTAAACATTCCTTGCTATTATATGACTGTCTAACTATTTTCAAAAAATGCATTCCTCTACTTTATTTATTATGCCTCTTCTTTCTTCTCTATCCACTGCAATCTACTACTATTGCAATAATCTCTAGGCTCTTTTTTGCCTATTGATACACTATATTTTTTTCCCTTTTCGTTTACATAGTTTTTTTGTGCTAAATTTTTTTTGCTCACTCTCTTGATTGTTGTTGCATCAATGTTCTTCTATTACACATTATTTCTTTCTTTTTCTTTTATTCTATTTGTCTCCTTCTAATTGATAATTTTCACCTACCATGTCATTCCCCACAAAACATTCAAGCATCTCCCTAAATTCAAATTTGAAATGTACTACAATAAATTATGTTGGTAGTTGTAGCATTGAGTGAATTAAGGGAGGTAGGTAGGAAATAATGTTTTAACACTCCCCATTATTTTTTACCTTTATACCATGCTATGCAAAACTTTTCTCAACCTTTAAAACTTTCTTATAACTTCTCTTCATCTGCTCCAATGCTTCTGCACCTCTTTTATGCATGTATAGAGATTTATTAATGAAGTATGTATCTTAACTATTGAATTTCATAGATGGAATGTTGAATTCCATAGCTACCTTGCCAAAATCCATAGATGGACTATTGAAGTCCATAGCTAGACTATTGAATTTTATAGCTACCCTACTGAAGCCTATAGTTAGACTACTGAAGTTATTATATACCCTATTAATTTTTTTAGTTAGACTATATAAGTCTATATATATCTTTCTAAATTTTGTAGTTAGATTGTTGAAGTCTATATCTCGATTGTTGGAGTCCGTAGTTGGGTTGTTGGAGTTTGGAGCTCTGATTTAGGAGTCTAGAGCCAACATAAAACTTTGTAGGCCCATTTTTGGTACATTAATGACCCTTAACCTTCCTTTTAAGTGCATAAAATCATTTTTAGACAATGACTTAGTAAAAATATCAGATATTTGTTGATCTAACTTAGAAAAACTAAGTTCTATCACATGAATTTTAACTAACTATCAAATGAAATGATATCTGATTACAATGTGCTTACTCCTACCATAAAAAAAAAGAGTTATTTGAAAATGATATGGAGGATATATTATCATTCTATCAATTTTTTTAGTCTTAAGGTGTTCCAAAGAGGTCTAAGTAAAACATGTGCTTAGAGAAGGCCTAATTGTATTAGGTCTTTATTAAGCCTAATGGTGGTTTTGGACCTTAAGGGTAATGACTAACCTATGTGGTGGTTGTCTCACTTGTGAAACATATTTTTTGATATATTCCAAGGGTGATCCAAGTATGGAGAGGATCTTATCTAACCAATACGGGTAAGATCAAGAGTCAAGTATAAAGAGAAGACCTAATAGGCCTAATTTGACTAGATATAAGATTAAGGACTTGAGCGAATGATATAAAGATTTATAAAATAGATACAGGGATTGAATATAATGAAATAATCATGGTGGTTATGTTATTAATATCTAAAAATATGCATACATGTGATAAATAAGGTCATTTGAATTAATTCTACCAAAGAAAGGGCTAGTTGAGCGAGAAGGCCTAATAGGCTATTTGAAAGAGATAGAAAAGTGAGAAGAGAAAAAGGAGGTAATATTCAATTGAGTGACAAATAGGTGTTTTAAGGTTACCATAATTTCAAGGTATTTGATTTGGTTCTGATTTACCTAGGGGGATTGGAGCCTCCTTACAAGTTGGTGATTGCTAAAGGACTAGTTGGGTTGGTGCCTCAATAAAATTTTGATTCATTGCTTATAATACTATATTCTAAGATTTTATTCAGTGTGTTTTATCCCCTAAGATGGTTTCCTACATATATTATATGTTTTTATGTTTTTTACTTTCATAGGTGATTGTGTATGGATTAACTAAATGTGTGTATGTGAATGAATGCTTCATGGATGTTAAGTGAAATTCAAGGATTATTTTAAGGAAAATGATTCACCCCCACCCCTATTAATATCTATACTTCAAACATTTATTATTAGAGTAGGTCCCTTTAAAGAATGTTTAATAACCTAAAGGAGATTTTAAGAAAGTGAAGATGGCTAGTCAAGCACAAGATGGTTTTTATACAATCAAGGATTCATTATTTAATGGATCCAATTATGATTTTTGGAGTTTCAAGATGAGAACATATATGATGTCTCAATTTCATGATGTTTTTTAATTATTATTGGATGGTATAATACACTCCTTATTCCTCTTATAGATGCCACAGGCAAGAAGGCTAGTGACAATAACTCAAAAGAAATGAATGGTATTATGTGTGGCCTATTAGAAGCAGAAATTATAAAGGTGATGCATTATATGTCTAAAAAATAAATTTGGAAAATTTTGAAGAATATTCATGAGGTAGAATCCAAGGTCAAATCGGCTAAGTTACAAACCTATATAAGATAATTTGAAAGCCTAAAAATGAATGAAGATGAGACCATTTTAGCCTACATGTTAAGGGTTGATGAAGTGGTCAAAATCATAAGAGGTATAGTGAAGAGTTAAAAGAGTATATTATTGTTCAAAAGGTTATAAGATCTCTAAATCCCAAATTTTATTCTAACTTATATGTTTTTTGAAAAGATACAATGTCTAGACAAGTTAGAGATAGATGGACATCATGGCACCCTAACAGCCTATGAGATGAAGACAAGTGAAGGAAGATCTGAAAAGAAGGAAGTTAAATTCAAGACAAAAAAAATCCAAATGAGAAGAAGACAAAAGGTAATATAGTTAAGTATAATGATAGATTGGGTACTAATGATGATGATTTGATAGCTATATTTTCAAGAAATTTGAAGATAGGCTCAGGTAAATACAAGGGCAAGCTACCCTTTAAATACTTTAATTATGAAGATATTGGACACTTTGATAACAATTTCCCTCATAAGTATAAGTCAAGGGATGATGAATATAATGATAAAGGTCATGATGATGATAAAAGGTAATATAGGTCTAATAAGAGCAAGACAAGATTTAGAAGATATGATGATAAGAAGATGTTTTTCAAGAACATAAGAAGTTTCTACACCAAAGAAGATTGTAGCTCATCTGATGAGAGTGAGAAAAGTAATTCTGAGAGTGACCATGAAGGTGATGTAATTTATGCTAATAAATTTATTTTCATGGCTGAGGAAGCAAGCTATTCAAATCAAGAAGAGTCCATATGGATTGGAGGTGTTGTTGGTGATTCAGATGATGAGGTAGACTTTGAGGCTGAGTTGATGAATACTCTAGAAAAACTAAATATGTTAAAGAAGAATAATATGGTGATGAGGTATCTTATAAAATAATATGAGGATCAAATCAACTTGTTTAAAGATAGACTAAGCAACAACTTTAAGGAACAAGAGGAAATAGTCAAATAGGTAGAGACTCAACTTGAGATTATGACTAATAGTCTAAAGACCAAAGAAGAAAAATGTGCAAGGTATATAAATGAAGTGGAGTCATTAAGATCTGAGTTGGATCAAACATCAATTATGGTTAGATAATTTATGAGGTTTAAAAAGAGTAAAAATGATCTAGACAACATTTTGAGTAGTCAAAAGACTGCAGATGACAAATCAAGCCTTGGTTTCAGTAGAGACCAAGAGAAAAACACTAATGTGATAAACAAGGTCAATAATCAATCAAATAATGAGGTTTATAGTAGAATGGAGGCTAATAATATCAAGCAACCTAATTATATAAGGTATTATAACCCCTTTAATGGCTATTGTTATTCATGTAACCAATTTACACATAGAGCAAGGCATTGTAGAAGGCCCTCCAAGAATGAATATACATGGAACTATGAGGAGAGTCATCAATCAAGAGGTATGGCTCATTGAGTGTTTCCATCAAGAGGAACAGTGTGTTTCAATTTTCATAAGGTTGGTCATATTGAAAAGTACTTTAAGCATGGATTCGCAAGACAAAATAAGAAAGTTGAGAACTCTAGAATACAAGAAAGAAGACAAGATAGTAAGTGGAAAACCAAGGTATCTAAGCTTTATGATTATCTTACAAGTCCAAATTGACTATTTGTCATGGTAGAGTATATTAAAGATGCAAAAGAGTTCTAAAAATTCTCTATATTAGCTTAGATTGTTGATGAAGGAGATAATACCAATAGAATGGGCCAGAATGTTGAGGAGGTCAAGCCAAAAGGACTATTCAATCCTAAGAGGATCATGAAGGAAGTTTAGTCTGGTAAGGAAATTGAAATATAGGAATCTCGTTAGTATATGTTATTCTAGTTCCATAGAGCAAAGTTGACTTTATTACACTTTATGGTGGCACTCAACTAGTAAACAAGAAGCATGAAGGATGATTGGTCATAGGGGAGTTTTGTGGTCTTTGGTGACTTTTAGATTCAAGGTTAAATCAAGAGTTTTTTATAGGTGTGAATAAAAGAGATAGGTCACAAAAATTTTGAATGATGACTTTATCAAACCAAGTCACAATCTTGATAATGTCTAAATTTCTCACAGAGACAAGGGGACCAAATCATGCTTTAAGAGTAAGTATATGAACTTGATTTGTGTTAAGTTTTTTTGAAGATAAAAGGTGCATTATTCTAGGTCCAAGTATTATATACTTGTCAAATAATATGACCCTTTTTCATTGATGTCAAAGGGGGATATATTTTCCAATTTGGGAGAAAGGTCAGCTTAAATAAGTTTCAACTTTGGGAGTTGTGACTGACCAATTCTGTGTAAATGTTTCCATCAATGATAAAAGGGGAGATTTTTGAGGTGTGTTCCTATTTTTGGTGTTTAATAATTTTTTTTATCATTTATGTCAAATTCAAGTCATTGATATCAAATTCAAGATAATATTCCATTAATTCCAAAATTAGAGTTGAGGCCATGCATGGGGAGATGGTATATGACAAAAAAGTCTTTTGATAACATAAAATTTGAAGGAAAAATTTTGCCTCTATATTGAGAGATTTAAAAGTCAATATGGTAATTCCTTTGAGTTTGGTGGCATGTGAAAGTTAGGATCATGGTACAAGGTAAGCTGTTGTTGTATCCTAGGTATCTTGAGAAACCTAGTCTAGTACTAAGAGAATGTGTATGCATAAAGCAAAGTAAATCTTGGTGATTTATGTAAGTATAGACTTAAGGGAGTGAAAAAATATGTGTAAACATGAGAAAGAGGAAAAATATGTGTAAACATTACAAAGAGGAAAAAAATCTTTCATTTGAGTTTCAATATCAAATTTTTAGGCTTAATCCTTACATAAGGACCTAATGAGAAGGTATAGGTATGGCAGCATGTTGTGTTGAGTCATATGTGACTTATATGAAGAATTTTTGAAATGTGTGAGCATGGTATGAGTTAATTTGACATGTGTATGAGTAAATGTGATAAGTGCACTAGGTTTCAAGATATGATCATGTTCTAAGAATGAATTGTAGTTCAAAGCCTAGTCTACAAAGAGACCTAGTGTGGCCTAATTAGGGATAAAGTTCATTTCCTAAGGTGAAAAATATATTTAAATCATTGAAATAGGTGTGATATGTTTTTTTAAGTATGTTTAATAAGTTTTATTTCACATCCTAAAGGATAAATCATGAAAATTGGTGTTAAGTTTTTATATGTGTATATAATGGGGTATTGTAGACTTAAGAAGGAATTTGTTATGCTCATTGACACATGAAAACTTTGCATTAGATCTTGATTAGTTAATGAAATTTTTGGAAGTTCATAACTTGAATTTATTAGAACTATTTTTGGAGTTGAGGGGATATTGTTTATGAATGATTTCTAAAAAGGGAAACCAGTCAAAACCCTCCTAAAATCCTCATAATGCCCTGATAAGAAAGATCTTGTTGTTTATGTCTCAAAATGGTTTTATTAACATATTTTTATGTTTATAATATGTAAATTACTCTTCCTAATTTATCTAGGAGGTTTTTTTTGTCATAATAGTAAGTAAAAGCTAAAGGAAAACCCTTGTTTCTTATAATTTTGATGTAATAAGTAAGGTTGACCAGGTCAAAGCATCAAAATGGATGGAAGATGATGTGTTATAATTATATTTTATGATAATGTAATTTTTTGAGTAATTTTAAAACCTAATTTTTTTTAAATTGGTCATGGAATTTTGCCTATCACTAAAAAGGCCTAATGAGAAAGGTAATGAGAAAACTAGGTAGTAATGAGAAAGAGATTAGGGATTGGTTGTAGAGGAATAAGGATGGATAAAAATTCATGGGGTAATTTTTAAATACATATTAATAATATACCCCTTGTTTATAATTTTTTTTATGCACACAAACATGTTAAAAGTTGTTCTCAAAGTGATCTGTCTAACACAACGAAGTCTGTGTAGGGTGAAAATGTGAGGTTGGTTTGTAAGACCAATATTGATATTGAATATTGTAATATATATATATATATATATATATATATATATATATATATATATATATATATATATATATATATATATATATATATATATATATATATATATAAATATTTTATAATTATTATTAATTATCATTTTAAATCATTTTAATATCACAAAAGTGTTCCCATAGGTGTTATAAGACTTGATCTTCTTGGTTGTTTTTTTTATGCTACATGTAGTTTTATGTGTATGAGTGAGAATGTTGTTCTTGAGTATTTTAAAATAGATTTGATGAATAAAATGAAAATTAAATTTATATTTAGGTATCATAGTTTAATTTTAACACATTTTTATGCATGAAAAACTCTTATTAAAGTGTGAAAACTCAAATCTTTTTGACTAGCTTCTTAAGGCCTATGCAGTTCTGAGTGAACATATGAAGTTGATTAGTTAGACATATTTTCCATATTTGATGAATTATAATGAAAATTTTATTTAAATTTAGGTCATTTATATTCTATCCATGTGATTTTTTTGTGTATTTGTGTGTAATATTTGAGTATATGATTCAGATTTACAAGATAGACTTTCTGGCAGTAAGAAGGCTTATTGACAAGTAGACCTAATTGTGTGGTTCAATGAACTAAAAAATATTAGGGAAATAAGGTGACATTATTATGGGTATATTTTAATTATTAATGAATATTTTAATTTGGGCTCAATTTTTTCCAAGGAGTCCTAAGTGAAATGTGTAGTTAGAGAAGGCCTAATTGCATTAGGTCTCTATTAGGCCTAATGGTGGTTTTGGCCCTTAAGGGTAATGAATGACCTATGTAGTAATTGTTTCAATTTTGAAACATGTTTTTTGATTTATTATAATGTTTATCCAAGTATGGATAGGTTATTTTTTGACCAACATGGGTAAGATCAAGAGTTAAGTATAAAGAGAAGGCTTAATAGGCCTAAATTGGCTAGTTAGAAGATTGAGGAGTTGAGAGAAAGATATAGAGATTTGGAAACCAGATAGAGGAATTGAGCATCATTAAAGAGAAATGGTGATTATGTGATGAAAATATAATAATATTTATATAGGTTTTAATCAAATTCATTTGACCTAATTCTTGCAAAGAAAGGGTTTGTTGAGCGAGAATGCCTAATAGGCTATTTGAGATAGATAGAAGAGTGGTAAGATTAAAATAAGGAGGTCATATTCATTTGAGTGAGTAAAATATATTTTAATATAATCATAAATTCAATTTATTTGAGTTGGTACTGATTTACCTATGGGGGTAGAGCCTTCTTACAAGTTAGTACTTGTTAAAGGACTAGTTGGGTTTGTGCTTGACTAGTGAGGAGTTGGTACTCATTGTGGGGTTGGTGCCTCATTAAAATTTAAATTAATTTATTATAGAACTATAGTATAAATTTTGAATCAGTGGTTTTTATCCTTTAATAGGATTTCCAAGATATATTCTATGTTCTCATTTTGTTTTCTTTCATAGTTGCTTGTGTATGCACTAACTAAATGTACGTATGTGAATGATTTCTTCATAGATGTTAAGTCAAATTGAAAGATTTTGTTATGGTAACTGATTCAACCCTCTCTCAATATTTGTACTTATATAATTTGGTAGTAGATCAGGTCCTTTAAATAAGGTCTAATAACCTAAAGGAGATTCTAAGCAAATGAAGATGGCTAGTCAAGCACAAGGTGTTTTTTCCACAAGCAAGGATCCATTGTTTAATGGATCCAATGATGCTTTTTGGAGTGTCAAGATGAGAACATATATGATGTATCAAGGTCATGATGTTTTTAAATTAGTATTGTATGGATATATTTTACCCCCTATTCCTCTTATAGATGCAATAGGTAAGAAGGCTAGTGATAATAAATTAAAAGCAATAAATGGTATTATGTGTGGCCTATTAGAGGAAAAACTTGAAAAGATGATGCACTATTTTTTTGTCAAAGAAATGTGGAAAAATTTGAATACTATTCATGATGGAGACACTAGGGTCAAATTGGCCAATTTGTGAACCCATATAAGACAATTTGAAAGCCCAAAAATGAATGAACATGAGACCATTGCATCTTACTTGTTGAGGGTTGAAGAAGTGGTCAACATAATAAGAGTTCTAGGTGTAGAGTTGAAAGAGTCTACTATTTTTCAAAAAAAATTGAGATCTCTAAATCCCAAATTTTATTCTAAGGTATTTGTTGTTAAAGATATGAAATATATAGACAAGCTAGAGATGGATGGACTTCATGGCACCCTAACAACCTATGAAATGAAGACAAGTGATGCAAGATTTGGAAAGAAAGAAGTTGAATTCAAGGTAGAAAAGAAGCCAAAGGAGAGGAAGACACAAGGTAAGAAAGTCAAAGATAATGATGGATATGATATTTATGATGATGATTTGATATTTATGTTTTAAATGAATTTGAAGACAAACTCAAGTAAATACAAGAGTGAGTTGTCCTTTAAATGCTTCAATTGTGGAAAGACTAGACACTTTTCTAACAAGTTCCCTCATAATCATAAGGAAAGGGATGATGAAGATCATGATGAAGGTCATGATGATGATAAAAGGTCCTGTAGGTTAGATAAGATCAATAAAATCTTTAGAAGTTATGATGATAAGAAGAATTTTTTCAAAAAAAAAAAAAAATTATACACCAAGGAAGATTGCATCTCATCTGATGAAAGTGAGAGAATTAATTCAGAGAGTGACTATGAAGGTGATGGCCCTAATGTCAATAAATTTCTCTTCATGGATAAGGAATCAATCTATTCAAATAAAAATCAATCGATATGGATTGGAGGTATTGTTGGTGATTCAAATGAAGAAAGTGATGAGGTAGACTTTGAGGCTAAGTTGATGAATACTTTGGAAAAAATGAAGATGGTAAAGAAGAAGAATAGGGTGGTGTGGTCTATTATCAAAAATTATGAGGATAAAATCAACTTATTTGAAGATAAACTAAGAAATAACTCTAAGGAATAAGAGGAAATAGTCAAAAAAGTAAAGACTCAACTTTAGATTGTGACTGCTAGTCTAAAGACTAAAGAAGAAAAATGTGAAAGGTATGTAATTGAAGTGGAATCCTTGAGAGCTTAGTTGGATCAAAAAACAAGGTTAAGTACTTTATGAGGTTTTAAAATAATACCAATGATATAGATAACCTTTTGAGTAGCTAAAAGACTGTTAATGATAAAACATTGTTTGGTTTCAATAGAGACCAAAAGAAGAACACTAATGGGATTAAGAAGGTCAATAATCAATCAAAGAATGAGGGTGATAGTAGAAGAAAGGATAAAACTATCAAAAAACCTAATTCTATAAGGTATGATAACCCCTTCAATGGATATTTTTATTCATGTAACCAATTTGGACATAGATCAAGGCATTGCAGAAGGCCCTCCAAGAATGAATATGCATGGAACTATGAGGAGAGTCATCAGTAAAGAGGTATGGGTCATGGTGTGTTTCCATCAAGAATAATAGTGTGTTTTGATTATAATAAGTTGTATCATATTTCAAAGTATTGTAAGCATGGATTCTCAAGACAAAACAAGAAAGTTGAGAATCTGAGAGTATAAGAAAAAAGATAAGACAGTAAGTGGAAACCCAAAGTAGCTAAGTTTGATGATTAGTCTGCAAGTCCAAGTGGATTATTTTCCATGGTAGATCATATTAAAAATGTAAAGGAGTGCCAATAATTCTCTCTCTGAACTTAGATTATTTATTAGGGATACAAGACCAATAGAACAAGATAGAATGTTGAGGAGGTCAAGCTGAAAGGACTATTCAAGCCTAAAAGGATCATGAAGGAAGTTCAGTCTAATAAGGACATAAAGATTTGGGAATCTCCTGAGTTTATGTTGTTATACTTACCTAGATCAGAGGTGACTATATTAGGCTTCATGGAGGCATTCATATAGTAAGTAAAAAGTATGAAGGGTACTCAGTCATAAGGGACGTTTTGTGATCTTTGGTGACTTTTAGATTCAAGGTTTAGTCAAGATTCTACTTTAGGTGTGATCACAAAATATAGGTCACAAATTTTTTTTATGATGACTTAATCAAACCAAGTCATATTCTTGATAATGTCTAAATTTCTCATGGAGATAAGGGGATCTAATCATGCTTCAAGAGTAAGTGTGTGATGTTGATCTGTGTTAAGTTTGTTTGAAGAGAGGTGTGTTGTTATAGGTCCAATAATTAGATATTTGTCAAATAAGATGACCCTTTATCATTAATTTCAAAGGGGGAAAAGGTTCTAGTTTGGGAGAAAGGTCATCTTGAAGAAGTTTAAACTTGGGGAGTTGTGATTAATCAATTTTTTGTAAATTCTGCCATCAATGACAAAGGGGGAGATTGTTAAGGTATTTTCCTATTGTTGGTGTTGAATCATTGTTTTTTTCATTGATTTTAAATTAAATTCATTTATGTCAAATTCATTTCATTGACATCAAATTCAATATAAGATGTCATTAATGCCAAAGTTATAGTTGAGGCCATGCATGGTGAGATGGTATGTGACAAAGAAGTCTTTTGACAGGAGAAAATTTGAAGGAAACCTTTTGCCTCTATATTGAGAGATAATTTTAAATAAACCCTTAATTCCTCATAGGTTGATGTCATGTCAATGTCAAAATTATGGTACAAGGTAAGCTACTTTTATTTACTAAGTGTTGTGAAAAGCCTAGTGTAGTTGTGAGAGAAGGTGTATGCATAAATCATAGTAAATCTTGGTGATTTATGTCATTACAGGTTTAAGAGTGTGAAAAAAGTTGTGTAAACATGAGAAAGAGGCAAAGAAGCCTTCAAATAAGTTTCAAGGTAATGTTTTGAAGCTTAATCCTTACATAAAGACCTAGTGAGAAGGAATATGCATGGCAACATGTTTTATTGAATCATATGTGACTTGTGTGAAGAATGTTGAAAATGTGTGAGCATGGTATGAGTTTCTTTGACACATGGATGAGATATCATGAGAAGTATAAGATGTTTCAAAATATGATCGTGGTCTAAGAATGACTGGCAATTCAAAGCCTGGTCTACAAAGAGACCTAGTGTGGCCTAATGAAGGGTCAAGTTCATTTTAAAAAGTGAAAAAGCTATTGAAATAATTAATAGAGGTGTGAGATGTTTTTTAAGTATGTCTAGTAATTTTGAGGTCATATCCTAATGGATAAATCATTAAAATTGGTGTTAATGTATTTTTTGTGCATAAAATGGGGTGTTGCAAACCCGAGAAGGAATTTCTTATGCTTGTTGGCATGTGAAACCTTTGCATGAGATCCTAAGTAGTTAAATAAAGTTATGTAAGGTCCCTAGATTTAATTTCATAGAATTGGTTTTGGATTTTAGGGTCAATCCTTTATGAATGATTGCTAATAAGGGAACCCAGTCAAAACCCTCCTAAAACCCTCATAATGACCCACTAGTAAAGATATTTTTGGTTATGGTTTAAAATGGTTTTGTTGACATATTTTTATGTTTTTAACATTTAAATTAATCTCCCATGTTTCTCTAAGATATTTTTTTTGTCATAATAGTGAGTAGAAGCTACAAAAAAACTATTATTTCTCAAAATTTTAATGTAATAGGTAGGGTTGACCAAGTCAAAGCATGAAAATGGATGGAGGATGATGTGTGAGACTTATATTTTATGATCATGTAAGTTTATGAGTAGTTTAAAAAACTAAAATTTGATAAATTAGTCGTGGAATTTGGCCTATTGCTAAAAATTCCAAATGAGCAAGGCAGTGAGAAAACTAAGCAGTAGTGAGAAAGAGATTAGAGATTTGTTGTAGAGGATTAGGGATGAATAAAAATGCATGGGGACATTTTTAAATACCTATTACTCATATCTCCCTTGTTTATAATTTTTTTTATGCACACAAACATGTTAAAATTTGTTCTCATAGTGATCTATCTAATACAATGAAGTCTGTGTAAGGTGAAGATATGAGATTGGTCTATAATACCAATATTGAAATTGAATATATATATATATATATATATATATATATATATATATATATATATATATATATATATATATATATAAGGATACTAAAATATCATGATAAATCATTTAAATATCACAAATTGTTCCAATATGTGTTCTAAGACTTGATCTTCTTGACTATGTTTTTGATGCTATAGACAGTTTTCTGTGTATGAATGAGAATGTTATTCTTGAGTTTTTTTGCATAGATTTGAAGAATTAAATGCACATTAATTTTCTTAAGATATTATAGGTTAATTTTAACATATTTTTATTCATGATAAACTCTTATGAATGTGTGAAAATTCAAAAGTTTTTGACTGAGTTCTTAAGGCTTGTGTGTAGTTCTGAGTGAGCATAAGAAGTTGATTAGTTAGCGATCTTTTGCCCTGTTTGATGAATTATAATGAACATGATGTTGAACCTAATGTCATGTATATTTTATCTATGTGATTTTTTAGTATGTTTATGTGTCAAATTTGAGTATTTAATTCAGATTTTCAAGATAGACTTTCTGGTAGTAAGAAGGCTTATTAACAAGTAAACCTAATTGTATGGTGTAAAGAGTAAAATGAACTAAATGGTGTTAGGAAAAAAAGGTGAGATTATAAGATTTATATTTTAATTGTGTATGAATTTTTTCATATATTTTTTTAGTCTCAATGTGTTCCAAGGATACCTAAGTGAAACATGTGCTTAGAGAAGGCCTAATTGCATTAGGTCTCTATTAGGCCCAATAGAGGTTTTGGCTCTTAAGGGTAATGATCAACCTATGTGGTGGTTTTTTCACTTGTGAAAATTATTTATTGAAATGTTCTAAGGGTGAGCCAAGTATGGAGAGGTTCTTATTCAACAAATATGGGTAAGAGCAAGAATCAAGTATAAAGAGAAGGCCTAATATGCCTAAATTGACTAGTTAGAAGATTGAGGACTTGAGCGAATGACATAGAATTTTGGAAACTAGATAGATGGATTTAGGATCATCAAAGAATAATGTTTATTATTTTATGAATATCTAAAAATATTTATATGGATGATAATCAAGGTCATTTGACTTAATTCTTCCAAAGAAAGGATTAGTTGAGCGAGAAGGCCTAATAGGTTATTTGAGAGAGATAAAAGAGTGAGAAAGAAAATAAAGGAGGTCATATTCAATTGAGTGAGAAAAAAATATCACAAGGTGATCATAGGTTCAAGGTATCTAAGTTGGTGCTGAGTTACTTAGGGGTTGGAGCTTCCTTGCAAGTTGGTACTTGTTAAAGGACTAGTTGGGTTGGTGCTTGACTAGTGAGGGGTTGGTGCTCCTTGTGAGGTTGGTGCATACTATAGTCCAATCAATTTATCAGTGGGTTTTATCTCCCAAGATGATTTTTTACAGATATTATGTGTTCTCATGTTGTTTTATTTCATAGATGTTTGTGTATGTATTAACTTAATGTATGTATGTGAATGAATGCTTCGTGGATGTTAAATGAAATTGAAGTTTTGTTTTAAGGCAACTAATTCACTTCCCTTCTCAATAATTGTACTTCAAACATGATGGATACTTATATTATATGAATCATCTATTTATGAAATATTGGTCCAACTTAGTTCATGGGTGTAAGTACCACCTGTTATTTTAGTTTTAATAAAGGGTCCACTAGCCCTTCTTTACACTTCTTCTTATCTCTCTTCCAAAGCTTCATGCTCAATGAATTGAACATCTTAGCCTATTATGAGATCTTTGGTGACAATATTATATAATTAGTAAGCCTTTGATTGATCACTATACCCTATTAAAATGCACTTCTCACCTTTCTCATCCCACTTTATCTTCTTTGGTTGGGTATGTGTGCATATGCCACACATCCAAACACTCTAAGGTGTTCAACACTTGGATTTTATCTTCTCCATAATTCTTGATGGATCATATCCCTAGTTCTCTTTATTGGAAAAATATTCAATAAATATACGGTTGTTTTTATAGCCTTAGATAAAAAATCATAAGGCAAACCCTTTGTTTTTAGCATGCTCCTTTCTATCTCTTGGATGGTCCTATTCTTCTTCTTAGCCACACCATTTTGTTGTGGTGTATAACTAACTATAAATTTCTTATTTATGCCATGATCCTTAAAAAAATTCATGAACACATTAGAGATATACTCTCCCCCTCTATCCATCCTCAAAATATTGATGTAGTGGCCACTTTGCTTCTCTACCATGGCTTTAAATTGCTTGAATGTTTCAAATACTTCTAATTTTTTCTTCAAGAAATACACCCATATCTTCTGATTAAAATCATCATTAAATGTCATGAATTAGACATTCTTGGATAGGGAGGAGATCTTCATTGGACCAAAAAAGTTTGAATGGATCAGTTCTAAAGGAGCTCTAGCTCTCCATGCTTTACCTATGGGAAATGTACTCCTATGTTACTTCCCTAATATACATCCTTCACATATTTTATTTGTTTATTCTATAAGAGAAAACCTTTCACCATGTACATATTATTAAGAAGGTTCAACCCTCCAAAGATCAAATGCCCATACCTTAGATGCCAAAGACTAGACCCATATACTATCATAGTTTTAAACACTATTATGAGCTCACTTTGCATTCTCAATGAGAACATCTGATTGCTTGTCATTTTGACTGCTGCAATCTACCTATTGCAGTCACTCTTATCAAAGATGATGCATTCTCCATTCTCAAATCTAACCTTGTAACTTTTTTGAATAAGTTGCCCTATGTTGATTAGGTTGTGCTTCAATCTAGGTACATAATAAACATCTTAAATCTACCTTTTATCACCTTACTTAGTATGGATAGAAATATTGTCTTTGCCCATGATAAAAAACTTATCATTAGTTCCTATCTTCACCTCTAATTTTATTGACTCATCTATGTGGTTGAACATCTCTTAATTCCCACTCATGTGGTTGTTATAACCACTATCCAAGTACCATGTCCTTTTACCACTTTGTTCATAAATGTTGCATGTTATAAACAAGTTTCCACCTTTCTCATTTGTATTAGGTTTAGTCTTTTGTCTATGAGAGAAATTTAAATTATGCTTATTCACATCATACTCCTTCTTTCTATACTCACTAGCATAATATCCATATCTTTTATAATAATAGCATTGGATATTGGATTTATCATACCTTTGTGTAGATCCACCTCTAGAAGTGTTGTTGCTCCTTCCTCTTCCTCTTCCATGTGACTCTTGATAGCTATGCATTCCACCTTCTTGACTACTGCAAGTTCTTCTTCTTCCTCTATTTTTTTAATCCTCTCTCCCTTCCTTTCATATTCACATTGATATTGAACTTGCTCATGTGAGGAGGTGGTTGACCTATTCAACCTTTGTTCATGAGTTTGTAAAGAAACCATTAGCTCATCCACTATCATTTGCCTCAAATCCTTTGACTCTTCTATTGCAACTACTATATGTTAAATCTAATTGGAAGGTTCCTTAACACCTTCTTTATGATCTTATGATCTTCAAGGGTATCACCACATGTCTTTATTGGATTGATAATATTCATTGTCTTTATGAAGAAGTCATTGATAGACTCATTCTCCTTCATTTGTAAGATCTCAAAGTCCTTTCTTAAGAGTTGAAACTTGAAAAGCTTTACCTTGTCACTCCCCTGATAGGAATTTCACAAAATGTTTCATGCTTGTTTGAAATAGACAGCTAGTGATATCCTAGGAAAGATTGAATCAACTAATACCATTTGTATGTATTTGAATGCCTTGACATCATTTTTCGTATTCTCCTTCAACACATTCTTTTGTGCTTGGGTTAATGAACTAAACGTTGTTAGATTTGCAAGCTCATTATATCCACCTTCAACCAACTCCCATAGCTCTTGAGAGTTGAATATAATCTTCATCTTATACTCCACACATCATAGTTCTTTCTATAAAATGTAGGGGGTTGTTGCCATGAACCCAAATTGCCTATTGCCATGTATAAATAACCTCACTACATATGGGCTTTGATACCACTTTTTGGAAACTACACCCCAAAAAATTAGTTGTTGGCAAAAAAAATATTGAGTAATGTGTAGGCCTAGGTGGGTAACAACTAACAACAAAAGAAAAAGTAAAGATTGACACTTTGGAGATAGTTCAAAGCTGACAGAATAGTGTTGCTAGTGCACAACAAACACATGATAAAAAAACATAAAATAGGGGAGGCAGAGTATGGCTGAAAAATCACAAATCTACATATATTAAAATGAATCTATTAAATGATTACATAAATTAAAAACATACAGTTACAACTGTTTAAAAATGACTCACAAAAACCTCTAAACTTTCCTTGCTATTGGATGACTGTTTGACTGCTGTTAGCAAACAACATTCCTCTACTTTGTCTATTCTGCCTCCTCCTTCCTCTTTGTCCACTGCAATCTGAAGTTAATGCAATAGTCTCCAAGGTATTTTTTTCCTATTATATAATTTTCTATATTTTACTTTTACAGTGTTCTATTGTACTAAAATTCAGTTGCTCACTCTCCTGACTATTGTTGCGTTAATGTTCTTCTATTGCACACTATTTTCTGCTTCTTCTATTCTATTTGTCTCTTCTAACTAACAATTTTCACCTACTGCATCATTCCCCTCAAAGATCTAAGCTATCCTGGAAATTTTCCTTGATCACAGGTATTAAACCTTTCCTTAGAACAATTACCTCTATTAAGAGGTTCCTTACTAACCAGTTCACCCTTTCAATAAATCATTCAAAAATGGGACAAATCTCAATTAGACTTGGCAATGCAAAGATACAATTGATTCCATAAACAGAACCCTTTTCAATTTTCCTGTTTCAATTATATGGAATAAATATTAAGTAGATCATTCATATTCATAAAGAATATATCTCTGTAAATCTCTATTTCTAATATATGAATTAATCAAACCTTCTAATTTAATTTCTTTTTAAATCGATAGAAATTGACTCAATGAAATCATAAATTAAAAAGCACAAAACATAATTCTGTGCACTGCGAACATACAAAATACTATTGATATTTATATTAAACGATTAAACATTGCCCTTCATATGGTGATACCCCAGTAGAATGAGTCTAAAGCTTAAAGCTCTCATTGGACTTCACACAATTATCTCAGACTCACATGTCATTGCAGTTTTTAGGTGCAAAGGACAGGCTCATCTTGGAATTGTCATACAATATATGAAAGTTGTGCTGTTGTATAGAACCTATTATGGAGAAACCCAGCTGACTTGGAATCATAGTCGAGCACACCATGTTGTTTAATTGGATCAAATAATTTTCCTTGGGCACGTTGTAGTTTGCTCCTCCTTGAAAATGAAATGTTATATCAGGAGCATTTACATTGCTATATAAGGACTGGTAACACAAATCCAACCCAAGCTTAGAGCCATCGGCAGGAGGAAGCTTGAATGCAGATTGCAAGGCCTTCTTCAAGGGATTGTATGCCTCGTTGTCTAAATATGTAAGCTGTGACCCTGAGTCAATAACCACACCACCTCTTCCATCAGCCCTGAAATTGAACACACCTCTAGGAAAATCCAATAATTTTCCTCCCACACTGATGCCATCCAGTCCTACATAATAATAGGAAGCTCTTTTCATGGCAGGGTTTTGAATCAGAGGAGTGGATTGCATGTTAGAAACAGCTGAATTATCTAGTTCTCCAAATTTCAGATGAGATGTTGCAACTTTGTTTGAGACTAAACAGTAGGAGAACTTGTGATTGATTCTAGAACCTAATTGAGACACTAGTGACAAAGGACCTTGGCCAAGACCTATCAACCCTACTCCTTGAGGAATTCCTTGGATTTCATAGCTGCAACCCAGTGCTATGTGTGGAATGCTTGCTGTAGAAAATGTTAATACCTCAGACAATAAGATACCACTACTAGAACTGTTTCCATACCCATATGGATAGTTGTACTTGCAACCAGAGGAAGCACAAGAAGAGGAAATGGATTTACACAGTGTGCTCTTGCAGGAAATTGCCTTGGCAGGGCTTGAAGATTTCAGTGGTGAATAAGTGTGGCCGCAATTATTGTAATTCTTGCATTTGTAAGGATTACAGGGAGTCCATATTAGGTCACTACCTGTATCAATTATGGCACGAAATTTTACAGGAGGTGTTCCCACCCCAACCTCTACCATATATTGATTGGAATCAAAATTCAGCAATGCCTGCAGCTCATTCTCCTCCATATTTCTTCGCAGTTCATATTCATATGCACTTTTAGCAGGCTTTATTGAACCCCTATGTATCAGGCTTACATTGAAACTGAAATGTTTACAGATACATACTTGACTCTCAGAGAAAATAGCTATAGCTAACATCAACGCTATAAGAAGTCTCATGATGAAACTTACCCAGAAATGAATTAGTGCTGGTTACTAACAAAGCTTGTCATATGCATGCAATAAATCAGACTTACTTATGGTCAAGCAACCGACCAAAACTGTGTAGGAAAGAGGAAATGACAAAGAAAATAATAATATCTGACGAAATGAGCAAAGTGGCAGTTCAGGTAGTTGAATGCTTGCTTGTTTACTTGTATAATAGATTTGGACTTCTACAATATTAAATGTGGAATGAATGGGTATATGATATTATCCCAGTTTCGACCACAGAATGTATCGGCTGTATTATCATATTATATGGTTGGCAGAATACTCGATTGGATCTGTCTATGAAAGAAATTATTGTGTTAATAAGTACCAAAAAACGGTGCATTCAAAATAGAATTTGATTTTGAATTACGTCTCATTGATTAGTAAAAATGATCATGCAGCTCATCCACCCTGTAAATATATTTGTCTTATGCAGTTTTTCTTCGTCGTTATTTCCAAATATGGCTTTGCTGAGATAATTGAGACAAAAAATTATATTTTCCCTTATCACGCCTCCATAACTTTGGTGTATCTACATTTGAAATCAAGAACTGATAAAACAAATGGACATGACTGCAATTAACATGAAAACATGTTTATCCAAATTTACAGGTTTTAACTACAAATGGATAAACTATTTATATGTAATAATACATAAAAATAGTCCATAAATGATTACATATTAAAAATGTTATAAGCTTAGACTCAATAAACAGAAGTTATATAGAACTATTATAATAGCTTAAAGGTCTAATAATTGAGATGTAATTACATAATATCTCATGATTATTATAATATTATCTAATACTTATTATATTATTTTTTAATAATTATTTAATTTTTATTTAATAATAATAATATAAAATAACTAATCACATCATGATATGTAAGATTCACAATTATTAAATATATAATGTATAACATATTTTGTATTAATACATTTTCAAAATATGATTTTTCTTCCATCACATGATATATTTATTAGTTTCAAATTAAGGTGGACCAATGTTATCCCCTTTCTTCTATGATGATAATATCAAGTTTGTCTTCACACATATCCATCAAAAAATTCTTGTACCACCTTATCAGAATATTGATTTTGATTTCCATGCAGCTAAATCTTACCAACTACCTAAATAATAGACATGATATTGAAGAACAAATGAACATCCTTCCACAAACCACCAACACCTGAGAAAGCCCCAGATGATGGCATTGAAGTTGACCTAGACACTAGTGATTTATCAACATTCCACCATGAGGTGCCACAACCAACTAGTACCCCATAGGTGGGGAAAGAGACCCTTCAATATTTTTTATTTTTTTGAATGATTTTGGCTTGTTCATAATCTAGTTTCGAGTAGAAATTAGAGGAGGAGTACTCACAAATTGTTAGAGATATACCCAATCTAACCTTGAACTCTTGAAATGTATATTGTTTTCATGATTAGTACATGATTCTCAATTGCTTTAGAAGTATAAAAAGATCATGGTTCCTGTAATATGTCAAGAATCCACCCTCTACACCACCTTGATTTCCTTTACACAATAATATACATCATAGTAGTGGTCCTCCATAACTTCCAATTGATCTTGGATCACTTAATTATCCTTTTAAAAAATCACAATATTTTACTTAGCACTTGGTTTCATTTTATTATTCTCCGACTGTCAGATTTAACTAAAACATCATTGTCACCCTTCAACATTCTGTTGAAGATCCATTCATATGCCTCCTCATTATTCACCACCTTAACCAACGTGATTTTGAATTTATATTCAATTGATGTCACATCCCAAATGATGACTCTTAATTTAAAGTTTATTAAACCATAAAATAAGTTTGCTGCTTTGAATAAAAGGAAGATGAATAGTTAACCAAAGTAAAATCATTTCACAAATGTATTAATATAAAAATCAAATGGATGAGCTGCGTGTTAAATTTACAAATGCTTTTCACTTCGACATTTTAATTAATCACTCTATTGACTTATTGAGACGAAATACTTGCTATCCATATTCAAGGTCATCTAAACACATTGAAAATCCCTTGATAACAATATTACTCATTCAAAATTTTAAAAGGCATCTATATATCGAGAGGCTATTATCATAGCTAGGCATCAATGTTTATTGGCTCAGACTTATAATAAAGGTTTAAAATCCGTAAGTCTTAAAAGGACTACCTAATGATTAATTTTAAACTTCTGATTGCTTATATGTTGCACATATTGCCGATATATTGTTAAATTTCACTTTCACCATAGGTGATGGATATGTACATGTTAATAAACTCATCAGGTCTGTTGCCATGCTTGTTTAATGATGGTTTTGAATTTAGATGGAAAATGGAGTTTTCTTGGACTAATGGTTATGAAAAATATATTATCTGATATAAATAAAATAAAAGTATATTAATTAAAGACGTAGGCTTGTGGACAAGGCAAAGAAGAAATAATAAAATAAATTGAAATTTGAAAAAGCTACCAAGTTTACATGTCAAAAGAAGGGCGATGAAATTCCAAATCCTAATTTAATTCAACCCCAAAGGGAAGAACCATGGTTATAAAAAGAATCGTATACACAATTATGTTTTTTTAGTGGACAATCATTCTTAGAAGGGGCAATACAGGCATGACTGACGGGCAGAGAAGAATTAGGGTATTCAGGATTGACTATGGGACTGTAGAACTGTAAATGTTACCATTCGCTTTTGATGGAAGAAGATAATAGCCGACAATATGAAAAGCTTCAACCGTTAAACCGTTTAAGAATTTATTATGCAGGTGTCTTGGTATTTTGGGGGGTTGTATTTGTTATAACAAGAGGGGATGTATTTTTGCCAAGGGAAGGAGAAGGGAAAATAGAAAGGAAGAAGCAAGATAGGGAAGCAGCAGTTAGGTCTGAGGCGCCATTCAACATTGCACCCATGAATGGGAACCCATAGTAGAGGAAAAGACTAGGCCAAAATTAAGAATAAACCGGCATGCTATTTGTTTTAATCTCTGAACTTAATATGACTTTTAAACCTTGCTTAGGTTTATGTTGCTCCTTGTGATTTGAATAAGCTTGGGTGCAGGTTTATCTTGATATATAGACACATTTATGGCAATGTAGGGTTTATATATAGATAGATAAATATAGAGAGTGGGTGTGTTTTGTGTATTTGGTTATATATTGCCATTTATTTTGTAAAATATATTTCATGGTCACCCTATGCATATTTTTATTGTGTCTGGTTTGAGTGCTTTAGCTCTGTTTAATAGGAATATGTTGATAATGCCCTTCTCTTCCTTTCCTTGTGCTGAAGCCTAGGAAGATGATGACATTTCCAGGGTAGATTAATTTTTTCGTTTTAGTTCCTTGTGATATTTTGAGTTTCAAACCTATTCAGGCTCATTTATCCGTTTGCTTTCTTTAAAGGAATGGTTATATATATGCTCTGTGCTAAGGAATCTTGTTTGGGTTTTCTTTTTATTGTCTGTGGACATGTTGAGTGGTAATTATTATATCCTTTCACAGCTGGTTAGTATTCATTTTGATCAAAACGGTAAGCACTTTACTCTGAGTTCATTTCTGCCACCTTGGACTATAACTTGTGGAGCTGATATCATTTTTGGGATTGTTTAAATAAATATCATATTGCTTGGTATGATGTTGACTAAGGTGTAAGTTATTTTTCCAAATCTTTTTTATGGACTCATAATTTTTTTCTTTGGATTATAGATAGCTTAAGAGCTTGAAACTTTGTGATTTTCTGTATCAAGTGCATTCATAATAATTCTTTCCTTTGGATTATAGATAGCTTAAAAATTTGAAACTTTGTGATTTTTATGTACCAAGTGCACCCATAATTAAATTTAGAAATTTGAGATGGTAAAAAGAGACTTATATATTTCACAATTAAATTTATTTAAAACTATTCATTACATAAAAATAATCTTTTAATATTATGTTTAAATTATCTGTACCATGAAACTAAATTTCTAAAACATTTAAATTTTTAAATGAAATTAATAATAAATAATTTATCACATTTTCATTAATATTATAAAATGTCTTCTCTTATTATAAAATACATTCATTATTCTTAAAGCTGCCTTTTTCTAATTCAAAATAGTTTTGACGTGAAAATTAGATATTCAATAATAATAGTGGAGAATATTGGAAGCTATAGATAAGATTGCTATTTTTAATGTTAGGGGTACCAATCTAACTTATCTTTTATTTTTTGGGAATAGAAATGAGTTGTCGCGAGTCTTTATTTGAGTTAATATTATCACATACAAACTTTTAGAATCATTTTTATACATTATACATACTGCTTACTGCATTTAAATATGGTAGTTGGGACAAGATAGTCTTTAGTCAAAGGATTTAGGTAGTTCATGTTAAGATCGGAATAAAAATAATATGAAATTTAGAATAAATATTGAATGTTTTATATATGTTAAGATTATGTTATTTTGCATAAATACACAATTTTTATTAAAAAATAGATTTGTTCAGTTTAGATTATATTTGTAATATAATTTTATTCCTATTTTATATAGTTGTCTTTATATTAATATGTTGTCTTTATATTAATATGTTATGATGGGTTTTCTAGGAACCTCTACTAACATAAAAGGATGGCAGTCTAAAACTTTATAATCTTCAATAATTCTAATCTCGAATTAAGTTAGAATACTCTTAATATAAGAGTTAAAGATGATACAAAAGTCACCTCAATCTTTGATTATTTACTCATATATAGAATTGATTTATTTTCCAATGTTGAATGCATTCCTCTTAGAACTCATGATTGATAGGAGGATGAAGATACAAAACCATAAAGCATTCAAAAATTAAAAGTTAAATATGAACTAATTTTTTGAGATCTATTAGACAAAGTCTGAGCATGTATTGACCTTATAAGGTATTTTTCCTTCTTATTTTCAAAGATTTTAACTTTTTATTGATGAGTAAGAAAAATAACCAACTTGCTAACTCTATAGCCTTATCTTCACCCATTTTTCTTCCCCACACAAAAATTCAAAGATTCTAAGTTTTTGGTAATAGTTATTCAAGAGCCACTACTCAAAGATAAGGGGATTTTTTTTTGTTATATCTTATGTGCGAAAGCAATATGAACCTCGTACCATATAAGACTATTAAGAGAATGATAAATTTATCCTTGGCTTTCTACATGCTTATGATGAACAAGTGAAGATTTATCATAAAAAATTGTTTTCCTCTGTTTACTTTAAATTATTTTGGAGATGATTTTATTTTATTTTATTTTTTAAAAACACCTTAAATCTTAAATCTCCCTCCTACCACACATCAATTTGTAGAAGGAGACACTTATCTCATGCTGAAAACAATTGGCATTAATATTGCTCCCAATGAAAAGTCTATATTTCTAAAACTTGTTTTCACCTTGTCCCATTTTATATATATATATATATATATATATATATATATATATATATATATATATATATATATATATATATATATATCCTCTTCAATTTTTCTCATTATTTTTAATGGAACCATTTATATATTCTTAGGAATCAAATTTCAAAACCTTCATCTATAATTTAGTTATCAAGCTTGATACTAAGCTAGTCAAGTTGTCCCATGAAACCTAAAATTAACTTGATATTTAAGAAAAAGATAATAAAGCTTCTCAAAGTAAGATTCATTATTCTTTTAGATTATTTTATATAAATTTTAAATATCATTTCATTTTCAAAAAGAATGTTAAGTTTAAGATTTACATTAATTGAAATTTTTGTGAAATGATTTCCACATGTCTTTTATAGATGTTATCATTGATACCATTATAAATTTTGGGATAATATCTTTAATTATAACCAAACTTGTATTTTTGAGAGATATTATAATAAAACCTTTTTTACCACCTTTTAGGAAACTTTTTGCTAAGCAACCATGCCCTTTGGCGTAAAGAATGTTGGAGTTCCTATAAAAAAAATGTGAATAATATATTACACAATTTCAAACATATCATAGTAAAATTTTATTATATGAATAACATATTAGAAAATGTCTAACATACCATAGTAGAATATTATGTGAATGATTTATTTGAAAAATATAAGAAAAGAATTGACCACCTTAAAAATTTACACATAATTTTCAACCATCTTATAAAATACCAAGTTAAATTCAATTTATAGAAGTGTGTCTTTCATGATATTGTTGGTAAAATATTAGATTTTATTCTTTGTGTAACATGGATATTACTTACAAAGATTTAAGCTATTCTAGAAATTCTCCTTGATCAGAGGCATTGAATTTTTCCTTCAAAACATCAGGTCTATTATGAGGTTCATTCCTAACCTCAATTTTACAGTTCACCCTTTCAATAAATTATTGAGAAAGGAAAGAAATTTGAATTGTAATGGGCATTTCAATTTTTTATGTTTCAAATATATGAACATATGAAATAAATATTAAATAAATCATTTATATTCGTCAAGAATATATTCATGTAACTCCCTATTTCTAAAATATGACTTGATCAAACTTTTCAATTAAAAAGAAAAAAAATCATAGAAATTGCCTCAATGAAATCACAAATTAAAAAACACAACATAGTTCAATGCACTGGAACATACAAAATACTATTGATATTTATATTAGATGATCAAACATTGCCCTTCATATGGTGCCATCCCAGTTGAATGAGTCTAAAGATTAAACATTAAACTTCACACAATTATCTCACATGTCATTGCAGTTTGTAGGTGCAAAGGGTAGGCTCATCTTTGAATTATCATACAATATATGAAAGTTGTGTTGTTGTATAGAACCTATTATGGAGAAACCTAGCTGAATTGGAACCATTATCGAGCACACCATGTTGTTTAATTGGATCAAATAATTTTCCTTGGGCACATTGTAGTCTGTTCCTCCTTGAAAATGAAATGTTATATCAGGAGCATTTACATTGCTATATAAGGACTGGTAACACAAATCCAACCCAAGCTTAGAGCCATCGGCAAGAGGAAGCTTGAATGCAGATTGCAAGGCCTTCTTCAAGGGATTGTATGCCTCGTTGTCAAAATATGTAAGCTGTAACCTTGAGTCAATAACCACACCACCTCTTCCATCAGCCCTGAAATTGAACACACCTCTAGGAAAATCCAATAATTTTCCTCCCACACTGATGCCATCTAGTCCTACATAATAATAGGAAGCTCTTTTCATGGCAGGGTTTTGAATAAGAGGAGTGGATTGCATGTTAGAAATAGCTGAATTATCTAGTTCTCCAAATTTTAGATGAGATGTTACAACTTTGTTTGAGACTAAACAGTAGGAGAACTTGTGATTAATTCTAGAACCTAATTGAGACACTAGTGACAAGGGACCTCGACCAAGACTTATCAACCCTACTCTTTGAGGAATTCCTTGGATTTCATAACTGCAACCCAGTGCTATGTGTGGAATGCTTGCTGTAGTAAATGTTAATATCTCAGACAATAAGATACCACTACTAGAACTATTTCCATACCCATATGGATAGTTGTACTTGTAACTAGAGGAAGCACAAGAAGAGGACCACTATTACCTCCTTTCCTCTATGATAATAGTATCAAGTTCCTTTTCACACAGTAACATTAAAAAAACTTGTACCACCCTATTAGAAATTTGAATTTGATTCCCATGCAACCAAATCTAATAACTATCTAAATATTGGACATGATATTGAAAAACAAAAGAAATGTCCTACCACAAACCACCAATAAATGAGAAAGTGCATGAGGGTACCATCATATTTGACCTAGACACCAATGCTTTGTTGACACTCCACCATGATATGCCACAAACACCTAGTGCCCCATAGGTGAGGTAGGAACCCCCTTCATATTTTTAGTTTATTAAATGTTCTTGACTTACTCATAATCAAGTTTCAAGCAAGAATTGGAGAATGAGTACCCACACTTAAGTTGGGGACTATTAGTAGAGGTTCATGGAAAACTCTAGAACATGTTAATGATAAGGATATCTTCTATAGTTAATAACAAAAAATAATAGTTATCGATAATTTAGACTAAATGATGTCATTAAAGACTCAGTCAATCTCATTATATGAAGACATGAAAAGTTATTATATATAGGATAGTTAGCATAAACTATATGAATAACAAATTAAAGCATCCATAATACTCATTGTGCAAAAATCATAAGTAAAAGAAATATAGGAAAACCATTCATAACATTATATTAATCTCTATCACATATGAAACCATTCTCAAATATAATTGGGTGATATTTATAAGCTTTTAAAAATAATTTTCTCTTCATCTTCCAACTTTTTACTATATTGAAAAGAAATGACTATTTGCATTCAGATATCAACTACTATTCTATCAAAGGTCAAATACATGTACAAAAGATAATATAAAAAACAAAATAGATCATTTTTCACATGTTCATCAACTATAACTTATGATTTTAGTTAGCCCCATTCTTCATCCAACACTTTCTCAGACTTAATTTTTTATCTCATATCGAGACAAGGTCGCAACAAAATACTCTGATCTAAAGTTGAATGAATGAATAAAAAACAAGAGTTATGGTTATCATTCTAGGTGTCATTTATCAGTTTTCATCCTTTATGCACTACTTAACTACCCTTTTAAGTTTTTGATTAAGTAACGTACTATCCTACTACCATTTTGAGTTTTCAATAGACTAACATAACTAGGTGGTTGTCCTTTACAATTTTTTAACCATCTTAGCCCCTATCACATCCTGATTTCACCATATAATTAATAACCTTTAAATCTGTGGATTAGTATGGTTATTATATGATTATCATTTCCTTGATTTCGCTTTTGACATATACAATAATGAGATAGTGATATTATTTATTAGTATACATAACATGACAACTATATTTTAATTATTCTATACATTGTGGATATGTGTTTGCTAGTTTTTCATAATTGGTTGATATATATATATTGTGAGGTAGTTGTAGATAGATCCTACTCTCAGAGATTGATGAGGGAGAGCATCATTAAAGAGGATGGGCTAGATAAGACAATTGGGAAATAATAGAAAAAATTGCTAGTAACCTAACACGCATGTCACAATAGATTAAATTATTTAAACTCTTTGTTTGATCTAGATAGTTTGTTTGTTTTATGTGCCATTTTAATTTTGTTATGTTCATGTTTTAGTCAATGATAATGATGATCTAAATTGTGTGATTTCATGTATGTTAGTAGTGCATAGATATCCATAAAATTATTGTTTGGTGATCGTCTACTTGGGCAGACACTATGATTTCTTAACTCGATGACAGGTTTAAATGATACTCAATAAATATAATTATTTAAAGTCTTTATGTATATTTTATTTTTATAAGTCTTTGATTAAAATAATAATTGGATGTAGTAATTACTTTAATCTTTTTAAAGAGATAATTGCTCATTGTAATTAAATTAAAGAAAATTAATTACAAAGAGATAAGCCCTTTTACATGGAATCCATTATGAATGAAGGTCTAAAATTAAACTTAAGCTAACTTGGTAAATAACTAATCCTTGAATACAAGTATTGCATACATGATTTTTAAAATAAATATAATTATGGTTAAGAAGTATGAAGTTTAGAATACTATGGTTTTTGGTGTGCTAAAGGAGGAGATAACTCCATTTAATAAAAAGAAAAGGAGAATAAAAATATGCATGAAAATATTAATAGAATTACATGTGGGTGATGGGGCGCAACATGTGAAAGAGGATTATTTTTATACATAAAGCCTCTTGAAATTTAAAAGGGGACACAGAGAAACAGAGGAGAAGATGGCAGGAGAATTTAAAAAAGAATCGGGGAAATCCAGAAGGGAGGTGAACTCAAAAAGGTAAGTGGTTTATCAAAATAGGATTACATCTCATATATTTTTTCTTTCATTTTATATTATGATGGTAGTTGAATAAATAAAAGCTAAGTCTAATATTGATTAAATGTACAGTCTATTATTGAAAGCTTATTATATTATTGAATGTTGAACATATTATATTGAAACACCACACTCTCATATGTTAAATCCATTAGGAAAATTATAGTAAGATGTGCATATAAATAAGAATGATGAGTCATTTATCAAACTAAGTAAATATATTGAAACTGCTTAATTATTTATTGAAATTGATAGTTATTCATTGGAATGCTAAAGTGCTGAGTATATGCTTTAGAGGAATGTCATGTATATATATAGACTAAATATCTAGCAAATGACATCTTTATATAAGCATGGAATTATTCTTAATAAGCCTACAATTATTTTTATTAGTTTACATTTTACCAATTTTGAGCCTGCATATAAATTTTATAAGTCTACGTTTCTTTAGAGGGTCTACATTTTTGGTCAAAACTATATTCTTAATCCTTTTAGTGGACTAAATATTTAGCAAATCACATCTTTATATAAGCATGCAACTATTCTTAATAACCCTGCATTTATTTTTATTAATTTACATTTTATAAGTCTACATTTCTATAGACAAAATATTTAACAAATGACATCTTTATATAAGCATGCAATTATTCTTAATAAGCCTGCATTTATTTTTATTAGTTTAAATTTTACCAATTTTGAGCCAACATATAAATTTTATAAGTCTACGTTTCTTTAGAGGGTCTACATTTTTGGTCAGAACTATATTCTTAATCCTTTTAGAGGACTAGGTTTTATTTGTAAATGCCAAGTCACTCTTCCAAAGTGTGAATTCTCCTTGTAAACATGCCAAGTCACCTATTGATTGAGTTGAGTCTTAAAAGAACATTATGTTTACAATTGAAACTGGTGATTATTAAACTTACATTTTAATATGGAAGAAAAATTTAATTCAACCAAATGTAAATCCAAGTAGATGCTAAAAAAAGTCTCTCATGATTGGCTGATACTAAGTCAAAGCACAGGATAGTGAACGACTGCACCTTATTTTTAGAACATTGAAACTTTTATAAAACATAGTATTTTAATTAATATGGAAACACCAGGTTGTGTACATGGAAATGCTAGGTTGTGTACATTTTAAATGCCAAGTATATTTTATTAAGATGCTAAAATAGGAATTGAATGCATAGTCTCAATATTATAATGCCAAGCCTCTATATAAATCAATGTGTAGTATTTATTATTAGATGCGTCTTGATTTTTGGGGTTAGTGTGGTGTTGATTATATCATAAACACTGAGGAATTGTATAAACTATGAGTTTATAATTTATAAAATGCCAAGTATATTAAAATAAAATGTTGAGTTTTTAAATATAATGTCGAATTTATTATTATAATGTTAAGTATATTAAAATAGAATGCCCAGTTTTATGTAGAATATCACTAAGTATTTAATATTGGAAGTTGTGTATATAGAGAAAATAACCATGCATAAAAGTGAACCACTAAGTATAAATTCAATGTTTTCCTTTAATTAAATGTTGAGTCAAATGTTCATGCTTCATACTGAAATGACAATATATAGTAAGAATACGAAATCTAAAATATAAAATGTTGAGTCCTATTTTGAAATAGCTATGTCATTATTGGGAACACTTAGTCTGAAATTATTGAAGCTCTAAAATTGAAAACATTGAATATCTTCTTTAAAACATTTAGTATTTAATTGAACCACAAGTTTATGGATTATCAGATATAGAGAATATATTATAAAGCAAAATTAAAACTAAAAGAGCACTAAAAATTAAGTGAAAATGTTGTGTCTTTTTATTAAAACACTGAGCCCTTATTTTTAGTTGGAGAAATAAATTCACTTTAAATGCAAGATCAAATATTTGATGGAACTTTAATATTTGCCTTGGTTTTACATATTGCACTACAAGCTAAGTTGCGCTGCTATATTGAGTTGCACTTTAAAAAAGCATGATTATCAAAAGATCCTTTTGAGCATAGAAACATGGTTGAAATATTAAAATAGTTGGTTAACTCATACCTTAACCAAAAATGAATATCATATTATTTTGCTTTCTCGAATTGGTAAGAAATGGTAAAATGATAGGTCTGGTAGTTAGATACAATCCATCATAAACATATGTGAATTAGATTAATTGATAAATATTAATCAATAAGTGATTTTTGATGTGAATATTTATCCCTACAAGCCATTTTCATATGATGACTGTGCTTAGAGTTTTATAGTTTTGAAATATCTCTATGTTTTTAGGTAAATTATAATAAGATTAGACATTGAAATGGTAATGTTATTATACTCTTTTTTTATTTATACTCTATCCTAGATTGATATAATTATATGATCCAAATATCTTCTATCACTTTGCTAAGAATGCTCATAGACGCCTAGTAGAATATTTGTAAGCATAATAATATTATTCAAATATGTCAACAGGTTCATCATCATAGCATCATGTAAAGATAAAAACTTGTGATATATATATATATAGTGAAAATAAAATGTGTAAGTAAATAGATGTTTTTAAAATAAATTAGTGCATTGTGTTGTGTGTCTAGAGATTATATTTTTATCTGATTATTTTGTGAAGTATTTATCTAGGATATAATTGGGTGGTATAATCATGTACTTTATTATTTATTTATTATAGTTTAAGATTGATTGTTCATGTTTGAGTATGGTGCTCATGCACAGTGAGCTATGATAGTATGGGATATCATAAGATACTTCAACTTAAATGTATATATCTAGATAGTACATACTATAGCTGTATGTCTAGACTTTCACCTAAAATGACTAATTAAATGAATGTATTAGTTATCTCTTGAAAAATATGTTTTGTAACAATTAATAAGACATTATCTATGCATGTATATAACTTTGAGAGTGTAAGCAAATGTTAGATTATTCTATTATGTGTTTGTATGACTTTATTCATTATATGTTCTTTCTTGATTAAAATCATAGGCTTCTATGTATTTATGACTACTTAACATAACTAATTATGATAAAACTAATAGTTGTCTTAAAACACTAGATTATGATATTATGGGATATCATGAGGTGTAATAGTTTGGATCTTATTATGATAGTTGGAAATATGCAGTTTAATATGAATGTGAAACATACTTGGGTGGTATGAACTATAGACATTAAATTCATGTTTGAATTAAATAATAATGTATAATCATTTATGCATTGATGGAATAAATGTACACTTGGATTACTCCTATGTATAGCATGTGATGTGATATGATTACTAGGAGGATGTACTTAGTATGAATCTTTTGATTAAATAATGTTTAATGAGATATTATCTTTTAATTTGTATGATTTATATGTTAGTGTGATATCTTGCAATAAAACAATTTTTGTATGATATACTACATGTTTAGTATTAAAAATCTTGCACACTTAGGTACTTGTTTGTTTTCTTTATTCTCACACCATTCTATTTACCTATCCATGAAGGGAGGGTCGTTCCCTAATAAAAGATTGTGCAGGAGATTGTTGGTTCGTGGTTGGTATAGAAAAGCACTTGGATGACGCTCTCCCTCTCCACAGTCATGCTACTCATCTAGAGACTACACTTGAGATGTAAAAATACAAGAGTTGGTTCGAATCAAGCTTTAGAGGGCTTATTATCTATTTAATAAATTAAAGTTAAATACCTGAAGATGTAATTGTAATTTATAGTTTTATAATTGAATATTTGTTGTTGTATATGGGAGCATTCATAGTTGTGTCCTAATATTTTTACTTTTTTTGGAGTTGTAATAAGATATATAATGTTTTCAGTATTTGAATTTAGAAGTACTACTATTCTGAGTTGTTTGGTTAACTTGTTAAGTATGTTTAAGAGTAATGAATTTAAGTAATTAATTATTTTTTTAAATTACTATATTATTCTAAGTACAACTTGAGGGGTTGTAACATATGGTATCTGAGTCAAGTTCAAACTCTAAGACCTAATGAATCCATTAGTATTTTCATATTTTTTTGTCTATCAAAAAGGAGATGCAAATATATGTATGGTACATTGAGTGTGTACCTTAGAGCATTCATACCCCCTTAAAGTTGTTAAAAGGGTTGTTTTATCAAGTGTCTCATTGGTGATGGTTGTATAAGGTGTATGGGTAGGATATTACATAGCTTTGTTCATAAGATGTGAACAAGAGTTTCTACCATATCATTGATCTTTAGATTGCACACCTTAAAGGATTTTACATATTTATTGGTAATCGAATCACCTTCGCCATTTGTGTTTTGTGTTGTGAGTGTTTGAAAAGGATGTAGTGCTTCTTGCTTAATTATATATGCTTTAGTTTGTGTCTTAAACAAATACTAGGAGTGAGAATCCTATAAGACCATACTAGTTTGTTACCACTTGGTGTGGTGGGAATTTTCTTGTAGTTGAGTGTAGATGTCGTGGTTAATAACACCTTTGTGGTTTGATTTTGCTTTGTCTATTAGCATCCTTATATTTATATAGACTTGAGAAGAAGTTTTATCTCTCTTAGTTAGATTAAAAGTTAGTTGTTATGTTTTCACTCTCCTCTTACATCATTTTTAGCTACTAAGAAGATTCATATTTTTAGGATGTTGATTTAAGTGTTTTCTTAAAAAGAAAATTTGTTTCTGAAATGTTTTTCAATCTTATTTATATTGAGTTCATGGGATATATTTCCTATTTAGTTTTGAGATAAGTTGTAGGATTGGATATATTTATACATCTTTGAGGTTAGTATTTTCATTCTAGTTGTGGAGGTAGATTATAATACTAAACTTACAAGTTGGTAAGTGAATGAGTATTTGGCAACTTGGGTTATGATGTTTCCTTTTACCATATGAGGGTATGTAGGAATTTTATTTATGATATATTAAGTTTTTTAATTTTCACTTTGTGACTTTTAGAGTTACTACTTTATCTAACTTACTAACTTGACCACAAGGAGTGGTTAAACCTTAAACTTATATAAATTCTAGTGATTATAGTTATTATTTTATATATGTGCCTTTATTTGGGAGCAAGTAAGCTATAAGATGTGTGGAACATCTTTTTAGTATAAAGAGTGTAGATAAAAAAATAATAATAATTTTGTGCTAGTCGTGCAAGCAAGGAGGCATTGTCTTGATTATAAGCTATTAAGGATGGTATAATCCTTAGCCTTTGTATGTTATATTAATTATTATCTTTTTTATATGAATATAACACTATAAGTTAAGTTGCAGAATATGATACTACTTATGTTGATTAGTAGAAACTTAATAAAATCTCAAGATGATTGTATGATTTTTATTATATTTATGTTATTACATTTGAAATTATTTATCATAAAGTATAGCCTTTATGATCTATTAGTATAAATTTATGTTTCATATAATCATGTACACTTTTTGAAGATCGTCAGGGCATGGATATGTGAGGAAAGAGGGATGAATTAGGAACATGAATTATAAGTGATAGGATGGTATCCTACTTAGCCACACATTGATTCAAATTGTTGGTACTACATTGGATCCGATAGATAGACTTGTTAAATTTAAGATTTGACAAGCAAAACTTGTCAAATTTAGTCATATGACCATATGCATGTATATTGTGGATAGATATTCTATGGTATACATTATATTTACCATTCTTATTCATCATCATACTTGTATAGAGATCTGATTAAATAATGATAGCATTAACATGTTATACTTATCCAAAGCTATGCAATGTAATGATAGTATTAACGCATACACAATTTTTGTTAAGTTTCCTAAACACTTTTCTCTGGTATGAGAAATACATTTTATAAGTGACATGTGTAGAGGGATTGAAAGGTTTTGTGGAACTTTTTTAGTCAATTTTTTTATTTTTTTAATGATCCCATGTGTTTTTAGGAAGTTAGTGAAACTTTTTCCAAGTTAATAAAGACTTGTCTTGCCAATTCTATAGACCCTAAGGTGGTCATGATAGAACCAATCAATATAGTGACATTTTAAAAACTTGTTTGCATAATAAAAAATGTCACATAGTAGGATCTTGTGGGACCAATACTCTAAGAAAAAATATTAAATGATGAGATCTTTAGGTAAATTTTGCATTTATTTACATGATATAATACTTGATACTATGTTTTTATGTTGTTAAACTCTATTTTTTAATTAGAACTTTTATTTGAATAAGATTCATCAGGGTGATGACCAATTTTAGGGGAGAGGATGTCACATCTTGATTTCACACTATAATTAATAACATTTAAATCCATGGATTAGTATAGTTATTATTTGATTATCATTGCTTTGATTTGAGCTTTTAACATATACTATAATGAGATAGTGATATTATTGATTAGTATACATAATGTGATAATTATATTTTAATTCTTTTATACATTGTGGATGTGTATTTGTTAATTTTATATCATTGGTTGATATATATGATGACTTAAATTAACTACCTACTTGTTACGAAGTGGATGCAAGATAGATCCTACTCTCAGAGCTTGATAAGGGAGAATATCATTAGAGAGGATGGATTAGATAGGATGATTGAAAGAATAAAAAAGGAAACTACTATTAGCCCAACACACACATCAAAACAAATTAAATTGTTTAAACTCTCTGTTTGATTTGGATAGGTAGTTTGTTTTATGTGCTTATATAATTTTGTTATGTTCATGTTTTGATAGATGATAATGATGGTATGAATTATGTGATTTCATATATGTTCGTAGTGCATATATATTCATACAAATGTTGTTTGGTGATCATCTAACCAATGTGAAAGCTATGATTTCTTAATATGATGACAAGTTTAAATAATATTCGTTAAATATCATTATTTAAAGTCTTTATGTATAATCCATTTCTACAAGTATTTAATTAAAATATTAATTAGATTTATTAATTGTTTTAATATTTTTTAAAGAGATAATTACCTATTTTAATTAAATTAAGGAAATTTAATGACAAAGAGATAAGACTTTTTACATGGAATCCATTGTGAATAAAGGTCTAAAATTAAACTTAAGCTAACTTAGTAAATAACTAATCTTTGAATACAAATATTTCATGCATGATTTTTCAAATAAATAAAGCTATGATTAAGAAAGTATGAAGTTTGGAATACTATGGTTTTTGGAGTGTTAAAGGAGGAGATAACTCTAGTTAATAAAAAGAAAAGGAGAATAAAAATATACATGCAGGAGATGAGGCATAACATATGAAAGAAGATCATTTTTATAAATAAATTCTCTTGAAATTTAGAAGGGGACGCAAAGAAATAGAGGATCAGATGGTAGGAGAATTAAAAAAAGAATCGAGGAAAGCCATAAGGGAGGCAAAGTCAAAAAGGTAAGTGGTTTATCCAAATAGGATTTCATCTCATATATTTTATCATGTTTTATATTATGATGGTAGTTTAATAAACAAAAGCTAAGTGTAATATTGATTAAGCATACAGTCTATTATTAAAATCTTATTATATTATTGAGTATTTAACATATTATATTGAAATGCCACACTATCATATGTTGAATTCATTGGGCAAATAATAGTAAGTTTTACATATAAATAGGAATGTTGAGTTATTTGTCAAACTGAGTAAATATATTGAAACTACTTATTTATTGAAACTGATAGCTATTCATTGAAACACTAAAGCATTGAGTATATATTTTAAAGGAACATTGTGTATATATATAGACTTGATATTTATCAAATGGCATATTTATATAAGTATGTGGTTATTCTTAATAAGCCTATGTTTATTTTTATTAGTTTGCATTTTATCAATTTTGGGCCTAGATATAAATTTGATAGGTCTACGTTTATTTAGAGGGTCTGTGTTTTTGGTTAGAATTGTATTCTTAATCCTTTTAGTGGACTACATTTTATTTGCAAATGCCAAGTCACTCTTCCAAAGTGCCAAGTCTATTTATAAAAATGCCAAGTCACCTATTGATTGAGATAAGTCTTAAAGTAACATTATGTTTATAATTGAAACTGTTGATTATTAAATCTACATTTTAATATGGAATAAAATGTTGATTTAATTGAATGCAAATCCAAGTAGATACCACAATAAAGTCTCTCATGATTGGTTGATACTAAGTTAGAGTGCAAGATAGTGAACGATTGTCTTATTTTTAAAATATTGAAAATTTAATAAAACATGGTATTTTAATTAATATGGAAATGTCAGGCTGTGTATATGGAAATGGTAGGTTGTGTACATTTGAAATGCCAAGTCTATTTTATTAGGACGTTAAAATAAGAATTTAATGCCTAGTTCAAATATTATAATGTTAAGCCTCTATATAAATCATTGTGTAGTATTTATTATTTGTAGCATCTTGATTTTGGGGTTAGCATGGTTCTGTTTATTATTTCATAAATACTAAGGCATTGTATAAAATATGAGTTTATATTTTATAAAATGCTTAGTATATTAAAAGAGAATGCTATGTTTTTAAATATAATGCTGAATTTATTATTATAATGTTGAGTATATTAAAATAGAATGCTCATTTTTAAGTAGATCATTGGGTATTTAATAGTGGAATTTGTGTAAATAGAGGAAATTGTCATGCATAAAATTGCAATGCTAAGTATAAATTCAACATTGTCCTTTAATTAAATACTAAGTCAAACGTCCAATCTTAATATTGAAACATCAATATATGTTTAAAACATGAAATCTAAAATATAAAATGTTGAGTCCTATTTTGAAATAGTTGTGTCATTATTGGGAATGCTTAGTCTAAAATTGTTGAAGCTCTAAAATTAAAAATATTGAATATCTTATTTAAAATGTTTAGTATTTAATTAAACGTCAAGTCTTTCAATTATCAAATGCTGAGAATATATTATAAGCAAAATTAAAACTAAAAGATCATTGAGCATTAAGTGAAAATGTTGTGTCTTTTTATTAAAAGGTTGATTCTTTATTTTTATCTAGATCAATAAATCCATTTTAAATGCAAGATCAAATGTTTGATGAAACTTTTATTTTGCCTTGGTTTTCCATATTGTGTTGCAAGTCAAGTTGTACTACCAACTCGAGTTGCATTTTAAAAAAGTATGATTATCAAAGGACCCTTTTGAGAATAGAAACATGGGTGAAATATTAAAATGGCTGGTTAGCTCACACCTTGATCGAAAATGAATGTTAGATTGCTTTACTTTCTCGGATTGGTAATAATGGATAAAATGATAGGTGTGGGTTTTAGATACAATCTATCATAAACATATGTGAATCACATTAATTGATAAACATTAGTCAGTCAGTGATTTGTGATGTGATTATTTACCCCTGTAGGCCATTTTCATATGATGAGTATGCTTAGAGTTTTATAGTTTTAAAAAATTATTATATTTTTGTGTAAATTATAACAAGATTAGACACTGCTATGGTAATGTTATTATACTATTATCTGGTTTATACTCTATCCTAGATTGATATAGTGATATGATCCAAATATCTTTTATGGCTTTGCTAAGAATGCTCATAGAGACCCAATATAATATTTGTAAGAACAATAGTGTTATGCAAACATGTTGAGAGTGTCATAATTACAACATCATGTAAAGATTAATACTTGTGTGAGATATATATATTTTGTAAAAATAAAATATGTGCAAGTAAATAGATGTTTCTGGAATAAATTAGTGCATCATGTTGTATGCCTAGAGATTATATTTTTATCTAATTATTTTGTGAAGTATTTATCTAAGATATACTCAGGTGGTATAATCATGTACTTTCTTATTTATTAAGTATAGTGTAAGATTGATTGTTCATTTTTTATTATGGTTCTCATGCACAATGAGATATGATAATATGAGATATCATAGAATACTTTAGCTTAAATGTATATATCCAGATGGTACATATTATAGCTATATGTCTAGACTCTCACCTACATTGACTACTTAGATGAATGTGTTTCTTATAACTTGAACAATATGTTTTATAATAATTAATAAGAAATTATGTATGGTGCATACAACTTCAAGAGTGTAAATAAATGTTAGGTTAGTCTATTATGTGTTTGTATGACTTGTTTTATTATATATTGTTGATTAATTAAAAGCATAGGTTTTTATGTATTTATGACTACTTAGTATGATTAATTATGGAAAAACTAGTAGCTATGTCTTAGAATACTAAATTATGATATTATGAGATATCATGAAGTATAGTGGTTTGAATCTTATTATGTTAGATGAGAATCTATATTTTAATATGATTGTAAAACATACTCGGGTGGTATGAACTATAGACATTAAAATCATGTTTGAGTTAAATAATAATATATGATCATTCATGCATTGATGAAATAAATATACACTTGGATTACTCCTATGTATAACATGTGATGTGATAGGATTGCTAGGAGGATGTACTTAGTATGATTCTTGTGTTTAAATAATGTTTAGTGAGACATTATCTTTTGATTTGTATGATTTACATGTCAGTGTGATATCTTATAATAGAACAAGTTTTCTATGATACACTAAATGTTTAGTATTAAAAATCTTACATATTTGGGTACTTGTTTGTTCTCTAGATTCTTGAACTATTCTATCTACTTATCCATGAAGGGAGGGTCATTCCCTAATAGGAGATTGTGCAGGGGATTATTGGTTTGTGGTTGGTGTGGAAAAGCACTCAAATGATTCTTTCCCTCCCCACAGTTATGCTACTTATCTAGAGACTACACTTGAGATGCAAAATAACAAGAGTTGGTTCGACTCAAGATCAAGAGGGATTGTTATTTATTTAATATATTAAGGCTAAATGCTTAAATAAAATGTAATTATAATTTATGTTGTTATAATTGAACAATAGTTGTTATATTGTAGGACTAGTCATAGTTGTGTCCTAATATATTTACTTTCCTTGGAGTTGTAATAAAATATATAATGTTTTCAGTATTTGAATTTAGAAGTACTACTATTCTAAGTTATTTGGTTAACTTGTTAAGTATGTTTAAGAGGAATGAATGTTAACTAATTAATTTTTTTTATTTTATTATTCTAAGTACAACTTGAGGGGTTGTAATAGCTCCACTCCTAATGTTTAAGGCTATCCTACAAAATTTGTGTAAAATTTGTGAAAACTACAAAATTAGAGTGTGAAGTACCTACTAGGTGGATGGTGTAATGCTTTAAATTAGTTTCACAATAGGCTATTTCGTTGCTAGTTCTACATGTGCTATGAATGAATCGCATAGTTGTGGAGAATCTATTTGTGGGAGTTGTTGTTGCTGGATGTTTGCTTTTGATTTCATAGCTATCTTCTTTTGTTGCAAGATATACTATATTTGTTAAGGTGGAATGAATTAAGGATCATCCCCAAATTAAGCAATGAAAGGATCAATCTATGAAATATCTTGCTCAAGCATCTTCTAGTCTGCTAGCACGTCCCACACCATAGTAAGCATTATGCATAGCAAGATCTTAATTACCATTTTATCTTTTGTGATATTAATGATTGATTTAGCATTGGATGCCTTGAGTGGGATATCTATAACCAACTCATCCAATATATTTTCATAGCTTTGAGCTTATAGGTTAGTAAATATAGTGCACAAAGTCTCATTGTGCCAAGCCTAAAGTTTTTACATAGTGTCATCCCTCAAATCTAGTAATTATTTGAGGAAAATGTTCATCACATTAAAAGTATTCATTTGGTCATCCATTATATCTTTGGCTTTGTGTTTTGTTTTAAACTCTGATTAAGTGGAAACCAATGAGTTTTTAAGGTGTTGCTTCCTAATTCAACATTCCTTAAGCTATATGTTTTTCTTACTGCATAATTGTATCCAAAACTTACTCATATTCCTTGAACAATTCATAAAGTATCTCCATATCTATTTTAATATTATGCCCCTATGCTCTCAATACTTGTATTTGTTACACAGTCATATAGTCTTTTTTGAGTTAATTCAATAAACTAGTGAGTTGTTTTATTCAGACATCACTTGGTCACCTAGGACTTGTGTAACTAATTTGGGATAGCTACTATAATTATTTGGTATACTTTTATATGTTATCATCCCAATTTTTTATTGTCGTCTCATAGTTAGAATACTTCTTGTTATAAGGCTAAAGCCTTTTGTGAAATGGACTCTTGAAATGAAGTTGTACCTTCAATATGCCTAGTGAATGGCAATTAGGCAACATCCAAATATGTTTCAAGTGTAGTAATAATAGGTACCATGAATGTGGTTGGAAGCATTATAAGAGTTGGTGTGAATTGATCCAAAGGAAGACAGAATGTGGTGTATCGAGTAGCTGCTGTGTAAACATCCCACATCCACTGGCTAGTGATTTGAAGTTTTATCTGTGAAACTTTCTTGTGTGTACCTCCTTGTGTTGCTAGTTTATGTTATTTAGCATGCTATACTTATTTTCTAGCTTTAGCCTCTTTTTATTTTTTGTCATGAATCTTAACATCAAATTTAGCCTTATATTTGTCCTCAGATTAGACTTTGTCTTGTGACTTGGCCTTAGACTTAGCTTTGGCTTTGGCTTCTGACTTAGCATTAGATTTGGCTTATGCATCAACCTTGGCCTTGGCCTTAGCTTTAGCTTTGGCTACTTTTTATTTGGTTGTGCACTTGGTTTGTTCATATTTAATTTGATGCTCTTCTTTAGACTTTTGATCCTCTCGAGCCTTTATTTGTGCTACTACTTCTTCCTACTTTTTTTCATAACCTAAACTTCCTAATGTTTCTATGTTACCTCTTATTGCTCCTTTTTATTTGCCTCCACTTCTTTAGGTCATTTCTTTTGAGCCTCTGCTTCTTCAAGTTGTTTCTTTGTAACCTCCACTTCTTTAGCTTATTTTTGGAGTGATTCTTATGCATCTTATTGTTAGCATTACTCTTCTTGCATATCTATCTATTACATTGTTCTTCCTCTGCCATTGTCTTTCTCTTTGCTTTTTCATCTTTTTCTCTTCCTTTTGGTTTTTCCATTTAGCCTTATTTTCCTACTCATCCAAGTCCTTTATTTCTTGCATATACTTTTTTTGTGGCCCTGGCTATGGCAATATGGTATCTTTAGGTTCTTTCATAGGGGTTGGTGAGTCCAATATTTTCATTGATTATGAATCTTTTGAAATGGAGGATTCAACCACAGTACTCTTTCATGCAACTACCTTATTTTTAGATGTAGGAGGGGGGTGAGGTTCATATTTTTTTTCTTCACATCTTGTCCTTGGGGTTATGATTGTGATTTCAATGTTTGTTGTGATCCCCTTTCTTATGTTGATTCTCTAAAATATACCATTCATTTTTTTATTATTTGGGATGGATTTGTTGAAGGATGAATCCTTGGTTTGTGCATCAAGGCTGGAAATAGACTATCTCATGTAGGTTTTTCTTGTTGATATATAGAAAAATATCACATAGCTATTTTTATATGGAATATTTCATCTATTAATTTTTACCAAATTTTTTTCTACCCTATAGTGTCAACAATGATAAAGGGAGGAATTTGAGTTATGTCAACCCAAAGCTCTTATTTTACCTAATTTTACACTTGATATATGTGTAATTATTTCTATAAAAAGAATTCATTTTTTTATTCATGCTCATAAAGATAATCATCAATGTCTTCCAACATAAACTTCAAAACTTTATTTTCATTGACTCCCAATTCTAGCAAGTTGCACTTAGCTATGATTTTTGGGACATTTGAATTTTCCAACCAAGACTTTGTTTGATGAGTTATCTTCTTTGGTGGTGGTGGTGAGGATATCTATGCTAGTGCCTTTCTCTTGATTTATTCTGGTTATGAAGGGGTTATTATTATTTGTAATAGAACTTGTGGTTATGATTTTGGTTTCCCTTGCACTTTCTCAAGCATGGGTTGTTATCCTCTTAGAGGGATGGAATGTAGAGGTTTCACCTTCCTTACAACTATATATTTCTACCTCTAAACTTCTACTTGGGCATCTAACACCATGAAGAATAATGGCATTATGGTTTCAATTGGTGTCAGTAAGTCATGCACTTTGATCTAGATTCCATTGTCCAGCTTTGTAATGGATACATGTTATCCTAGTTACTACATGACATCTTAGAGTATTATGAGGTGTAACCTGATCAAGACTAAAGCCTCAATCCACCATGTGTTGAACCACCCTAGTTACTCATAGTATTTCCTCATGTTGGTCCATGTACTATTTGTGAATGTGATAGCAGGCCAAAAATATACATCTAGGTTGACATTTCTTTTCAATGATTTCCATTATCTAAAGCAAAGAAGTAAGACCAAGAGCTGATATTAGAATTCCTAGGAGATGCCTACAAGTATCTTATCTATGCTGGTAGTTAACTTTAAATCTAAAAACTTATTCTAATTGAAGTCTTCATACAAACGTATCATGTGATACATAATACCTATAACCCCTTTTATTGTTTATTTATCATGTTTTATAGTTTACCAAAAAAAATGTTAATGCATTCAACCATAATGTGGACTAATCAATTGGTATTACTCTTCATGCCCTTATCGTATACTTATCCCTGGTGTTTAAACTAATTGGTGGAATGGTGGACTCATAAGGGAGAAGTGATTTATATTGAGTTGGGAGGCATGTTGCTCATACCATTATCTAAGAATTGATCTAGATTTTGATATAATGAGATAAATGAATATCAATTTCATTATACCTACTCATCAGAGTTAGCATTACCTCATCCAATTTTCTAAATTTAGGTAGTTTGATCAATATTTTTGCATTTGATCCTTGCATGGGATGTTGTAGAGCTAGGATTCCTATCTATGCTACTTCTTGTAGATCTTGTGCAAACAAAGTGGATTTAGTTACATCAATGAAGTTAAATGGGTCTATATCCTATTTTGTTTTTTCCACACCCTTAGGCAAATCCCCATTCCCTATTTTTTTGCATATGAGAGTGGAATCAATAATTGATATTTCTATGTGGTTGATGTGGTGGCCTTGGTTGAATACATGCATTACTTGTTTTAGCTCTGGTATGCAATCAATGTGTAAGGATAATTTTTAAAATTAGAATCTAAAATTCAGTTATTGGTAGAAGTATGTAATGTTTTATTGTTTTCCATGCCCTTTATTATATAGTTTTTGGTGCCCAAATATGTCTAGCCACTAGTTTAAATGCATTTACTAGTTATGCATGAGTTTTTTTCAAAATTAATTTCACCTAGATTTTATTTGATGTGACAATGACCCTTTTGAGTCTAAAATATTTAATTCATTAATTTATTCTAAACTCTTTAATTCCTTCATTATAATTTATATGATGAGAGACAACATCATTTCATTTATCCCAATTCTTTTATGACCCCACATGTCATTCCACCATGTAATCTGCTTCAATGAAGATGCAATCTACTCAAGTGCCTTATCATTGATGGTTTTGAATGAACATTATCCATCCTTTAACCATACTTATCTTGTCATCACTGTCTTCCTATAACTATTTCATGACCATGGTTTAGTTATTGCCAACTTTCCTTCCTTTATGCTATCTTTGTAAATCAATCACAGTGTGTGATGCTCACTCTTCCAACTATGTTTTGATGTGCTTTGATCCAAATATCATACTATAAAAACACAAAATAACATTAAAAAAAACCCTAATGGAAATGGTAGTACTTGGCACCCTCTCTTTTTAGCAACGAGAATGATAGAGATTAATGATGGTAAGACTTAAGCATACAAACATTAACACCTCCTATTAATATAGTTCCCTACATATATTTTTAAAAAATGGTACCCTATTCCATCTATGCATATTTTTTCCAGGAATGCCTTAAACCTACTATCATATAGTAGGAGTATTTATTTTGGATGAAATTTATTAGATCGTAAGTTACGATCATGCCATGCCTTTTAGATTAACTTGTGGATCTCTTGTATTTATTGTGTCTTTTTACAAATTTAATCCATTCTAACCAATTCTATTAATATTTACTTTATATAATATTCATCACCTAACCTCATAACCATTGCAATGCATAAACTCATAGCAATGTACTCCATAGGCATTACTACCTCAAGACCATAGACAAGCTAGAAGGGGTTGAAACCTATGGCATGATTATAATTTTTTATATATGCCCAAATAATCATAGGAATGTTATCTTCTTAATCATCCCTTTTCACATTACATATTTTAATTAACATTTTCCCCAAAACTTTGTTTGATGCTTCAGCTTGTCCATTTTGTTAAGGGTGATAAGCCATTAGAAATTAGAAGAGAAAAAGGAAGGTAGATAGATCCAACATACTAAAAATGTTACAATCCAAAATCCATAAAAAATAAGTTACATATAAATACCTCAATATATAATTCATAATTGTTTTAATATTATTTAATAGTTTTCATAATACTCTCTAATAGTTGTCTATTTTTAAGTAAAATGACTAATCATATTATGATATGTAAGATTTACAACTATTACATATCTAATGTACAACATATTTACACTCAAGTACGAGTATTGATCAATCTTTTTTTAATTCATTTCAAAATATATATTCTAAATCTAATTAAAATATGACCTTCCCCCATTACATGATATAAATATTATGGTGTCAACTTAAGGTGGACCACTATTATCCCCTTTCCTCTATGATAATATTACCAATTTAATATTCACATAGCAACATCAAAAAATTTAGTATCACCCTATTGGAATGTTGAATTTGATTCCCATGCAACTAAATCTTATAAGTATCTAAATATTGGGTAGGATATTGAAAAAACAAATAAAAATCCTACCACAAACCACCAATAGATGAGAAAGCACAAGAGGGTGCCATTGTATTTGACCTAGACACTAATTATTTGTTTATTTTCCACCATGAGATGCCACAAACAAGTAGTGACCCATAGGTGAGGTAGGAGCCCCCTCCATATTTTTAACTTGTTAAAAAATTGGCTTATTCATAATCAAGTTTCAAGCAAGAATTAGAGGATGAGTACCCACACTTGAATTATGGGATGTTAGTAGAGGTTCCTAAAAAACTTTACAACATGTTAATTATAGGGATAGCTTATGCAATTAATAATAAAAATAAAAAATTGTCGGTAATTCAAACTAAATCATGCCATTAAAGACTAAGTCAAACTCATTATATGAAGACATGCAAAGTTATTATATAAAGAATAGTTGACATAAACTATATGAATAATATATTAAAACATTCATAATACTCACTATGCATAGATCATAAGTAAAAAATATATAGTAAAATAATTTAGAACATTATATTAATCTTGATCGCATATGAAACCATTCTCAAATATTTTTGGGTGATATTTATAAGATTTTACAAAGCATTGTGTCTTCATCTTCAAACCTTTTACTATATCAAAAAGAAAGGAATATTTGCATTTAGAGATCAATGACTATTATATAAAAGGTTGAATACATTTACAAAATATAATATAAAAGATAAAATAGATCATTTCACATACATGTTTATCAACTATACTTTACGCTTTCAGTCAACCATGTTCTTCATCTAACACTTTCTTGGACTTAATTTGTTGTCTCATTTTGAAATAAGGTCACATCAAAATAATCCGATCTAAATTTGAAATAATGAATCAAAAACAAGAGTTACAGTTATCACTCTAGATGTCATTTACCAATTTTCACCCTTTGTACACTACTTAGCCACCCTTTTGAGTTTTTAACTAAGTAGCCTACTATCCTACTTACCTTTCAAATTTTCAATAGACTAGCATAACCAAGTGGCCTCCCTTTATGATTTTTTCAACCATCCTAGCCCCACTCCTAATGTTTAAGGCTATCCTAAAAATCTTGAAAAAAAAATGTGAAAACTACAAAATTAAAGTGTGAAGTACCTATTGGGTGGATGGTGGTATGTTTTGAAGTGCTTTCACAATAGGCTATTGCAGTGCTAGTTCTACTTGTGCTACATATGAATCACTTGATTGTGCATAATATATTGGTGAGATTTATTATTATTGAGTGTCTACTTTTTATTTCATATCTATCTTCTTCTATTTTAATATCTACTAGAGTTACTACGATGAAATGAATTGAGGCTCATCTACAAGTTGAGCAATAGAAGGATAAATTTGTGAAAGATCTTTTTTAAGCATCTTCTAGTCCAGTATCACTTCCTACACCATAGTAAGCTATATGCACAATAGGTTATGTATTACCATTAAGTTTTGCACATCTTCATCTTCTATGTTAGTAATAAGTGCTTTAGCATTGGATGCCCTGACTGGGATATCTAGAACCAACTCATCAAATCAATCTACATACCTTTGAGCTTGTAGGATAGAAAATGTAGTGTGTAGAGTCTCATTATGCTAAGCCTAAATTTTTTACATAGTAGCATCCCTCAAATCAATTAATTATTTGATGGAATTGTTCATCACATTAAAATTAGTCATTTGGTCATCCATTATAGATTTGACTTTGTGTTTTATTTTGAACTCCAATTGAGTGACAACCAATGATTTATTAAGGTGTTGCTTCTAATTCAACATCCTTTATGCTATATGTTTTGCTTAATGTATATTAGTATGTAAAATGTACTCATATTCCTTGAATAGTTCACAAATTACCTCCACCTTTGATTTAATATTATGATCCTATGATCTTAATGATTGTAGTTATTGTGAAGTTATCCAATCTTTTGTGATTGATTCAATAAAGCTATGAGTTGTTTTTATTCAGACATCACTTGGTCACCTAGGACTTGTGTAAACAATTTTGGGTAATTCTTATAATTATTTATCATAAATTTGAAATTTTTCATCCCAATTTTATATTATCACCTCACATGTAGAATACTTTTGATTCTAAATCCAAATCCATTTTTGAAATGGACACTTAAAATGAAGTTATGCCTTCAATCTGCTTAGTGAGCAAAAACTGGGAAACATCTAAATATGTTTTAAGTACAGTAGTAGCAAGTGCCATGGATGGTTGGAAACATTGTAGGAGCTAGTGTGAATTGGGATAAATGAAGAGATAAGGTGGTGCACCTAGTATATGATGTGGTAACATCCCACATCCATTAGCTAGTGATTTGAGGTTTTGACTATGAAACCTCCTCCTTACACCTCCTTGTGTTTCTAGTTTATGTTATTCTATGAGCTATACTTATTCCTTGGATTTAACATCTTTTTATTTTCTGTCTTAAACCTCAGCTTCAACTTTAGCCTTAGCATTTTCCTCGGCTTGGGCTTTGGATTACACCTCAGCCTTAGCCTTAGCTTTGGCTTTGGATTCTACCTCAGCCTTAGCTTTGGCTTATGCATTGACCTTTGCCTTGGCATTAGCTTCAAATTTGGCTTTGTCCTTGGATGCTTATTCTTTAGCTATGTATTTAGATTGTTCATCTTTAATGTGATATTCTTATTTAGCATTTTTCTCTTCTTGAGCCTTTACTTGTGTTGTTACTTTCTCCTAATTTTGTTGCACAACATGTGCTTCCTAATGTTTCTACACTACCTCTTCTTTCTCCTTTTTCTTTCCTCCACTTCTTCAGCTTGTTTCTTATTATCTTTTACTTCCTCAACTTTTTTATTTTTATCCTGCACTTATTTAGCTTATTTATGGTATGCTTCTTATGCATCTTATTGTTAGTGTTTCTCTTCTTGCATAGCTTCTTATTGCTTACATTATTCTTCCTTTGTCATTGTCTTTCTTGTTTCTTATTTATTAATTATATTTTTCTCTCCTTTTGTTATTTCTACTTAAATTTATTTTACTCCTCGTAAAATTCCTGTAGTTATTATGTATCTTCTATTTATGGCTTTGGCTATGAAATGTTGGTCTCTTCAGGTTATTTCATAGGGATTGGTGATTCCAATATTTCCATTGATTGTGAATCTTTTGAAATGGGGATTCAACAAAAGTAATCTTTTATGTAGCTACCTTATTTTTGGATGTAGGAGGGAGAGTGAGGTTCATATTTTGCTTCTTCACATCATAGCATTAGGGTTATGACTTTGCTTCTGGTGCTTGTTATGTTCCCTTTAAGTTGATTCTCTAAAATATACCATTCATTCTTTTATTGTTTGGGATGGCCTTACTGAAGGATAAGTCCTAGTTTTGTGAATCAAAGATAGAAGTGGAATTTCTTGTGTAGGTTATTCTTGTTTCTACATAGTAAAATATCCTATAGCTAGATTTCTATGAAATATTCCAATCGTTAATTTTTACCAAACTGCTTCCTTCCCTGTAATGTCAATAATGATAGAGGGAGGAGTTTGAGTTATGTTGACCCAAAGGTCTTGTTTTACTTGATTTTTCAATTGAGAAATGTTTAATGATTTCCATAAAAATAATTCATTTTATTATTTATGCTCATAATGATCATCATTGATGTCTTCCAACATAGACTTCAAAATTGCATGATCATCAACTCCCAATTCAATGAAGTTGTACTCAGCTATGATTTGTAGGACATTTGGAATTTCCATCTAGAACTTTGTTTGATAAGTTATCTTCTTTGGCATTGGTGGTGAGGCTCTCTATGATAGTTCTTTTATATTTATTTTATCTATTTGTGAGGAGGTGGTTTTTATTTATAGTGGAACCTATCTTTACACTTGTGGTTTTCCTTATGATTGCTTAGGCATGGGTTCTTATCCTCTTAAAGGGATGAAATGTAGAGGTTGTACCTTCCTCATAGATATACCTTTCTACTTCCAAAATTCTACTTTTGCATATAAAATTTTGATGAAGAATGGCATTGTGGTCATAATTGGTGTTAGTAACTCATGCACTTCGATCTAGATGCGATTGTGTAGCTTTGTAATCAATGCATGTTGTCTTAACTATTGCATGACATCTTAGGGTATTTTGGTGTGCAACCTAACCAAGGCTATAGCCTCAATCCACCATGTGTTAAACCACCCTAATTACTCTATAATTTCCCCATTTTGGTCCACACAATGTTTATGAATGTGGTAGCAGGCCAAAACTCTATAGTTGGGTTGACTATTCTTTCTGATGATTTCCATTATGTGAAGTAAAAAAGTAAGACCAAGAACTAATATTAGAATGCCTAGAATGTGCCTGAGAGTTTCTTATCAATGTTGTTAGTTAAATATAAGGTTAGAAACTTTGTCTAATTAAAGTCTTTGTGTAAGTGTATCATGCATTACATAATATCTATAACCCCTTTTATTACTTGTTTAGCATGTTTTGTAGTTTAACAAAAAAATGTAATGCATTTAACCATAATGTACATTGAAGCATAATATATTAAATTAATTAGTATTCATCTTCCTTCCCTTGTTTTATACTTATCCTTGGTGTGAAAATGAATTGATGGAGTAGTGAAATTATAGGGGAGAAGGGATTTTCTATGAGTTGGGAGGCATGTTGCTCATCTGATAATCTGAGCATTGATCTATATTTTGACATACCAGGATAAATTAATTTCCCCTTTGTTATACCTACTCATAAGAGTAAGCATTACCTCATCCAATTATCTAAATTTAGTTAGTTTGATCAATAGTTTTACAACCAATCCTTGCATGGGATGTTGTAGAGCTAGGGCTCCTACTTATGTTGCTTCTTGTGGATCCCACACAAACAAATTATATCAATGAATTGAAATGAGTCCATATCCTAGTATTTTTTTTCCATAGCCCTAAGCCAATCCTCATTCCCTCTTTTTTCACGTCTGATAGTGGAATCAATAACCGAGCTATCTTCATGGTTGTTGTGGTGTCCTTGGTTGAATACTTGCATTACTTATGTTGGCTTTGGTATGCAATATGTGTGTAAGGAGATGTTTTAAAAGTATATCATAAAATTCAATTTTTGGTATAAGTATGCAATTTTTTTGTGTTATCCATGCCCTTTATTAAATAGTTTTTGGTATCCAATCTATCTAGCTGACTAGTTTAAATCATTAACTAGTTACACATGAGTTTTTTTCCAAAATTAATTTTACCTAGATTTTATTTGATATGACAGTGACATTTTTATTTATAGACTCTTTAATTCCTTTTAGTTATTTTATCATCATTTATATTATGTGATGTAATGTCTTTTCATTCATCCCAATTTTTTTATGACCCCACATTTCATTCCACCATGCAATCTAATTTGGGAAAGATACAATATAATCAAGTACCTTGTCATTAATGGTTTTGAATGACCATTATCAATCCTTTCACCATAATTTTCTTGTCATCATTATCTTTCTAGAATTATTTCATGACCATGGTGTAGTTGTTGCTAGTTGTCCTTCCTTTAGGCTGTCTCTATGAATCAGTCATAGTTTATGATGCTCACTCTTCCAATTATGTTTTGATGTGTTGTGATCCAAATATCACACTATACAAACACTCTAATCCCAATAAAACAAACAAAAACACAAAATAACATTAAATAAAATCCCTAATCTACATGGTGCTACTTGACACCCTCTCTTTTTAGTAATAAAAATGATAAAGACTAGTGATAGTAAGACTTCATGAATAATGTAGGGTCACTTCCATCTAATGTTAGTTTTTCCAAGAATGTCTTAAACATGTTATCATATAGTAATACTATTTGTTCTAGATGAAATTTCTTAGATCATAAGTTGTGATCATGTCATGCCTTCTAGCTTAACTTGTGGATCTCTTACATATGTTGTGTCCTTTTCCAACTTTATTCCATTTTAACCAAGTCTATTAATATTTTATTTAGAGAATCTTGGTCACCTAACCTTATAAACATTATAATTCATTGACTTAGAATAAGGTAATCTATAGGCATTACTACCTCAAAACCATAAACAAGATGGAAAGGAGTGAAACCTATGACATTCTTATATTTTTTTCTATATGTCCAAATAACCATAGGAATGTGATCCTACTAATCATCCCATTTCACATTACATGTTTTCATTAACGTTTTTTCCCAAAACTTTGTTTGATGCTTTAGCTTGTCTATTTTCTTAAAGGTGATAAGTCTTGATCTTGTGATGCGAGAACATAAAATCCTTAGTGGGAATCTTGGTATATTTAGTAAGTAAATGAGTTCCTCTATCACTAATCAGCTTTATTTAGCATCTAAATCTTGTAATAATGTTTTCATATAAGAATTTGGTAGTGTCTTTAATAGTGTAACTTGTGGTTATAGTAGCTTCCACCCATTTTATGAAGTAATTCATCATAGTAATAATGTATTGCACATGAATTCAATTTATTAGAAGACTTATAGGTATAAAAAAATCAATTACCCATTTTTTAAATGGTTTTTCTACAAGCATTGGAACCAAAAGCAACTCATCTTGCTGATTTAGCTTTCCCATTCATTGACACACATTACAATGTTTGGCTACCCTGTGCACAACCTAAAATAAATTTGACCACTAAAGGACACTTTGTAAGATTTTTATTAAAGTGTATTCACCCATGAAGAGATCCCCTACAATTCCTTGATGTTCTTCTTAAATAATTTGTGGCTATTCTTGCTCTAATGTTACTCTACATAACACATTGTCTTTGCCAATATTATACAAAAATATATTTATAAGACTATAAGGGATAGCTCAAGTAACCATCTAATTTTTATCCATTTCCATATAATATGTAGGGAAATTTCCTTGATCCAAAACATTTTCAGTATCCCCCATATTATCTAGGATTATAATAGCCCTAAATAAGTGTGCATCTAGGAACTCATCCTCTATTTATTCTAGTTATTCACCATTTTGTAGTCTACTAAATGATCTGGTCTAATATTTTATCAACCTAGATTTACATTTATTCATAATTGAAACTCTTGAAATAGAATGATCCACCTAGAGATCTATCCTCCCAACATTAGCTTATTAACTAGGTATCGTAATGCCTAGTGGTCAGTAAAACTATCAAATAGTGTTGCCAATAGATAGTGTTGAAACTTTTGCAATGTAAATACCATAGCTAAATCCTCTCTTTTTATATTATATAGTTTTTATCTACTCTGACAGCTTCTTATTGTAAAATGTATGCGTTGATCCAACTAACCATCTCTTGGCTATGCTAATATAGCCCCTACTACAATACCATAAGTATCCACATGCACATGGAATGGTTTATTCTAGTAAAGAAAAACTAAAATAGGTGTAGTTACCAACCTTTGTTTAAGATTTATAAATGCTGATTGGCATTCTAATGTCCAATCAAACTTGGTATCTTTGCATAATAGATTTTCTATTCGTACAGATATGGTTGCATATCCTTTGATAAATTTTTGATAGTATCCTTTTATGACTAAGAAAGATACACAATTTTGTAGAGTTATTTAGGGGTGGCATCCACACTATTACAAAAATCTTAGCTTGGTCCACTAAAATTCCATCACTACATACAACATGGCTCAAAAGAATACCAAAAGGTATGAAAAATAAGCACTTTTTTAAATTCAGCGCAATGCACATAGCTTAACACCATTATAACATCATTCATAGTTTTGAAAGATGTTGTTTAAATAGAGAAAAGATAGCTTAGTCATCCAAATATACTATTATTAAATCATGAATTAACTCTTTAAATACTGTTACTATAACTCTAAATAAAATTACTGGTGCATTCTTTAAACCAAAAGGCATTGCCTTATATGTGGATGATCCCCATTCAATTGTAAAATTAGTCTTAGCTTGGTTCTCTTCTACAATCAAATATGATGGTACCTGTTAAACCCATATTTTAATGAATACACTTCATGAACTAGAACCAACTTGAGGACTTCATTCGTGAATGATATTAGAAAGGGATCATTGATGTAGGCATCATTGAGTATGTGATAGTCTCCACAAACTCATAGATCCCTAGAAATATTTAAATATATTACTATAGAACTCATCTAGTCTAATTTTTCAACTAGATAAATGATTTTGGATTCTTACATTTGATCTAGTTCATGCTTTACTTTTATTTTCATATTGGGTTTTAGCCTGTATGGGCACTTTTTAACAAGAAGAACACACTCTTTTAATTCTATGTATATGTCCCCCAATGATGGATCTATACCTTTTATTTTAGAGAATTTTATTGGGAAAACATCTTGATAGTATTGTAGCAACTACAATTCTTATGAGATCTATTCTAACCCCAATAATCTCCCACACTCACAAGTTTAGGAACTAACTTTGTTCCAATGTTTTCTATGATCTTTTTTAGGGTTTCTTGATACACTGTGTTTGATGCATTGGGTAGAGCCTCTCATAGAGTGATCTCTCATTCCCATTTTGAAATTTTTATATTTTATAGTTCATCCTCTTCAACTTGTTCTATGGTTTGGGCTAGTGTTGGTTCAGCTTCCCTCTCCAATTCAAAAAAGTCTTCCAAATATAGATCTTCTTCACTATCACTCGATTCCACCAGCTCATCTATTATTATATTACAAGGATTAATAAAGTCTTGTTCCTATTAAATTTACTCATAATTTTGAAGCACTAAATTCAAATCATGAGCTACTTCCTTTTATGAGAATGACTTTGTTTTAGCTCCCAAATCTTTTGCTCATCAATGACATAGAAATATTTTAAGTTTTTTCAATGTATTTTGCACCAAATGATTATCATTATCATACAAAAAAGTTTGAATGAAATATTAATAAACTTGTGCCAAATGTTTGGTCTCTCTCATGTGCTCTTGATGGATGTACCAAGTTATTGGTAGTGGCACTAATGTGTGGCTAAACATGTGTGCCCAACACCTCAGCCCCACTCCTTGTGCAAACCATATATCTACAAATTGATGAATGTGTAGCTCGGGACATTATCCATCTTGGAGAATGGCCATTATAATTTCACCATAGGTGGTAATTAAAATAGTGCATCTAAAAACTCACATGCTTCCTCCCAATGTATATATGTATCTCTATGTAATGCCCACCAAGTTACAATAGTACCTTTCAACATATAGCTAAGTGCATTGATTTTTTGATCCACCTCTAGCACATGGTATTCTAACCTCATGATGAATGGATTCAAGTCCCTTATCATAAAGTATTGAGGTAACTAATGTTTTAAACTAAACACCATGTGCAAAGGCTATATTTAATGATCTCCCTTTGCCCAGTTCAACATGTGGATATCTAAATTACCACTTATGGAATATGTTATTTCTAAAGGTAAAACACCATCTAGAGTAGGTGCAGTATAATCCATAATTATTACACATATATTATAAAGGATATGCACCTCTGATCTAGTAGGATATCACATGGATTGAGAGGTATAACCTTTAATTTGAAACTACGATGCTAGATATTTTATTGTTACTGGCTTACAAGATGGTTGCTTTGTTGTTTGTGATTTCTCTATCTGTGGTTTAAAAATTGATACTCTAGAGCTTGAAGTGCATTTCTCTATGTATCTATGTCATCTCTAAGCCAATTATTATCACAATAAGCATATAGTGACTCTAGTTCCTTCATAATTATGTAAGTATTTTGTTCTTCTTTATTCAAAGGGATGATAACTATATTGTCTCTTTGATGAGCCTCTAGTTGGTTGCACAATGTGTTAATAGTTATTTGACCATAGTAAGCCCATTTATTACCAATTAAGGTAGGGTAATGGGTCTCGATAGTCATTATATCATTGACTTCAAAATTTTTGTGTAGACTTTTATCAACCACTCTAATCTCCACATCCTCAAGGTGACCAATTGGTTTTACCTACCCATAATCTATGAGGGTAAGGGTGATAAGACTATAGCTCAAGTGTGGCCTACCAATACCTTCCCATGTTGATTTTAGGATCATATTCATAGTGCTCCTAAATTTAAATACTACATTATAAATTTTGTATCCTACAATCACAATATCCATGCGGGAATCAACATCCCAAGGCTTCTTAGTTTTCACATACTAAACAACCTTATTTATATGTTGTTGACCACATAATACACACTCCAAAAAATTATGAAAGAGGTTAGTAATAATTTGTGATATGTACTCATTACATAGTGTACTAAGTAACTTTAGTAAGTCTTTCAAATCAATTATAACTCCTTCCTACTTCAATATGTGCATAATCCATCGTTACATTTGTGAATCAACGAGTATTGTATCTCCTTTTGAAACATTATGTTATTGTATATTTTTTTTAAATTGAGATGTTTGATAAATCAAATTCTTATCCCTTATAGGATCAAAATATTTATCAAGTTGAACTTTTATAATTCCCTGATCTACTGGCATTTCCAAAGGTGGCAATCCTTGTTCTACATGTTGTTGCCTGGTAACTACCTAGATGAATGTGTTCTCCTTAGGTTATGCATTGATCAAGTTCACATTATACACTAGCTTCTTATTCATTTAGTTCTTAAGTACTGTAAAGTCTTTCATTTGATGTTGGCCTTCAACTCTGTAGTATACATAGTAGGTCTATCTTTGAAGATTAGTAGGATAATTCTTTGCATAATGATTGTATTCTCCACAAAAATAACATTGCATAGGTGGTCAAGCTTGCCAATTATCATTATTATGGCCTCCTTGATACCCTCATTATTATCCTCCCATAAATCCTCTTTTATAATTGTAGACACCTAAATCTAGCCACCAATGACCTTCAACCAAGCATTTGACCAATTTCTAAAAAAATGCATAATTTGGCCTAAAAACACTAAAACACATTAAATGATGTGAACCTATCATATAAAAGTGATGATTTTTGTCAATGTATCCCTAAATTGGGTAATGAATTTTATGAGATAGCTAAATTTGATCAGATCATTTTGAGTCAAAATGATGTTTTTGCACCTGGATGATCTGGATTGCTCTTTTTTATCAAATTTCTTGCACAAGACATGTGCCTTTGTTATTTTTAATTGGCAACATCATAAATGGGATAATGGTTTAAAAACATCTAACATCACCTTATAAATCCAATCTAGTCAAATTTCAATCCAATAATATGAAATTTTGATCAATTTCATTAATTAAGCATGATTTGTCAAGATTTGCACCAAAATTGATAAATCATGTTTAAGGCTAATCAAGTTGAATCAAGAGATTAAGTTAATTTTCCGTGGAAATTGTTGAATATTTAATTAATGGAAATTGATATTAAATAACTAAATCATCTAAGACATCATTATATGGGGTAGCATCCACAATCCATAAATGCATAAAATATCTGATTAAGCCTTCTCATGCCTAGTTATTGCCTCTCTATCCTAAATATTGATGAGCCTATTTATGGATTTTATTTTAAAAATTAAACTAACTCATGACCACACATATTCATATTGAGATGGATATTCATGGTTGATCCAACCCATTTTGAAAAATATATAAATAGGAGGTTTCTCATTCATATTTTCAAACTTGGATAGTGTAAAGTTATCATGCATAAATTATTCCAAAGCTTCATGCAAATTAGTGTTATAATGCCAAATTATTGAGCATCCAAGCCAAAGCCACCAAAATCCAAAGGTTATAAGGAGATAAGGATCCAATAAACTCCATTTATGAAGAATCTTTGATACACAAGCCAAGCAAGCCACTCTACGAACAATTTGGAAGCTCCAAGGAAGGTGAAGGAAGTTTTCTTTCTTATTTTAGTTGTTGTTTTCATGTGTATGTTTGTTACTAAGCTCCCCTTAGTGTCTAGGCCTAGAGATATCATTATAGTTATTTTTTCCTTTTTCAATTCAATTTCATTTTGGAACTAACACTTGATATAACCCCCTTTCTTGAGTCAAATTCCTAGATCACATAATGGTACGCCCAATGGGACACGATTATGCACCTCACATATTTGAACAAAAAAGGATGTTAAAATAGATATTATTTTTAATATATTTAATATTTTATTATAAATTTTTGATATGATATTATTAATAATTTCATCCTAATTTTATCAAAATTTTATTAAACTTTGATTTGCAGTTTAGAAGTTATGACTTTTTTAGTGATTATCACTTTCTATTTTTATTTTTTGGTAAAAATGGCTAGGATAGAGCTAATAATTTTTTTTATTCACTATTTTGACCTGAAATGTTTTATATAGGTATTAAGTGGACCTATAAACAACCTTAAAAAATTTAGTCAATATTTAATGTATATTTTAAAAGTTATGATAAAAATACCGATTGAAGTTTTTTATGATTTGTGTGTTCGATTTTATTTATTTTAGCCTTCTAACTTGTTATTTGTATGGTTTCATATGTTTATTATTATTTTTATGATAACATTGAACTAAATAATGTTTTTTCATTGTGTTTATTTTTCCTTCGAGTCGACAGGTCATCTAAACCCAAGAGTATACTTTTCAAAATTATTTGTCTCATTCACAAAATAGCTTCAAGGATAAACAAAGTGCTGACCATTCTCTTGCAAGACCTATTTGGAGAAGTTTTGTTTAAGGTTAATTAATCCTTTTCAAACCTATTTTGGATGATTAAAAATAACTAGGAATCTTTCATTTAGTGTTTTAAATAAAAACTTAAGGTGTTTACTTGAATGTTTTTTTTTTGTTGTTGTTATTTCAAAGTTTTTGAAACTTAAGGCCAAGGGACCAAATAACACCTCCAAACATTTAATTTTAGTGCTCTAAAATTGAACAAACTTCAAAGTTTTTTCTTTATAAATGTCATTTCTTTTTTCTTTTAGTTAGACTTGTTTGTGCAAAAAGGAAGGTGTGCATGTATAATCTCCCTCCATCCCTTATAGGGAACTTATGGGATCAAAAGTGTCATCTTCATTACAAATTTCCTTAGTCCAAAGGCATAAAATGGATGTTGTGAAGGCTTTCTTCAAGACCCACATGGTTTGGGTGATCTAGAAAAAACTATAAATCTCTTTTACTTAGTATATATTTTATGTATCTTGGCTTATGAGGGGGATTTCACTACCTCCCATGACTTATTTAGGGAAGCTTTGACCCAAGAATTCACCTCTTAACATTGTCTTCAAACCCTCTCCATGTGGGGTATACAAATTGAGATCACCCCACTAGGATGGTGGTTTGAGTGGTTAAACAATCTCTTATCATTGGGGCTAGGCCTAGGATGTTTGAGCACATTAGACATCACACTATGCTAGGTGCATGATGGATTTAGTGGTTGTAAAAAGGATAAAACCTTTTTACAAGCTAAGTGTCATGGATCCAAATGACATGAGTTTCTCTTGCATCATTAATGTAAAAAATTTGTGCATCTAATCCATTTAGAATGATTGAAAACTAATTAGTTTTAGTCAACCCTATTTTTCCACACTCTTGATAGAATTTAGGGTGATTTACTTAATTATATTTTGTCACTTTTTTGCTTTTGTCTTGAGACTAAAACTAATGTGTTTGTTTATAACCATATCAAAACAAGTTTGTTTATATACCACTCCCTTGTCAAGGAGGTGTTATGCTAGCCATTTTACACCACACTTATGCCTTTAAATTTTTTGTTGAACCTGTTTGTGTGTGTATCAATTGATTGATATGGGTACCATTATGCTGCCCAAATCAGATATCAAGTTTTTACCTTTGAGTCTTTGAAACAAAACATTGATCACATCATTAGAGCATGCTAATGTTATTATGCTACTCAAATTGTTTCAAAACTAATTTTACTTAAAACCATTATTTAAAATCATATCACATATGGCATTTGGACCTTGTTTATGTGTCATCATGTTGTCCAATCTTGTCTAGCTTGTTTGTCCAAATTCTAGTCTTCAATATTGAACTTTCAATTAACCTTGTCAAGTTTGGATCTAAACATTGATTGATTTATGTATAGGCCTTGCTTCATAGGGGCTGATACATAGATCATTTTATTTTGGTTATGTAACTTCAATTAATTGATTACCCAAATTTGAAAACTATTGATTATTTATTTGTTCATAGAGCCTTGCTTTCATCATTATTTGTGCCTTTATTAGCCTTGATTTCATCATTGTTTGTGCCTTTATTTGGGAGAACACAACCTTTCTCCAAGATCATTTTGTCTTATGCCTTATACCAACAAATCATGTTTATGTTTAATTTCATGTGTCGGGTCTGTCAAATGTGTTCCAAACTTGTTAGATTTAATCAAATCAAATCATCTTTTGTTTCAAGTTTAGATTTTGATGTTTCATTTGGCCAAAATTCCTAATAGATCATATTTGTTTGAGCCTAGATTTTGACTTTGTATTTAGACAAAAGACCTATCAACTCAAATTTTCCCTTTCCTGGTTTAGATCTTGTTTGAGACACTTTGGCCTAGACTTTGACATATTGGTTTTTATCCATTGCTTGACCTTTTATGTGTATGACATTCAGTATTAGACATTTGACATTAGACTATTTTATGCCAAGTTTTATCACAAACCATTTTGAAGATACAACTCCATTTTTTAGACCATGTCAGAGATACAGCTCCACCTTCAACAAAGTTAGACCAAGTTTCAACCTTTTATCCTGTGGACATTGTTTTTTAGAGTTTTCAAAACTCTAAGACTTTTTATTTTTAGAGATTTTGTCATTTATGTGGATATGTCCAACTACACTTATGTAGGAGTCATATACACTCCAATTTATGATAGAATGGCCACACAAATTGACTATAACCAAACACTTGCTTATAATCCAACTCGAGACCTTGATTGGCATGAAGAGGTGTATGAGGAGGACTTTGTTGAAGATGAAACTATAGATAATGTTGTTTGGGATATGGATCCATACCCTTTTTACAATAATTAGTATATGGAACATATTCATGAACCAGCTTATGATCCAACTCAAGATTGAGATGATATGGTTTATTAGGAGGAATTGGATACTTTAGCTTATGAGAACAACTAAGATCTATGATTTTTTTCATTATCTAATCATAATCTATTTATAATCTTCCTTTAGACTATATAAACTACCAAGATCCATAATATCCAAGGAATGCCATTACCATTATAAGACCTAATCCTTTGGCTCGTGTGAGAAATCAAGTTCCACAATGACCTAGCCCTATCCTCCCATGACCTCATCCTTTATCTTGTGTGAGTAATCAATCTCCACAACACCCCAAACTTATTATACTAGAACCTCATCCTTTGGCTTGTGTGAGCAATCAAGATCCAAACTACTCCATCATTACCAATTTAGGACTTTGTCCTTTGGCTTATGTGAGTAACAAAGATACACAATACCCCAAACTTATCATACCAGGACCTCATATTTTATCTTGTGTGATAAATTAGGCTCCATAATACCCCTTAACCATTTCAGGACTTCATCTTTGGGTTCATGTGAATAATCATACTCCGTAATGCCTTACCATTATCCAACCATAAGTCATTCCTTCTCCAATACCAATCCCATAAAAATGTCAACTAATCCAATCATTTGAAGACCAAGCTATGCTCAAAATTGGTATTTTCCAATTCATCAAAAACCAAGGCTAAGATAAAAAACCAATCTAAGATGATTTTGTTGAAATAACCATTTATGATAAGTCAACCTATGATGAATCACCTTTCAATCCTATATCTATTGTTGAGGAGTCTCACTCTGATAATCCAATCTTTACTGAGTCACTTCTTAATGATTATAAATACCTTTGGGCAAATCATTACCTTGATCATATACTTATTTTTAAGTTCCTCTTATTGATAAGACATTAACTAAGGAGTTGTCTCTTGAACTTTTCCCCATTGTTGAGGAGTCTCACTATGACAAACCAGTCTCTATGGAGCCCATTATGCCATCACAGACCATCACTTATCTAATACCAAGCATTCAACAAAACATCATTGTAACAGAGTACCCATCAGATGATAAATCAATAGTGGAGTTAAGGTATATTTTTAAACTGACATCATATTTAGCATTAAAAGTAGAATCAACATTATTTTGACATTAGATTCAGATTCCATTGAGTCAAAATCATGTTCAAAAATAGAATATATTCATGCTTATTACAACATTGGTTATTAGTACATTATAGATTAGTTTGAATATATTTATGATCCTTCTATGGTTTTTTAGGATGATTACTTTAGAATTGACACAAGTTCTCCTAGTATCTTCTACAAAAATTATTCTACCAACCTCCATTCCATTACCATTTCATATGCCATTACCACCAACCAACATAGCCATATTATTAACATTCTACCTCCCATGAATGTTGATTGGGACCAATAGAATCATACCTTGCTAAACTATATCCATGGTGACATATTAGTTGAAAATTATTAAGTAGACCAAGACCAAAATCATGAAAAAAAAGAACCATCTCGTAGTGAAACCTTTTCAGAGGTGCTAAGGGATAATCAAAGTTCAAACTCAAAATCTTCTAGTGAAACTTTTTAGAAGTGATAAAATATAATCAATGTCAAAATTCAATATTATTTAATGAAACTTTATCAAAGGCACTACAAGACAATCAAGATAACTTCATTGGTATAAACTTCTTCGAGGATCCAATAACTAAGCACAAAATTTATTCACTACTTGATGAAGATGAAATCAAAGATCAAACCAAAATAGCCTCCACTCTACTAAATAATTAGATGGTAACTACTCTCGAGCCTAAACATCAAAATAATTTGGTGGTCCTATTGAGATCATATTAAAAGGTCTTTGGCTCCATCACATCCAAAGTTATGTTGAATCTAGAATCAACAACATTGTGTGTGCCTGAAATTCTTGATCTTCATTTATTTTCCATCCACCATTCACTCCATTATCATCCACCATTACATTACTAAAAAAACCTATCATCCAAAATTTATCCCTATTTACCATCCATGGTCACACTTCCTTTGTAGAGGCTACAAAGATACCTTGTCTCGACACTTGAAGGAATAATAATCAATGACAAATGAAGATCACAAAAACATCATTTTCATCCAAATATATAGCAAGTTCTTGATATAGAAACTATTTAGATGAGGTGTGAGCTAGAAATTAACATGATTGATTATTCTATTTGTATCATTTGCTAATCAGGATGTGCATCTCCACTTTAGTAGGAAAAAAAGAATCAAAATCATACCCAGGACAAACATATCAAAAAACTAATAACCATCATCAGCCATAAACATATACCATACCATTTCAAATTATCATTATCACATTTTTATTTTTACCATTATCCATATCCTAGCCATTTACCTTATCACTTGGGTGTAGCCATCTTATTATCTTATCCAATCTATCAAAACATCATTATCCTAGAGAAATACCATTTTATTTTACCATATCATTCCTATCTAGACCAAAGCCTATTTTTAGTCATCCTATCTAATCCTATTTTCACCTTGGTTACTTTGGTTCTTGCTGCACTTTTTATGATGGATTTTCAATCAAGTTTCAACAATCAATCAAATCCATGTTTCAATGATAATCTATGAAAGTAGTGCAATAGTTGATCCAGCAAGATATCTTTCATTTTTCCATCCTATATCAAGTTTGTTTATGTGAGCCTAATTATATCACTTATTTAGGTAAATTAGTCTCCACTGATCTTGCTACTAATTATAATTGCCTATGGGCAAATTAGTATCATTGATCTAGTCTATTGTTAACTGCTTATGGGAAAACTAGGGGAAACATTTGTTTATCATGCATTAATGCATCACCTTCCCATTGTTGTTTTTATTTGCCTTATCATTCAAGCTAAAGTATATGAACTTGTTGGGACTTGGTGAAGTTTCTCCCTGCCTTTTGTGTAGATAGAACTACTATGACTTGAGGTCATTTTATGACTATGTGGGTTGCGTTTGATTCATGTTGAGGTCACCTCAATCCCCCTTTCCATGTGTTCTCACCATTTTATGAGAAATTTAAGCCAAATTCTCTTGTCATTTATGAGTAGGTATCTTGTCATTCTCTAATGAGTTAAGAATACCTCAAAATTCCAAAAACATTCAAATATTTTAAAATCCAAAAACTTTTTTCCTATCTAGTCCTAGTTAGTTATCCTCGATCCACCCCACTAGGGCATGGTCATGGTTAGGATAATTTTTTTAGCTTTTATTTTCAAGATTTTTATTTGTTATTTTTATATTTTTGTGTTATATTTATTTGTTTGTTTGTTTACTTGCATGTTTGTTTTCTTTTATCACTGTTGCCTTGATTCAATCTATAAGCATTCATTGGGTGATTCATTGTGCATTCATACTTGAATCCATCAATATTCATATGTCAATATTAGCATCATGGTTTTTATCATTGGTGCATTTTTTTGACTAATTATTGGATCAGGAGTTAGTCCTTATGCATATTTTGAGATAGTATTCATGGTGTTCTATCATGATACATATTGTCACATGCTACAACAAAAATTAGCTTTAAGGATTCTAATAATCAATAAAACCACAAAAATTTCTCCTTGGTACCTTGGCAAAATCCTCCCACCCACCTTGATCAAATTCACCCATTGACTATTCTAGTTATATCATTATTAATCAAGATGAGCATCTCCTTATTGGTAGGTAAAACTAAATTATTCACACTAATCAACCTTTATTATTCTATTCATTCCTTTCATCACTTTATGCATACTCATATGTTTGATTGTTTTTGGCTTCTTTAGTCATTAGACAATTGCATCTACAGTTATGCTTGCTCATCTTTAATCTATATTCTAGGTTATATCCTTGAGTTAGGCTTGCTAATCAGCCCTAATTAGGGCATAACCATATCAAACATCATCTTTATCCAATTTAGGTCCTTTTAATGATTATAACCACCTATGGGAAAATCATTATTTTGACTTTTATTTTTGATTATAACTACCTTTGGGTAAATTAGTATCCTTTTTTAAATGAATGCATGCAAGCATTTCTTAGTTGGATTACTCTCAACCATGGGTTAATTCAACCTTTCTTCTTGTTTATTTTCAAGGGACTATCCATCCACATATGTGATGGCCACTCCCTCAAGGGGCATCATACATTTCATCTATTACTGTTGAATTCTTAGGCATACAGGACCTTTTCATTCTTTGAGAAGATATTATTGTGCCTATATCTTGCAGTTCCTTCTTAAATAAGGGAAAACTTTAGACACCTAAATCTGGCCACTAATGACTCTCAACTAGGATTTTGACCAATTTCTAGTCAAATGCATAATTTGGCCTAAAAACTCTAAAACATATTAAAGGATGTGAACATGTCATATACAAGTTCTGATTTTTGCCAATGTATCCCTAAATGGGGTAATTTATTTTATGAGATATCTAACTTTGATCAAATCATTTTGAGTCAAAATAATGTTTGTGCATTTGGGTGCTCTGGATTGCTATTTTATATCAAATTTCTTGCACAAGACATGTGCTTTTATTATTTTTTGTTAGAAACATCCTGAATGGGATAATGGTTCCAACGTATCTAACATTGCCTTCCAATTCTAAGCTAGTCAAATTGTGATCCAATAATATGACATTTTGACCAATTTTATTAATTAAGCACCAATTGTCAAGATTTGTACCAAAATTGATAAATCATGTTTAAGGCTAATTAAGTTGTATCAATATCTTAAATTAATTTTCCATGGAACTTTTTGAATATTTCATTAATATAAATTGATATTGAATAACTACATCATCTAAGACATCATTTTATTGGGTGGCATCCAAAAGTCATAAATTCAAAAAATATCTAATTAAGCCTTCCCATACCAAGTTAATGCCTCTCTATCCTAAATATTGACGAGCGTATCTATGGATTTTATTTACATGATTAGATTATTTCATGGCCACACATCTTGATATTGAGATGGACAGTCATGGTTAATCCTGATCATTTATAAAATATATAAATAGGATGTTTCTCACTCATATTTTAAAGCTTGGATAATGTAAATTTATCATGCACAAATCATTACAAAGCCTCATGAAATTAGTGTTATAATGCCAAATTTTTTAAAATCCAATCCAAATCCATCACAAGCCAAAGGTGCCAAGGAGAGATGGAGCCAAACAACTCCATTGATGAAGAATTTTTGGTGCACAAGCTGAGCAAGCCACTCTATGAACCATTTGGAAGCTCTAAGGAAGGTGAAAGAAGGTTTCTTTCATGTTTAGTTATTTTCATGTGTATGTTGTTTACTAATCTCCCCCTAGTGTCTAGGCCTATAGATGTCATGCTAGTTAGTTTGTTAGTTTTAATTTGATTTCAATTTGGACTAACACTTGATCTAACCCCGTCTCTTGAGTCAAATTCCTAGATCACATAATGGAGGCATCAATAATGGAAGCATCAACATCTCCTCGACACCAGCATCCCAATCCCATCCCAATAATATCCCAAATAGATTAATTAATTAATGAAATAATTTAACCTTTGTTAGTTCATATGAACATCTCCCCACTAGTAAGTTGTCCCAATTTATCTTTATCTTCTATGTCAATTTATCATCATCATCATCCAATCAGTCTTGTTTGCCATAATCAAGGTCCAATGACTATAACCACATATGGACAAATCATTGTACACCATCCCACCTATATTTCTCAATGATTATAACCACCTTTGGGTAAATCATTTTGTTATCACCAATTTACTTTATTTTTACCCAAACAGGGGCATGTTGTTATCTTGTTTGTCTTTCCTAACTAGGGTAACTCCATCTTCTCAATTATTATAAATACCTTTGGGAACATCATTGTGATATCATACCACATTGCCACTATCAGGATATAATGCTTATAACTACCTTTGGGTAAACCATTGTACACCATCCCACTTGCATTCTTAGTGATTTTCACAACTTTTTCAAAATTCATTATGTTATCACCGATTCATCTATATATTTGGTCCCCTCATTTTCCTTCTTTCTTTTGATGGATTGTCTACTGACCTATGTATGCCAACAACTCTCTCAAGGGGGCATCATATAGTTCACACATTGCCATTAAAGTCATAGGCATATAAGATCTTTTCATTTTTTGAGAAGATGTTACTATACCTATAGCTTACAATTCCTTCCCAAATAGGGCCAAACTATAGACACCTAAATCTGGCTACTAATGACCTTCAACTAGGCTTTTGACCAATTTTTAGTAAAATGCACAATTTGGCCTAAAAATACTAAAACATGTTAAAGGATGTGACCCTGTCATATACAAGTGCCAATTTTTTCCAATGTATCGCTAAATGGGGCAAAGTATTTTATAAGATAGCTAACTTTTATTAGATTATTTTGAGACAAAATGATGTTTTCATACTTGGGTGATCTAGATTGCTCTTTTCTATCAAATTTCTTACACAAGACATGTGTCTTTGTTATTTTTTATTGGCAACATCCTAAATGGAATAATGGTTCCATCACATCTAACATCACCTTTCAATTCCAATCCAATCAAATTTTGATCCAATAATACAACATTTGGACCAATTTGATTAATTAAGCACCAATTATCAAGATCTGCACCAAAATCGATAAATCATGTTTAAGGCTAATTAAGTTGAATCAAGAGCTTAAGTTAATTTTTCATGTAACTTGTTGAATATTTCATTAATTGAAATTGATATTAAATAATTTCATCTTCTAAGACATCATTTTATGAGGTGGCATCCACAAGCCATAATTACCACAAATATCTAGTTAAGCCCTCCCATGCCTCATTAATGACCTTTATTCCCAAATCATGATGAGTGTATTTTTGAATTTTATTTTCATAATTAGATTAATTCATGGCCACACATCTTCATCTTGATATGTATGGTCATGGTTGATCTAACCCCTTTTGAAAAATATATAAATAGGAGGTTTCTCACTTATATTTTCAAGCTTAGATAGTGTAAAGTTATCATGCATAAATGATTTTAAAGCCTCATGAAAATTAGTGTTATAATTATAAATTGTTGAAAATCTAATCCAAATCCACCATAAGCCAAAGGTGCCAAGGAGAGAAGGAACCAAACAACTCCATTTATGAAGACTCATTGATGCAAAAACCAAGCAAGCCACTCTATGAGCCATTTAGAAGCTCCAAGGAATGTGAAGGAAGTTTTATTTCATATTTTAGTTTTTTTTTCATGTGTATTCTTGTTACTAAGTTTCCCCTAGTGTTTAGGCCTACAGATGTCAAGCTATTTAGTGTGTTCTTTTTTAATTTGATTTCATTTTGGAACTAACACTTGATCTAACCCCCTCTCTTGAGTCAAATTCCTATATCACAATAACCACCTCTATTTTATTGGTATCCCCATCCTTATGACTATTTTCTAGTGTATCCTCTTTATTGGTTTTATTTTTAATTGTACTCTCCATATTGGTGTTGAGATGAACTTAAAGCCCAATTTGATTAGTGTTTTTATGGACTCATATTATTATAAGAAGAATGATATTGGTGTTGTGGAGAAGATGGAATCCAACCAATAGAACTTGGGGTTTGTATTATGGTGATGAAGGTATCCACTAATTACTACCTTGTGTCGCACTTATCAACTCCACATATGATCCTAGGATACCCTACTTTGTGGTTGGTAATTGATACATAAAAACTATGAATAAAATATTTGTAATATATTATTTTATCTTTTGTAGAGCTATATATCTCCTCTCATCATGATTTGTTGATTTTTAAAAAAATTAGTACATACTATGTGATTTTTGGATATATTGTTGTAAAATATGGAACTTTGATGTAGCATGTCCAACTACTCTAAAAATTTCACAAAATTTTATTTTGAGTTTTAGATAATCATTAATGTGGTGGTCTTATTGACCACATTATATACACCATAAACCTAATTTAAGCTTATCATTCCCATGCACTTCATCCATTCTTATCATAAAAACATCTAGTTTTTCTTCTCGTTTAGAAACTTCTACTGTAAGGTTGTCATAAAGCTCAATTCATTCCACTCATAGTGTAGTAGATCAAGCATTAGCCTTAGTTAGTAATTAAGACTATGCAATATCAAATCCAATTATTGGTTATACCCCTTCTAAGAATTAAGTAGCTTATCCTTATTTTCTAGGATGAAATCAATTTTATTCATGACATCAAAAAATATGAGATTGTAGTCTCCAACTAATTCCCCTAACTTTTTTTTAGGTATTGAATAGTCTAGTTTGTGCAAATATTCACCTTAAACTCTGATACTAATAGATATTTATATTTTGAAAGATCAAGAGTATTAACATTCCTTTTACAAATGAACTCTAAGGCTTAACCTAAAAAAATCACCTATGATTTCACATTTATTTACATCATCAAATGTTACCCCATTAACATTCTATTTCATATCACAAGTTACCAAGTATTTATTAGGATCCATAAACCCATCATATTTCATTGAATAAATAAACATGCCTATATTAAGTTACATAGTTATCCCACTTGAAGTTACTAACACCAATTTCTACATACTAGAGACTGTAACTATAGGTGTATGTGCACTAGTGGTTGTGACTATATGTGTTTACACACTAGTGACTGTGACTAGGGACTTTTGTGCACTAGTTTTTTCAAGTGTCCTAAAAATGATTCCTGACTCTATTTCCTCTTCTTATCTATTTTTTATTTTTTATCTGCACTTAACTTACCAAACTTATCTGTAAAATAATCAAACCAAATTTCATCCACCTCTTATCCTACATTTCTTCTTCTTCTAAATGATAAATTAGGATAGGGGGATACGTAATTTTGAAGTGAATGATCTTTATTTTAAAATTATTCTAAATTTGAACTTGGACCCATGATATTTCTTCATTCTAACCTAACTTATTCCCAAGAATATTCCTTCCTAGGTCCAAATAATATCCCTTTCATTAGCTATGATCTATTTCTATTTTCTAGATGTTTTATTAACCTACCTTCTTATTCTTGATTCATGATCTCCATATCTAAACTATTTATATTTATTTCTTCCTCTTCACTAGGCCCTTATGCATTCTCTACACATTTTTTACTTCCATCATCTTTCATAATCTATCTTTGCACCTTTCCATCTCCATCATATTCTACTCTAATCCTATATTCATAGTTAATTTTGGATTGCTCACTTTATTCCATCTTATCTATTATCACAATTCTCTTTCTAATCTTAAAATATTCTTCTCATCCTTCATATTTTGGATTCATGTTCAAGTTTCTCTACTTAGCTTCACATCATTCACTTCTATCCTTAACGCATGCCCATAGTGCTTGAAGTGATTACTCCATGTTGGCATGGGTAGGCACAATGACTTTTTAAGTAACCAACATTTTGATCAATGTAGATAGTCATTGAAGAAAATTACCACTAATTCTTGTAACAATTAGCTTCAAATTCCAAATAACCTTGCACAATAGATTCCATGATATAGTTATTAATTATAGTCTAGGTCTAGTAGTCCACAACATGGATCTAATTAGTATCTCGACTTTGCAGTCTTTCTAAATTTTCTTCCATATATACTATACAATATGTCCTTCTCAGCTATAAATAGTAATACTCCAGTCTTAACACCCATGTAACTAACAATCCAGGTAATTCAAACTAAAAGATTTCATAAATATCTTTGTATATATGTTATTGAATTATCTCCTTCATATTCACTTAAACTCTTCTCTCTTATTCCTTTGCAAAGTTTCAAATTATCTCATTCAACCAAATTTTTAAATCTCTTTATCCTATAAACCATATCAACAAGTTTTAAAAAGTTTCACGCTCACTGCACCACTATTAGTAGAGGTTCCCAAAAAAATATAGAACATGCTAATTATAAGGATAGCTTGTGTAGTTAATAAAAAAATGAAATTTGTTGGTAATTCAAACTGAATGATGCCATCAAAGACTTTATATCTCACTATATGAAGACATGGAAAGTTATTATATATAGAATAGTTGGCATAAACTATATGAATAATATATTAAAACACGCATAATAATCACTACACAGAGATCATAATAAAATATATATAGGAAAACCATTTAGAACATTATATTAACCTCTGTCACAAAAAAAACCATTCTCAAATACAACTAGGTGTTATTTATAAGCTTTTATAAAGCGTTGTCTCTTCATCTTCCAACCTTTTACTATGTTGAAAACAAAGGGCTCTTCGCATTTTGAGATCAATCACTATTATATCAAAGATTGAATACATACAAAAGATAATACAAAATACCAAATAGATTAGTTCACACATGTGTTCATCAACTACACTTTATAATTATAGTCAGCCTTGTTCTTCATCCAATAGGGGTTTCCAACAATATATCAAATCTAACCTTGAAATCTTGAAACACATGCCATTTTTATGACTAATACATGGTCCTTAATTACTTTGGCACCAAGAAGGTAATGGTTCTTGTAATATTTAAATAATCCATCCCTATACACCACCCTAATATCCTTGACGTAGTGGTATACATCATGGTAGTGAGCCTCCATAGATTCCAACTTATCATGGATCACTAAAATATCATTTGAGAACACCACAATATCCTCCTTATCACTTGGTTCTATTTTATCATCTCATAAATTTATCACATTTGAGCATAAAACATTGTTGTCACCCTTCAACACTAAGTTGAGGATCCATTTATATACCTCCTCCTTATTCACCATCACAACTAGCTTGATTTGGAGGTTTTATTTGATGTAAGAGCATCCTAGGTAAATTGGCAATCTAACATCAAATGAAAAATAAACTAACTTTGGTTGTGTAAAATTGCATGATGCATCATTTTGGAAGGTTTTTCTAGACTACGTAAGAGTCCACTTTCATAGAAGGAAGGTGGCTAAGAGTTACATGGGATTTAGAGAATAAAAGAAGTTTAGTTTTGTGTAATAAAAGTAGCATGCATGTAGAGTTTCAAAGAACATAAGGACATACTAATTATGGGAACCAAGTTGAAAAAGTATGTGCTTATGAAACAATGCATGAAGATACAAAGAGCCAAGGAAAATGGCATTGAAGGAGTTGTTCATAAAATATGTGTTACATGAGAGCAAAGAAGGTTGCAACCAAAGATAAGTTTAATTTTGTGTAGATAAGATGTGAATAGTTGAGCTTACTAAGGAATCACATCAAATAAATGTGTAGTCATAATCAAAATTTGAACATAAATGCATAGACCATAATATTTCAACAAGAAATTCTAAGGTGCTTAGTGCATGGTGATGATGGAGCATGGAAAATGGAGAGTTTAAGGTGAAAGAGTGCATGGAAGGCCAATCATAAGAAATTTAATGTATAATTAGAGGAAGTAAAAGAAAATTTAAATAAGGAGTCAGTTGTAAGGACCTACACTTAGATAGTCTCTAGGCTAGGTCAATAATGTAAGTGATGTGACAACAAAAGGGACAGCTAAAAATATCTATTTTGAGAAAATTTGTTCTAACATTAATTAGACTTACACAACTCAAGGTAATTTAAAGGCTATGCTACCTCTAGGAAAGTCTTGTAGATTATTGTAAAACCTATAAATTCACACAAAGACTAATTAATGTAGTTGTTTTTCAAATGCATGTGAATCCAATGAAATGACCAAGGCTCAAGAAACTATAAATAGGGTTCTTGGGTCAACATTTTTAATGCTTAGAATCCAAGGAGGAGACTCTATTAGAGTGATCCCATGGAGGCACAATGAAACTATGTCTAATACAAGATAGAGGGAAAGGTATATTCACATAATAGGTAAAGGCTCATATCATTTAGCACATGGTAGTCTAAGGACTCCATATTAAAGGGACATAGGTAAGGAGTTAGATCCATGTCTATGGAGTGGAATAAAAAGATCCAAGAGTTTACTATATAGTTATGAAAGTTATAATATTGAGTAATCTTGAATTAAATTAATAAAGGGATATTTTAACATAGATACATTGTGTAAAAATCTAAGGGTTTTATGGTTAAATCATCCCTTCACTGGTACCCATGATTGTCTCTACACCACTATTTAATTGAAGTCCTCAATTGTAATTCCCTTTTCCTTTCAATACCATGTGAACCCAACATTCATAAAATCATTTCAATGTTGTCTTGTTCCTTGACATTATATATCTACTTTAATCTCATGAGTCTCATAAGATACATCACCTACCTACACAAATTTGCACATGAAAACATTTACTATGGTTATATGTAAATTCAAATTCAACTAGAGTGAAGAGAAATAGGTGGTGAATGAGGATATGGAGGAATTGCATTGTGTGGAGAGTGGGTGGTCATGCCAAATAAAATAAATCCTATGTCTATAAAGCATGATCTAGACACTCATGGACCATATTAATAGGCAAAATCCATTCAAAGAGGAAGGTGTAAATATTTCCACATTCCCAAACCTTAGTTCCATGTCCACTAAAAAATTCAAATTAAACATAATATCTCAAAATTGGAAATTCAAGAAAGAGCACAAATTAAACTTTTACAAATAGACAAAATTTGAAAAAAATATAAAATGTGAAATCTTAGATAGTTATGTATCTAGGAATAACAATGATTCTAGCCCTTCCCATTCATATTAAAAAGAATTGAACAAAGAAGATAACTAGTTTTGGTATATTCTATCATTATCTAAAATATTTTTTAAATGATTACATTCTTTACAACAATTATTATATTTGATGGAGTTAAATGAGCTACGTAGTTCTCAATATTCCCTAAGAATGATATCAAGATTCCAATTTGGAGTTTTCCACTTATTCATTGAATTAATTATAATCATAAATTCACCCTCCAAAATTAACTCTCTAAACCCTTCCTCCACATTGAGCATGAGGCCTTCTACCAAGGCAATGATTTCTTCCTCATTTTTGGTATCCTTTGGAATAAAAAACTTAGATATCCCAAAATATAGATTCCATTATGATCCCAAAGAATGTACCCAACACTTGCAGCCCCTAGGTTTCCCCTTGATAGTAAATTAAAGTTCATCTTCATGCATCCCTGAGTTACAGACATTCATTTATCTAATTTTATATTTTATAAGGAATTAATCTAAATGTTAATGAGAAAATATGTGATTTTTGGCCAATTTTTCAACGTTGCAATTTCAAACACACTGATATTTTATGATTGATTAAATTAGAGAGACTTATATCTTTACAAATATTATCACTTCAACATTTAACCAACACATTTCCCAAGGTTTTTCCTTTCCTTGTAAGATTCACTTGTTCATTTCTAACCAAATGCTCCATAGTCCACATGTTGTGCCAGATTTAGAAAGCAACATCAAGTTGTTTGGACCAAATGACCTAGTATAGAAGTTCGCCTTTAATAATTTGAGACTCATCTAAAATTAGTTGATCTTTACAAGAACGTAGTTCCACATGTTATAATCAAATTCAAAATGGTGGAATATATTATTGACATTTTTTACTCTTTCTTACAAAGGGTGCAGTTAGAGCATCCATGCATCCCCATCTTCTGTAATTTATCTCAAGTGAAAAAAAATTAAGCACACTAAGAAAGTGAAGGAGATGGATTTAGATAAAAAATCATCCAATGTTTTCTTATTCCTTGACATTATATATCTATTTTAATCTCATGTTTCTCATACAATACATCACCTACCTACACACATTGCACATTAAAACATTTCCTATGGTTATAAGTAAATTAAAATTAAAATGAAGTGAAGATAAATAGGTGGTGAGTGAGGATATTGAGGAATTTCATTGTGTGGAGAGTGGGTGTTTGTGACAAATAAATAAAATTCTACCTCTATAAATCATGATCTAGACACTTGTGGCCCATATTAATAGGACAAATCAATTCATGGAGGAAGGTGTAAATATTCCCACATGCCCAAAATTTAGTGCCATGTCCACTCAAAAATTAAAATTAAATATAATCTCTCAAATTTTGAAAGTCAAGGAAGATCATAAATTAAACTTTTATAAATAGACAAAATTTTAAAAAAAATATAAAATGTGAAATCTTAGATAGTTATGTATTTAGGAATAGCAATGATTCTAGCCTTTTATATTCATATTAAAAAACATTGAACAAAGAATATAACTACTTTAGGTTTACTCCATCATTCACTAAAATATTTTTCAAATGATTACAAAATTTGAAAAAAATATAAAATGTGAAATCTTAGATAGTTATGTATTTAGGAATAGCAATGATTCTAGCCCTTTATATTTATACTAAAAAATGTTGAACAAAGAATATAACTACTTTAGGTTTACTCCATCATTCACTAAAATATTTTTCAAATGATTACAAAATTTGAAAAAAATATAAAATGTGAAATATTAGATAGTTATGTATTTAGGAATAGCAATGATTCTAGCCCTTTATATTCATATTAAAAAACATTGAACAAAGAATATAACTACTTTAGGTTTACTCCATCATTCACTAAAATATTTTTCAAATGATTACAAAATTTGAAAAAAATATAAAATGTGAAATCTTAGATAGTTATGTATTTAGGAATAGAAATTATTCTAGCCCTTTATATTCATATTAAAAAACATTGAACAAATAATATAACTACTTTAGGTTTACTCCATCATTCACTAAAATATTTTTCAAATGATTACAAAATCTGAAAAAAAATATAAAATGTGAAATCTTAGATAGTTATGTATTTGGGAATAGCAATGATTCTATCCCTTTATATTCATATTAAGAAACATTGAACAAAGAATATAACTAATTTAGGTTTACTCCATCATTCACTAAAATATTTTTCAAATGATTACAAAATTTGAAAAAAATATAAAATGTGAAATCTTAGATAGTTATGTATTTAGGAATAACAATGATTCTAGCCCTTTATATTCATATTAAAAAACATTGAACAAAGAATATAAATAATTTAGGTTTACTCCATCATTCACTAAAATATTTTTCAAATGATTACAAAATTTGAAAAAAAATATAAAATGTGAAATCTTAGATAGTTATGTATTTAGGAATAGCAATGATTCTAGCCCTTTATATTCATATTAAAAAACATTGAACAAAGAATATAACTACTTTAGGTTTACTCCATCATTCACTAAAACATTTTTCAAATGATTACATTATTTTCAATAATTAGTATATTAGATGGAATTGAATGAGCTACTTAGTTCTCAAGATTCCTTAATAATGATATCAAGATTCCCTAAGAATGATATTAAGCTTCCAATTTGGAGTTTTCCACTTATTCATTGAATTAGTCATAATCATAAAGTCACCCTCCACAATTAACTCTTTAAACCCTTTCTCCACATTCAGAATGAGTCCTTCCACCAATAAAATGGCTTCTTCCTCATTGTTGGTCTCCCTTATAATAAAAAACTTGGATATCCCAAAATATAGATTCTATTATGATCCCAAAAAATGTACCCAAAACTTGTAGCCCCTAAGTTTCCCCTTGATATTCTATTAAAGTTCATCTTCATGCATCCTTGAGTTAGGGACATTCATTTATCTAAGTTTAGATTTTATAAGGAAATAATCTAAATGTTAATGATAAAATATGTAATTTTTGGCCAATTTCTTAGTGTTACAATTTTAAACACATTGAGATTTTGATACTGATTAAATTAGAGAGACTTATAGCCTTGAAAATATTATCATTTCAACCTTTAACCAACACATTTCCTAAGGGGTTTCCTTTCCTTGGAAGATTCACTTGTTCTTTTTCAATTAAATTCTCCATATTCCATCTATTGTGCTAGATTTAGAAAAAAATGTTAAGTTATTTGGACCAAGTGTCCTAGTATAGAAGTTTTCCTTTACTAATTTGAGACTCACCTAAAATTGGTTGATCTTTAGAAGAATATAATTACAAGTGTTATAAGAAAATTTAAAATGGTGGAATATATGATTTACATTTTTTCCTCTTTCTTACAAAGGGGGCATTTAGAGCATCCATACATCCCCATCCTCTATAATTTATCTCGAGTGAAAATATTTTAAGCACACTAAGAAAGTGAAGGAAATGGATTTAGATAAGATTTTGTCATTCAATGGTATCTTTTTATTTTACATTATATATCTATTGTAGTCTAATGTGTCTCATAAGAGCCATCACCTACCTACACACATTTGCACATGAAAACATTTCATATGGTTATACGTAAATTCAAATTTGAATGGAGTGATGATAAATAGGTGGTGAGTATGTATATATAGGAATTACATTGTGTGGAGAGTGGGTGGTCATGCCAAATAAAGGAAATCCTACTTATATAAATCATGATCTAAACACTCGTGGCCCATAATAATAGGTAAAATCCATTCATAGAGGAAGGTGGAAATATTCCCACATGCTCAAACCTTAGTGCCATGTCCACTCAAAAATTCAAATTAAATATAATCTATCAAAATTGGAAAGTCAAAGAAGAGCACAAATTAAAATTTTATAAATAGATAAAATTTGAAAAAAATATAAAATGTGAAATCTTAGATAGCTATGTATCTAGAAATAACAATGATTCTAGCCCTTCCCATTCATATTAAAAAGCATTGAACAAATAAGATAACTAGTTTTGGTCTACTCCATCATTCACTAGAATATTTTTCAAATGATTACATTCTTTGCAACAACTATTATATTAGATGTAATTGAATGAGATACCTAGTTCTCAAGATTCCCTAAAAATGATATCAATATTCCTGAAGAATTATATCAAGCTTCCAATTTGGAGTTTTCAACTTATTTGTTGAATTAATCATAATCATAAAGTCAACCTCCATAATTAACTCTCTAAACCCTTTTTCCACATTGAGCATGAGACCTTCCACCAATAAAATGGCTTCTTCCTAATTTTTGGTTTCCTTTGGAATAAAAAAACTTGGATATCCCAAAATATAGATTCCATTATGATCCGAAAGAATGTATCCAAAACTTACATCCCCTAGGTTTCTCCTTGATAGTCCATTAAAGTTTATCTTCATACAACCCTGAGTTAGGGACATTCATTTATCCATTTTTAGCTTTTATAAGTAAATTATCTAAATATTAATGAGAAAATATGTGATTTTTGGCCAATTTCTTAGCATTGTAATTTCAAACACACTGATATTTTGGGATTGATTACATTAGAGATAATTATAGCCTTGCAAATATTATCACTTAAATATTTAACCAACACATTTACCAAGGGGTTTCCTTGGAATATTTACTTTTTCCTTTCTAACCAAATTCTCCATAGTCCACTTATGCTAGATTTAGAAAGCAGTGTCAAGTTATTTGGACCAAATGGCCTAGTATAAAAGTTTTCCTTTACTAATTTGATACTCACCTAAAATTGGTTGGTATTTAGAATACTGTAGTTCCACATGTTCTAAGCAAATTTAAAATGGTGTAATATATGACTGGTATTTTTTTCCTCTTTACTACAAAGGGGGCATTTAGAGCATCCATACATCCCCATCCTTTGTAATTCATCTCGAGTGAAAAAATTGTAAGCATACTTATAAAGTGAAGGAGATGGATTTAGATAAGTTTTTTGCATTCAATGTTGTCTTGTTTATTGAAATCATATATCCATTTTAGTCTCATGAGTCTCATAAGAGACATCACCTACCTACACACATTTTCACATGAAAACATTTCCTATTGTTATATGTAAATTTCAATTTGAATGGAGTGAAGAGAAATAGGTGGTGAGTGAGGATATGGAGGAATTGCATTATATGGATAATGGGTGGCCATTCCAAATAAATGAAATCCTAACTATATAAATCATGATATTAACACTTGTGGCTCATATTAATAGGCAAAATCCATTCATGGAAGAAGGTGGAAATATTCCCACATGCCCAAACCTTAGTTCTATGTCCACTCAAAACTTCAAATTAAATATAATCTCTCAAATTTCAAAAGTCAAGGAAAAACAAAAATTAAACTTTTATAAATAGACAAAATTTTAAAAATATATAAAATGTGAAATCATAGATAGATATGTATCTAAGAATAGCAATGATTCTAGCCCTTCCCATTCATATTAAAAAACATTAAACAAAAAAGATAAATAGTTTTGTTCTACTTCATCATTTGCTAAAATATTTTTCAAATGATAAAATTATTTGCAACAATTATAATAATAGATGGAATTTAATGAGATTCCTAGCTCTCAATATTTCCTAAGAATGATATCAAGATTCCCTAAGAATGATACCAAGCTTCCAATTTGGATTTTTTTACTTATTCATTGAATTAATCATAATCATAAAGTCACCCTCCACAATTAACTTTCTAAACCCTTTTTCCACATTGATTACGAGACCTTCCACCAAGACAATGGATTCTTCCTCATTTTTGGTCTCCCTTGGAATAGAAACTTGGATGTCCCTAAATATATATTCCATTATGATCGCAAAAAATTTACCCAACACTTGCAGCCCCTAAGTTTCCCATTGATAGTCCATTAAAGTTCATTTTCATGCAACCCTAAGTTATGGACATTCATTTATAAAATTTTATCTTTTACAAGGAATTAATCTAAATGTTAATGAGAAAATATGTGATTTTTTGTCAATTTCTTAGCATTACAATTTCAAACACACTAAGATTTTAGGATTGATTAAATTAGAGATACTTGTAGCCTTGTCAATATTATCACTTAAACCTTTAAATAATGCATTTCGCAAGGGATTTCCTTTCCTTAGAATATTCACTTGTGTTTTTTTAATAAAATGCTCCATAGTCCACCTGTTCTACCAGATTTAGAAAGTAGCATGAAGTTATTTGGACCAAATGGCCTAGTATAGTAGTTATCCTTTACTAGTTTGAGACTCACCTAAAATTGGTTAATCTTTAGAAGAATGTAGTTCCACATGTTCTAAGAAAAATTAAAATGGGGGAGTATATGATTGACATTTTTTTCCTCTTTCTTACAAAGAGGGCATTTAGAGCATCCATACATCCCCATCTTCTATAATTTATCTCAAGTGAAAAAAATTATAAGCACACTAAGAAAGTGAAAGAGATGTATTTAGATAAGTTTTTTTCAATCCATATTAACTTGGTGATCTAACCAATCTCCATAATAAAATACTTATTTACCAACATATATCTCACATTTACCATATACATTATTAGATGATGGTTGTTTAGTGTAATATTTTGAATTAGAATCATGCTTAACTATAACTATAAAATGAATGTTATTTTATGAAAGATTTTTTGTGACATGTAATTTACATCACCATGGATGACACTAGATGTCACCTTTTTAGAAGTGATTTTTATTGAAAAAATTGGCATTAAAGTTTATCTACCATATTCACATCATCATGTTTTTTGTCAAAAAAATATTTTTTTCCCAATTTTTTTAATGTAGATGGAAATATTACATCAACTATAACATCTGCATTATCATCAGGGATGTTGATTCAATAGTTTTTTAATTTCATATTGATGTAATTATAATCAAATTTTGGTTTTATTTTTAAAATATATTTTTTTATTAGAATTTAATATTTTGATTTACAAAAAATTAATTTAAATTTAAATCTTCTAAAAAATATAATTTATCCCCTTTTAGTGGGTATTTGGCATAGAAGCCTAGACATAGAAGGGAATAAAATGCATACTAGATTTTAACTCCCCCTAACTTGTTTAAAATTAATTTTGATAGTGCATCATGAGGAAACCATAGGGAATTAGGTGTAGGTTACATTATAAAGGATTATTGTGAGACCCTAGTCTGAGTAGCTTCCCTCAAGTTGGTTGATGGTACCAATAATGATGTTGAGGCCCATGTCCTAGTTTTGGGTATGGAGTTGGCTTTGTAGTGTGGACTATACAAACTTATCATTGGTGGGGATTCTCTGGTCATGATTCAAGTTTTTCACAAAAAAGATGTTAAGGCCTAGTTGATCAAAAATACCTTGGAGTGAATTTGGCATTGGTTGGAGACTTTATCTTCATGGAAAGATCAACATTAATTTAGGGAAGTCAAATTATCTAATTAATTTATTTCCAACCAAGGTATCTCTCAAAAAAATTATCTTGTGATGGATAATCAAGCAATAATATGACCTGATTATTCATTATCACTTTATATTTACCTTGGCTAGTGGTGCTCTTACTATTTTTTAGTTAATAAAATAATTTTTTATATCAATATTTATCCCTATATTTTTTGGCCATCCCCAAATTTCATTTTAGTATCAGTTAGTTTTGTTTTCATCTCCCTTGATTAATGGCAGACATGTGTGAAGGGTGTGACATGTTTAAATCATCCTTGACTTTTGTATTTGACATGACTAGTTATTCAGCTCATTTTTTTGTGGCCCATTAGTTCTATTTTCCCCTAGTCAACATGAACCTTACATATACAATATTTAATTTTGAAACATTATTTTGCCTCATAGGGAAAAATTGAGAGATTTCCCTCTTTGGGGAGGTGACAGAGATCAAAGTGAAGTAACTTTTTTGGGTACCAACATTATGAATTTTATAGTAAATTTTGACAATTTTGGGAGAGGATTTCATCAACTCCCATAGTACGATTAATATTACATCTTCCATGGTCTTGGTATTTACATTCAATCTACTTTTTGCTTCTCAACGATAAGCATTAGGTCATCAATTTGGTGGATTTTTTTATGAAACCTATTCATAAAATGTGTGTGGCCAAGGTTGTTACTACTTTTGACCTTGGAAAGCATATTTCCCTATCATTTTTTATAAGGGATGAAGTGGAATTTGTTTCTTTAGTGATGTTTAGGGAGTTGGAGGGAATGATTTTTATGCTTTTCAACTTTATGTAATATGTTTTAGAGTCTTGGAAGGACATTCTGCCACATGTTAGTTATTTCTTATCAGTTTCTCCCCTATAATCAATGAAAAATCCTATTCCATATTTAGAGGCTCTTATGCATGCAAGGCATTCTCCAATTAAAATGGAAATGACTAAATTCATGTTCCTTATGGTTGGTAGAGCAATTATGTTCTCCCCCATCTAGGTGGTCTCTTTTGGGTCATGTTTTTTGTATACTTTTGGTCTTATGTGGGAATGTCTAGTTTTAGTTAGCCATAGCATGAGTTTGGGAGGTGATTTCATCCATAATGGGAATTATTTAGTTGGTCGTGAGTCTTCAACCTTTTTACTAGGATTAATTTTAGGTTTGGGTCTAGATTCTAAGACTACGGGCATGCAATGGGTGGGTGACATTTGTGGTGGCTCCACTAACTTACTAGGTGGCACTTAAAAGCTACCTAGTAACTTTAACAGTCAAAACCCCTTCCTATAGATAAACCTAATTTATTTGACATATTAGCATGCATACCAATAGTGGGATTACATAGCTTCTAGCTAGTCATGGATCACCTAAATCTCCTTCATGAAAACAAAAATATCCTCCTTGGCACTTGGTTCTATTTCCTCCTCCCCTAACTATGTTATATTTGACCATGAAACACCACTTTCACCCTTCAACACTCTATTAAGGATCCAATCACACACCTCTTCCTATTTCATCATCATAGCTAGCTTTATTTAGAATTCCTATTCAATTTAATCCCTAAATTACAATTCATTTGTGTTTTCAATCCCATTCAAATTCAACACTCATCAAATTATTATAATGATGTCATGTTCTTTAACACTGAGTGTTTATTTTGGTCTCTTAAGTCCTATTGGAGACATCATCTACCTACACACAGTCACAATGACATTATTTCCCATGGTAATAGATAAAATCAAAGTTGAATGAATTAAGAGCAGTAAGTGACATGTGAGGATACAAAAGAATCACATTATGTAAAGAGTGGGTGGTCATGGAGGAGCACAAATTAAAATTTATAAATTGAATACAATAAAATAAAGATAAAATTCTAAGTCCTAGATAGCCTATAGTAATGACTCTAGACCCTCTCATTCATCTTAAAAATAATTAAACAAAGTGGATAATAAGTTTTTATCCATTTCACCATTTGCTAAAATATTTATCAAATAATTACATTATTTGAAATAATGATTATATAAGATGGACATGAGCAAGCCACCCAATTCTTATAATTCCCTAAGAATTTTATCAAACTTCTAACTTTTAGATTCCTCATTATTCATTTTAATCATGGATTCATCCTCCACAATTAACTCTCTAAGCCCTTTCTGTGTAATGAGCTTGAGGCATTCTACCAATCCAATGCCTTATTCCTCATTTTTGGGAACCCTTAAAATTAGAAAATATCAACCCCAAAGAAATATCTTATTATGATCCTAGATAATGTAATCAAAAATTGCATCCACCAAGTTTCCCATTGATATTCCATCAAAATCCATATTCTCATAGTCCTAAGTTAGGGCCATCCATTTATCCAATTTTATATTTATTAAGGAATTACTCTAAATATTAACAAGAATATATTTGACTTATATGTAATTTATCAGTGTTGTGATTTTAAAGGGATAGAGAAGTTAATGTTGATTAAATTAGAAAGACCAAAATCCTTGTATATATTTTTTATTCAACCTATAACTAACACCTTTCCCAAGGGGTTTCCTCTTTTTATAAGATTCACTTATTTCTTCATAGAAAATGCTCAATAGTAAACTTATTAGGCCAACTTTCCAAAGTAGCCTCAAGTTCTTTGGACCAACTGGACATGCATATAAGGTCTCCATTATTGAAGTGCATCTCATCTAGAATTAAATGAGCAATAGAAGGAGGTAGTTTCAAATATTTTGAGAAAATAAAAAATGGAGGAGTAGATGATTCACTTTTTTTCCTTTTTCTTAATGTTTTACCTTATTTTTTATTTATGTGATCTTATAAGATGAAAATTTTAACTAGTTTAGATTATATGAAAGATGAAAATAAACACAAAATCATAATCTAAAAGGGAGAATCTAATATTTACTGATTACATTTCTATAAATATAAAAATACCTAAAGTGATAATATACTTAACATTATTGGTAGTTTTTAGGTCTAAAACTGATTACAAGTGGAAAAAATGAATGAAAACTCAATGAAGATTCATTCAAATTAGGAACTATGTTTTTAGATGTACCTAAATAGATTTTTTAGCTTCTAGATGGTGTTAACTAATGTTAGCATCTAAAACTTGATAGATTCATCTGAGTATATTTTTATTTTATGTTTCCATATAAGTCCCTACCCCTAATTATAAATTGTCTTTATGTGTGATCCCAAGGGCTAGTTCTATGTGCAATTCCAAAAATATATATCCTTCTCTTTAAAACCCTAGGTCTACTTTCAACACTAGGTTTTAGTTTTGAAAAATATGAAAAAAATAGGATGAGTTGACCCAAACCACTCCCCAATAAATGGTTGAGCACTACTTAAATATCTAATACTGTGAAGAGAGAAGTTAAAATACATGTATTTCCCCTTGTTAGGTGTATGTGTGCAATAACTCCTTAAATGAATGCAACCTATGATTTAGCTTTTGATATTTGGAAAATGAAAACTTTGTTTTGGATTTCTTGTGATTGATGTCTAAATTAGAAATAACAGGAAAGCCCCTTTGAATGTACATATGTATGTAGTATCCTTGATAAATATTAGATAGGATTCAAGGAAATTTTTAAGGATTTCAATAATTATTTTTATATAAATGGTTGTGAATCTTATTGGAATGGGATTTGTTGGGGTGGATAGTCTCAAAAAATTAACCTTTTTGTATATGGATAAAATATATGTAATAGATAATTTTTTTGTGTATGCAAAGGTGAATCTTGCTGAATTTGTAGAAATTATAAAATATTGGCATCACTAATTAGATATGTTACAATCAGATCTATATTTTTGTCAACATTTCAATCCACCAATTAGGCTCATCATTAAGATAAATAATGTTCTAATAATATTCATCTCACTTCAATAACATAAATATATATAAATGCTTAAACAATCCATTGAAGCTAGTTTAACCAATGTTAGTTAAAGGAAGCCATGTAAGATTAATTAATAATTCATCATCCTAATTTAAATAATTATTATTTTTAATTAGTTCAATGTCCTTCATTATTCTTTTTTTAGATGAATTATCCATTCTCACCAATATTTTTTATCTAGTGAAGTTAATGGGATGTTTAGTAACATGGTAATACTTTACCAATGTTGATTTATGAGTTTTACTATGTGTAAGGTTTGTTTAATGATATTTGATTATTGCACCAATTTATCTACCAGCTTCATCAATTTATAGGCACATGAAATTTTATAAACTCCTTTAATTGAATCAGGTCAATGGGATCTTTCATTGAAATAAGTAGTTTTTTAATGTTAATTGGAGGTGATAAAACTATGTTAATATTATTCTTCTTTAAATGTCTATAAAATTTATCCATAACTCCTTGGATGTAAGTTAGAAATACCTATTTATTTTTTAGGTAGTCCTCATTAGTTTACATTTAATTTATTATTTGATTTCTCTCCATTCTTGTCAAAGTATTATTGATTTGTAGTGTGGAATATCCATTACTCTTAAAAACTTAATGTAAATGCTCATTTTCTTGTTCAAGGTGGTCAATATCTGAGATCCTCAAATCTCTAGTTAGTGATACATAAGTGGGTAAGTTTAGACACCAATATCATGTCAACCACCCTTGGTCCCCTTCTAAATGTTAACACTCCTAACCCACACTTGCACACCTTATTAATTTAAAAACTACTTATTTTAAATTAATTACCTCACCTTGGACACCTCACCTAGACATCTCACCCTAAGACCGTTTCTTAGCCTATGAGTCAGCCTGAGACTAGGTCCTCCAAATCCTAACTACCTATGACCTATTCTCACCCCATCTTAACTCCCTAACTAACTCACGTGCCTCATAAGACCTTGTTTTGACTGTTCTCCAATGGAAAAGGCACTTGGCAGGTGGAGAAATAGGCAAAGAGCTAAAAATAGCCCTTTTACCTATTCTCTCTCCATCGATGTCAGTCAACCCTCAGCTAACATCGGTAGTTCTACACTGACACTAGTGGGATCACCAACGTCAGTTACATAAGCTAAGCTCTAAACATTGAGCTGCGCCTGCCTTCTCGCACATTCGCATGCACACTCTGAGATTTCAAGCATCAAAACTTGACTATCATTCTCCTAGCTATCGAAACTCTACACAAATCATTCTAGAGACTAGATTGAAATATTGCATGAGGACCTCAAGCTATTGAATTGAAGCAATCCATGTTTGCTTCATTGGCTCACAACACTGGTCACATTAGCCATAACGAGAATCACTATTCTGACACCTCTGGGTCTTCACCTAATAAAGCTAAGTACTCTAATTTTTATTTTAGTGTTTTAGAATATATTGTTAAGTAGTTTTCATTGATATTTTTAAATATTATTGAGAGACCTGACTTCTTTCGTGGAGGGGCTGAAAGGCCTTCCCCTTGTTCTCACCCCCTTTGCACACCAATCCTCTACCTATACCCTTCCTCAAACCTCATTCACCTTCCTACAACCCTGTTCCAACCTCTAAACTTCCAAAATCCTCTCTATCTATCTTTAAAATATTCTAAAAGCCATCCAAGCCTGACAACCCCGATCGACATCGGTAACCAAACCGACTTCAGCACCATTTACCCGACTAACCTCAGCAGACCCACCAACATTGGCGACTGTGTTCTGAACCAGCAATCCAAAAAGCCATCCAAACAGCCCATCTAGACCAAACAAAACCTTCAGCTAGCCTTCTTTAGCATTCTGAGATACACAGACTACAAGGAATAGGTACACATCTACTTTTCTATTTCTTTAAGTCATTTATCATTTCTTCCTTTACAATACTTTTTTCTTTAAACAATGTACTGTCATCCCTTAAGGAGCTTCACAATTCTAAGACTAAGTGCGTAGCTTGACATTCCACCATATCCTCTTCTAACATCTTTCTTGTTTAAGTTTTATTCTTACTGTAGGTGTTTCCTCCACAGCCAAAGAGGAACCCCACAAGGCTTGGATACAGTGCGCACTAAATCTGGGTAACATCTAACCCACAACCTCTTAACCTTATTTTCTTCCTCATTTGAATGAAATTAGTAAAAATTTAGAGAAACAGTGAGTTTTTTTATGATACTTATGTGATTTGGGCACATGGTATAGAATAACTTGATAAGTTTGTTGAACATCTTAACAACCAATCAGATTCAATAAAAGTTACTATAGAGATCAAATAAAATGAATCCATATGATTCTTATATGTTATGATTATTAAAAATAATATGGTCTATTATCCCATAAATTCTATAGGAATAAAATTCATACCAACCAATATCTACATGCAAATTCCCACCTTGAACAATAAAATGGGTGTTCTAAACAATCTAATAACTAGATCTTTGAGGCTCTTAGATATTGGCCACCTTGAACAATAAAATGATCATTTTCATCAAGATTTTAAGATAAATGGATATTACACATTGTAAATCAATAAGGATTTCATAAGAGCAGAGAGAAATCAAAGAAAAAATTGAATGTCAACTAATGAGAACTACATATAAAACACAAGGTGTTTCTACCTTACATCCAAGGAGTTATGGATAAAATTGCTAAACATTTGAAGATTAAGAATATTAACACAATTTTATCACCTCCATATATCATTATAAAACTCCTTAATTCCATGAAATATCCCATTGACCTGAATTCACTTAAAGGAGTTTATAAAATTTCATGTTCATATGGTAAATCATACTTTGGTGAAATTGATAGATCAATTGTTACAAGAATCAAAGAGCATTGGTCAAACCTTCAACATAATATAACTCATAAATCAGCATTAGTATAGAATTACCACACTATTAAACATATTATTAACTTTGCCGACTCAAAAAACTTGGAAAGAATGGATAATTGATCTAAAAGAAGAATAAAGGAGGTCACTGAAATCAATAAAAATAATAATTGTTTAAATCAAGATGATGGATTATTAATTAGTAATAAATGGACTACTTTAATTAATAATTTCTAAGTTAGCTTTAGTGGAATATCTATAATTTTTTATATATTTATATTCTCAGCATTGTATTTGTCTTAATGATGAGCCTAATTGGTGGTTCAAAATGTTGACAACAATATGGAATTGATCATAGCATCCCAATTAGTGATGTTAATTATAATCACTATGAATTCTTATCTAAAAAATAAACAATATTCTAATGAGTTTTAGATTTCCTCTCTAGGTCACATACAAAATCATTGCATAGAATATAAAATCATCATGTAGCATACAAAGGCATCACATAGCATAAAATACATTACTTTTGCATATAAAAACATCCCATAAAAGCTTCTCATAGTAATTAAAAAAACATCACAATAAATTTTATAAAAAAAATCATCAAAATAAATAGATAAAGTGTCACAAAAAAATTTATAAAAAAAAATGCAAGAAGTAAAAACTCTTCAATCAAGATAGTACTAAAAAACAACACATAAGGAAAAAGCTATATTAGGCTCTCCATGATAAAAGCAACACAAAGTAAAAAGAAATAGAATAATGGAAATTAATGCCAATTTCACATGTTAGATTTTAATTTTCATGTGTCAATATTCCATAAACCAAAGTTATAAAATACAAGAAAAAAATTATTCACAAAAAAAAGTGAAACCCCTAATTGTCATTTTCAATCTTAAATGACTAAATTCATAGGAATGCTTTAAAGGACCATAATAAGGGGGAAATAGAGAAAAAACATCCATCTCTAGGGAAGAGTTGAACAAATTGAAAAATAAGATTCGAGGAGTATTTTTATCAACTTAAAAAACATTTCAAACTTAGGTATTTCAAAATGGGGATTGAATAAAAGCATGCCTTTGGCATGGAGAGATCCATGATGTCTCTTCAATCTACAAATTATTTACAATTCCCACATAGGGATTTCTTAATAATGTAAGACTCAAATAATTCAAACAAATGAGTATTCAAGAATGAATTTATTAAAATGGAAGAGAAAAATTGGTTAAAATTCTCAGGTTACCCTTATTTTTTCTATGAATGATTTCAACAAATCAAACTGACAAAACTCTCGAATATAAAAATATGTCTAGTCCCAAATATAATTATACTATTCAACATAAAAACCTTATCTAGGGTATCCAATATGCCTAATTAAGGATAAAATGTTTCTAAATATAGGGCAAATAATGTACCACATATAATCGAGGAAGTCAATAATGTATATCAATAAAAGATGGGAACAAGAGTTTTTTCATAGGAAGTGTGAGTGATATGATGGTTTGAAATTATCTAAGCATATAATAGATCAATTTTGGAATACAACCAATGGTTTTAAGGATGTTTAATTTTATCAAATTCCCCCTTATAATATATAACTATAAACTATATTATTTCTTGTAATTCAACACCATTATTTAGTGGAGGTCAATTTCCATATCTCACTTCAACTTAAATTATGATCTGATGCATTTTTATTTTTTTTACTTGCATATTTAATTAAATTACATCATAATTAAGAATTTGATACATTCAAATAAGGATATAATACATTAATAATACTATATTGATAATTAAAATTATGAATATGTGTTGTGTTATTTCTATAGCATCATGCATTCAAATTAAAAATGAGAGCCTATATAATAGTCTTTGATCTTGATTAACTTTGTTATAATTAGACTACACTCATTTCAAACCTATAATTTCTCTTTGAATAGTTTAGATAATGATATTGATGCAATTATGATTCAAAATTGATGCAAATTTGAATAAAATTATAATATAGTTGCATAGATTTTGGCCCATAGTATAATAGGTAAGGTAATACAAATTAGCATATATCATTTTGATGAGTTATTCTTCATTTTTATTTATACAATTATTAAAAATCAATATCAACTCAAACCATTCATATAGGTAACTTGTGCTTTACCTTTTACCTTATTCTAATTCCCATGGTAGATAGTTTGTGAAAGTTATAGTCCATGGCTTAATTTTGAGGTAAAAGAGTTTGGATATTGTTGAAGGAATTATTTCATGTATTAGGAACATGTTGAGAAGAATGTGTAATAGTAAGTGTATACACATAATATTTTAGAACTTTTATTGATTATTGACACTTTGTATCTTGTAGAAACTTATCGAGTCTCAATCTCTCTAAGTGCATGCCTTAAGGGGTGCACCGAGAAAGGGGTGGGTAGACCATCATTGCTTCATAAGATTTTTTTTCCTTTTACCACTTTATATCTACACACTAGCTCCCTAAAACCATGAACCCTAGGCTTGTTCTTCTCTTTCCTATCCATTCCAATCATTATCATGTTTTATTCCTTTATTTCTTTCCTTATTTACCTTTTTACCTATTCAGTACACTAGGTTAGCTTGGTCAACCTAGTGTATTCTTGGGTCATCTTTGTTATTTTAACTTGTTTTCATCCTAGCTGACCTAACACATACTTTAGGCATTAGCCTGAGAATGTACTAGGTCGATTTGATCGACCTAGTATAGCCAACATGTTCGAATAGTTTTTAGGCAAGATACTACTATATATATAAGGTCATTTACCACCATTTCATAAGAGTCAAAAGAGAGTGAAAAATTAAGTGAAGAAGTGCTAACAAACATCTACTTATTGACCATTCTACTTAAGGAATAAATCTTTAGGGTTCAATACTTTCTTTTGGAACTCTGACCTTGTCTTATGTAGAAGTCTTTTGGATGCTTAGGTAGGTCATGCAGTCTAGAGCTGATGTATCTTGGTTATCCTTAAAAGCCAAAACAATCTCTTACGAAGCACCTTGGCCAAGTGAGAGTTTGAGACTCAACAAGTTCATCTTCTTAGCTAAGTATTCCTAAATTTATTTCTCCTTTGTAAGAGTAGATAGATAATGCAGTATGTATTCTTCTCTTCCATATATTAGGATTCTATATATAGTGACATGAGTATATGTCTCATATGCATGTTTAACTTAGTTTTTTTTTTATTTTTTTTGTTCTAACCCCCACTTTGTGCCATAAGCTTTGCTACACACTAGATTAGTTTAATTTTCTTTTTATTAGAATAGTTTACTTTCTTGTTTATTACATAAGTGAACATCAAATCATAGGACTCTTTTAGGGTTGTTGTGTAATTTTTTTAGACTATAGGATTTAGAACCCTTCCTAATTAGGTCTATCAAATCCCCATATTGGTCTTGCTCCCATTTAAGTGTATCCCCAATAAGAAGTGTATGTGTGTTTTATCTTATCTAATCAAGGATTAATTCATGCACATTATGTAATTTTGATTGCATACATTTTAGTGAACTTGATGTGAATCAAATCCTTGTTGGATTTTTCACTTTTATTTCATTACTTTTTCATCATTTATATCATATATTTTGACATGCTAGTTTTATTTTATCGACCCAATTTTTTTTATCTTTGTGCATAAGAACAAGTAACTAGATTAACCAGCTTGACCTAATACAAGTTTTTAGCACTTTTTAAAATACTAGTTCAACATCCTAGGTTAACCTGATCGACCTAGTGTATTTTCATTCACTTTGAAATAGTCTCTGTATATCCTAATCAATTAGTTTGACTGAATAAAAATTTCATTTTCTAGACTTTCAGATCATCCTACTAGGCCGACTAGCTCAACCTAGTATATTTCTAGACTTCCAGTCCAACCAACTAGGTTGACCAGGTCGACCTAATGCATTTTTAGCACTTTTTAGCATATTTTTGTATTTCTTAGTTGACTAGATTGACCAAATTTTTAGGTTTTAGATCAACAAATTATATCTCTAAACCATCAAGGTGAATTTATATTCTTTTGTATCTCTTTGTTTCTATATTTTCCTTTCAAGTTTGCATCCTTCAAAATAGCCTCTACATAGCCAACTAGATCAACCTGTTTGACCTAGTTCTATGTCATGATTACTATCTAAAATAACTAGGTTAACCTAGTAGGTTTTCTAAACCCTATTTTCAATAGTGTTAGCTTGACAATCTCAACCTAGTTCTATTTATTGTGCATATACTATTTTCAATATACCTTGTTTCAAAGTTGAAATTCACCTTATATGCTAATCACATCTTTCATTTCAGTTGTTTTCATGCTTCAAATAGCTCAAATAGTCTAATTAAGAGGTTATTAATTAACCACTTAGTTGAAATATTTCTATTTTATGCACACACAACCAAATCACTTAAACATTAAAAAGCGTTTTAAACATTTGACTACCCAAGCCAACTTACTTGAATTTCATCACCAAGGGAGAAGCTGACTTGATACTCTACTTAGGTATAAAACATGATTAATGGTATATTTTTGCTAAGCACCTGATACTCTTATCATTGTGGTGTGTGAAGGGGGTAGCCCCAATACTAAACCTGTATCATTACCACTACAATCCCTTTAATCCTAAACTCACTTGAAAGCATCCATAGATTTCTATTTAGTACCTTGATTATAGCCAACTCCCTATCATTTAAAATTATTCTTAATAATCTAATTAAACATTCTAAGTTGACCAATTAAGTATATTTACTTATTAAGTTGTTTAGTTTTTCTTTACTCAATTGTGTGTGCAAGAACTTGCATTAACCAACATTGGTGCAAGGTTATACTTTAGGTGCATTAATTGGATTGAATAACATAAATTCAATTTATTGTTTGATTACTTTTAGCATTTAATTTCTTAGATTAACTAAAAATTATTTTTCTTTATTTTCACAAATTGATTGTCATCTCTTTCTTTTACCTATTTACTGTGTTAAGTCAATTAGGTCAACCTAGTATATTTTATAGCCCCTGTACATTTCACTAGGTCGATCTGGTCAACCTAGTACTATTTTAAAACTTTTTCCTCCTTTATACTATTAATTTTTCCTTGTATTGGGTCAATCTTGTGGATCTAGTTTAGTTTTAAAGACCTAGTTTTTATACAAGGTCGGCTAGGTTGACCTAGTTTAGTTACAATCACTTTATAAATTCTTGTTTATCTCATCTTGCCTTTCCTCCTTTCATCATGGACTATATATTTGGTGATAAAACTAAAAATAAATCATTATATATGATGGAATTTACTAATCCTAATAGGGTCTCACATAGACAAAATAGGGTTCATTTTGAGAATGTTGTAATGTCCATATTACAACCTACAAAATAATTATGGGAATCCTCATAATACCTCTTTGTAACATAACTCTCTCTTCTTAAAATATCAATATAAGTTAGAATATACTCTTAAAATGCTTTTCTTTATTAGATAATTCCCTCAACATAGAGGGAAAGACCCTTCTACCATATATATTCTCATGATTAGCCATCAATTTGACGAATCCCATTCTCTTACTTCCACTTTTTTGACTGGATTTAGAGGTATTGATTTATTTGTTTCTCAACCTCTTCCTTCAATATTGATTCCTTATGTTATGACATCATCTTCTCTTTCTTCTTCTACCTCCATGCCTAGTATCTCAACTAGCATGGTTGGTTCTACATCTAGTGGGCCTCTTATAAGATCCACTATCCTTAATCCATTCACTAGCTCATTGTTTACTACCCAAGGTATTCATGCTTCTAGCACTTCATCTCAACCATTTGCTATTCCATCTTTTTCTTCACAACAAAAATTTTCCACTAGTGATTCAAACTCTCATAGCTCTTCTCAAACTCATATCAACACTACTAGTGGTACCCAAGCCACTAATACTAACTCAAACACCAATACTAACTCTAATAACATTAATCAAACTCATCAACTATTATTAAAAACTCTCAATCAAATTAACACATTTCAATCTCATAACATGAATCAAATGATGAGAATTCAAAACCACCTTCTTAATCTCCAATCCAATCCTCAACCAATGACTTGGGGCACACATAACCAAAGTGTTCCTCCTCCCCCTCTTCAATATTCTCAATAAAATCTCATTCCTAAATCTCCATTAGTCAAAAAAGTTATCAAACATTTATAAAATGAACCTTTTACTACTCAAATTGCTAACATTGACACTGGAGGTATAACACCTACCATCTCTTATAATGGATCAACTAATCCTAACCTTCATCTTAAAACATTTAGAAATATTTATAAAGATTGGGTCAAATTAAACACCTTTTCTACTACCAAACGCCTTGCCAAAACCCTCACAATTGATGCCTTGAATTGGTATAATCAACTTAGATCTCATTCCATTACTAGTTTAGAAGATTTAGTAAATACTTTAGTACAATAATTCCAAACTATTGATCTTTCTAAAAACACTTTTGCCCACTTCATCAATTGCAAATAAAATGAAAATGAAACTACTCAAGTGTTTGTTAAATAATTCAAGACTTTGTCAAAAAAATTTGAACATAACATGGTAGATGGCAATCTCTTTCATCTCTTTACAAATGCTTTACTTTCTTAATTACAATATCGAGTCTCTACTCTTTCTCTATGTACTATGGAGGAGGCCATTGACCAAGCCAAATACAAGATTTACTTAAGTGTCAATTCAAGCCACCCCAAAATTTTGTGGGTCCTAATTATTTACTTAAAAACAAAAACTTAAATATTACCAATGATGGTGTTACCAATTCATATGAGACCATTCACAATGTTCAATCTATCATTCCTACCCTTTCTTTGGAATCAGCTCCTTTGTTACAATATACTAATCCTCATTTCTAATCACCAAACATCATTAATGCTCATAAACCTCTTTCCTTAGCTGAATTACTTAAGCATCTACCTAGGCCTCTTGCTCGAGATATTGGCCCTACTCATCCTATGAAAACCTGGTATGATCTTAGCAAAAAAATTTGGTTTCATGCTAGTTAGGGTCACTCTCATTAGACTATAGAAAACTTCATATTTTAGATATGGAATTTCTTCTTGTTCTTAATTTTTATCATGATGTTATCACTTACAATTTTAAACAAGATTATGAATTTGATTTCAAGGATTACAAAACTCATAATAAAACCCAAGCCTTGAATCAAGAAAATTCTCATTTAGCTATCTACAAAGATCCTTTACCTAATCATCAACCTATTCAATAAAACCAAGACAAGCCCACCTCATCCACCAATAATGTAGAAAGTATTTTCAAACCCACTTCTAATTAAAATGTGTTTAGCATGACTAATATGTGTTGGGTGGTGACTTTCATCGATTCCCAACCTATCTACACCCTGCCTCCTTCCAAGACATTCCATGTTATCCAAGATTCTTTTCCAACTCATTTAAATGAGTTAGGGAAAGAATATATTATAACCTTTGATGATGATCCAATTTATGAATCTCTCTTAGATAACACATCTCATTCTATTTCTACTATTCTTCCATCATCTTCTAGTAACAATGATAATCAACCTTCCAATTATAATCAACCTTCTATTAACACTTCTTCTACTTCTCAAGATCAATCTAAACCAACTACTTATTCATCACCAAATAATCTACAACATTATTCTAAACCTTCTCCTTCTTATCAACACAAATTTCAATGTTCTTTAGTTCCTCCTTCCAAAGACCTCATTAACCATTATGCACCTATATCTAAAAATATTCTCATGGGTTATGATGAGTGGGATCCCATTGTAGAACTCACTAATCTCCCATCTCAAATTCTATTTATCAAGATTATTAGGACATATCCCCATCATCTAAACCATCTTATACAACTATTATTTGAGATGAATGTCCCTCATCCTCCCTTAGTAGGATGGGAGGTAGCCTTAACTAGTTTTGAGGATAATATCTTGTAACAATGTGAAGAGATGTCCATCAATGTTGATGAAACTATTGATACTTCTCTTTCTTTAAAATTTCTAATTATATTTATGATTCTTGATAATATTTTATTTCATGTATATGATCCTCCCTTATTTATTAGTATCTAAATATGTGATATCCAATTCAAACGAGCATTGATTGAAAAAGGTTTTGGCACTTGTGTTGCTTTTCTTAATTTCATTAAAACCCTTCGATATTCATAATGCAATATTAATTATACATGTAGCACCTACCAATGATATGATAGAAGGTAAATACCTCCTCTTGGGTGTGTGTGGCTTCCCATTACTATCCCACCTATTACAATTTATGTAAAGGTGATGATATTTAATTTTCCTCTTTCTTATAACATCTTTCTTGGTAGGCCGTAGACTCATCGTATGTGAGATATCACTTCTTCATCTTACCAATGTGTCAAATTCCCTTATAATGGAGTCATTTAGAGGATTTAAGGAGATACTAACCCTTAGAATTTTAAGCAATTCCAAGATCATGGTATTTTTAAGATTCCTACTCTTGAGCCTTTACCTAGTATTCCATTCCATGAATCATAGCATTTTAACTTTCCTATCAAATCAAATAGAGGATACAATGGGCATCCTAATCTCATTTATAACATTCCTCTTAACATTTTAGACTCTGATGATTATGAGCCTGATGAGATTAGCTTAAAGATCAAAACTTCTGATCTCATACCTCATCTCATCTCATAACTTTTAGCCTCATTATAACCTCATTCTCACAAACCACTTTATGATGGCATTCCCATAGTCTTATCCAATACTAGGCATTTTATTCATCATGATTCTTCTAATGACAAAGTTATTCTAACTTGTGCCATTTATCTTCATACACTAGATTATGATGATGGCTATTATTTATATGATCCTTTATTAGGTGGCCTTGTCCAAGCCTGTGATGCTGAGATTGTGTGTTAGCATTCTTCTTTATTTGAGTCTTGTCATGAATATTATCATGTTCCAACATCTATAGTTCCTAATTTTTGCATTTTTCCTCTTTATTGCAAAGTAGAGATGGCACCAACACCTCCCATTTTTTAGGAGCCCCATGAGACTATACTCATGGATCATGCTATGACCAAACCTTACCATTTTTATACATTCCCTAACTCCCATCATTAGTTCACTCCTGAGGTTAGTGTATCCCTCCTTAGACATTCTATTAATATCACTCCTTCCACAGTGAAATCTATGTCAAAACCAATTACTATTTCTTCTTCCACTATTGATGATCCTAATTTTACTTCTTCCATTAGTACTCTTTCTATTCAACCTACTTCCATTCCTTTTCCTTCACCACATTTTCTTGGTGATTGCTTACTTCCTTTGCCCAAGATAGATCTTTTTCCCATGAAATGGGTTGATGCTCCATCTCCTTTTTCATCCATGCTTATTACACCTTCTCCCATGAGTGTTTCTCCTAAGAATATTCACAAGTATATTAGTTGCTTCCATGGAACAGATAATCACTCTTTTACCCACTGTCATAAGTTAAAAATATATATTGATACCTTACATCCTTATTCCCCATAAATTAACACTACTAAACACCCTCCAAATATTCTTCCTGAACATATACCTAAGTATGGTGAGAGGTATTGTCTATGGCACTAATGTGGCACACATCACACTAATCATTTATGTATCCTTCAGTAACATCTTAAGGATCATCTTATAACTATTCATGGATCTTCTACCTTTCCTCTCGTAGGTCATTCTCTTAAGAAGGATCCTCCTTCTTCTCCCACATCTACACCTCCTATGGTCCATTCACCACCTTTTGTGCCTCTATTTGTGGTTCCCTCTCCACCCATGGACCCTCCTTCACCCATGAATTCTTATCCATTGGTGATTATTTCATCTCTCATAGATCATGTTCCCACACATTCTCCTAACCATCCTTCACCCAATTCCCCTCTTCAACATGATCCAATGAGTATTCTTAATTTTTTAGTTGAGGAGATTTGAAAAGAAGTATTTTTCCATTATTCAACAAAACATGATGAGACATTAGCAGTAGTTCATATCCAACTTCATATAGATTTATCTAATGTCTTGACTAATGTGTGTGGATAGAGTTACCAACATTTATGAGCACATGCATGGTGATTTCTCATTTACATTTGGATTGTACATGTTCTTCAATCTTATTTTTATCTATTTTTTATTATATCATTTGACACTATGTCAAATTATTTATTATCTTATATCATGTTTCTCTTTCTTTTTATACTATAGTTAGCTTCTATTTTTGTTTTAAGTTTCACATATACTTGTCTTTTCCTTATCATTTCTATTTTTCACCTATCATTGCTTTCTTTTCCTTTAGGACTTTTTTTCAAAACTCTTCCCTAGTAGCTTCATGATTGTTTTTTTTCTTATCTTTATTTTTCATCGATAGTTCTCATGGTGACTTGGTTATATCTACCCTATTCCCTTTGGTTATTATCTCTTTTTACCATGTGATCAGCTAGCAAACAATCTTTCTTATTACTATTTCCTTTCACCATTCCTCCTTTGGATCTCCTTTTTCATTCTTCCTTTTCTAAAAACTAAGTATATACATGGTTGAGACTTGAGATCACATACTTTTTCATTATCAAGCCTAAGTGTTCTAGTCAGTTTTTTGTCTTAGGTTACCTAGCTTCCTTTAGACTTAGGCTATAGCTAATTCGTGTGTATCACTATCTCTCTCATGATTGGTCATTCCAAATCTGTATGGAGGAGGAATCTTAAAAAGCCTTCAAAATAAAGTTAAATCCAAATCATTTAAATAAAAGGCAATGATATTAAAAAATGTATAAATATTCTCAAAAGTCAAATCACACTAAAATACATAATTCAAAGCACATCTCTTTCTTTCAGTCTAAGCTCAAACTCCATTGTTGGCCTCACGGTAGAGTTGAGGTCCTTTGGGGTGTGTTAGGCTAATAGATTAGAAGAGGAGAATAAAAAAATCTCTTAGTGCTACTTACTTTCTCATGCAAGTACCCAATCTTTATAGTAGACTGATAGCTCTATAAGGGGACCTGAAGAGTAGGGAACATGTCATAGGGAGGTAGGTCCATTTTACTTTTATTTGTACAAATATATATTCATGATTTGATCTTAGTATCACACTTATTTTCCTACAAATATTTGTGTCTATAGGGACTAGGTTTCCTTTATACATAGATGACCACTAGTCACTTATTGTCTTCTCATGTCTTTAGTATGCCTCTTGCCTCTTAAGGCCTTCTCATAAGATGCCTAAGTCTTTGATTTTTACATCCCCTTTCCTCATATTTCCTCTTTTGAAATATTTTTTATCTTTTTTATCACTCTCCATGGGATTTCATTTCTGAGTTACTTTGTAAGACTATGGATAGGCCCTGACATTCCTCACAAATTACCACATTTTTCATCATATTACCCACATCCTTGATTTATTAGTGCTAATCCTTTTGGTTATAAATTTTGTTTTGGTACCCCTTGGGATTTATTTTTTGATTTGTAGTGTAAGATCATAGGTACGACCTGGCCCTCCTCACAAAATAACAAAAATAGAATTCTAATAAACAAGTCACCATCCAAATTACATGTGTCAAGTAATAGATAAGACTTGATTGATTATGAGGTTACATGTCATTTAACATACTTCCCATATTGATATTTAGTATGTTTTATGCTTACTTCATTTTTATTTTGCCTTCTATTTTCATATTTTTTGAGTGCGTGTAAGATTACAATCATTTCTTTAATTTCTCATACTTCCTAGCTTGAATTAGTATGATCAATTTAAGACCAAACTTTTGCAAATTTTGTTTATCTTTTATACTTCCCATTGCGAAATAGTATAATTGATTGAATTAATTTTTATTTATTTTTATTATCATTTGTACCCTTTTCATCCCTTCCATTTTATTAATTTACTTCTCATCATGATATTTAGTATGATTTTACTTGTTTTAATTTGGTACCAAAATCTTTCACATTGATTTATTAACAAATCCCCTTTTTACCATCTTGTTTGCCATTTTTTTGGTTATGTATACTTAGTCATTTTTCATTTTATTACACATTTCCCAACTTGAATTAGTGTGTAGTGTATTTTTGATTGATTATATTTTTCTAAGTCTTTTCGCATGTTTATTTTTAACCATACATGTGTTATCCATAATTCTATAAAAAAACATCACATATATTTATCTTAGCATATACAACAAATCTAAATACATGTGCTAGAAAGAAATATATCCAAAACATCCACAACCTCAACCATAATGAACAAATACAACCATCATAAAGACAACATACACAACCAACACTAATAAGCCAAAATTATGTGTGTGTGTGTGTGTCTGTGTGCGCGCACGCGCGCGTGCGCGTGTGTGTATGTGTGTTTGTATATACATATACATATATATATATATATATATATATATATATATATATATATATATATATATATATGTATATATATGTATATATATATATATATATATATATATGTATATATATATATATGTATATATATACATATATATATACATATATATAAATATATATATACATACATATATATATATACATACACACACACACACACACACACACATGTGTGTGTGTGTGTGTGTGTGTGTGTGTGTGTGTGTGTGTGTGTGTGTGTGTGTGTGTGTGTGTGTGTGTGTGTGTGTGTGTGTGTGTGTGTGTATGTATATATATATCAAGATTTTGATACAACCATATACAAAGCCTTAGCACTAGAGATAAGCCCCATCATGTCTATCTCATGGCCTAGCCACATTGTCCATTGAGACCTCGATCTGACTACTCCAAATAGTATGTTATAACGAGGTAGTATGAGATCTTAATCTCCCTGCATGTCCCTACATACATGTTATTTGCACTTGTTCTTATACCAAATTAATCTAGATCACTAAATGTGCCTACATCAGTTGGGTCTACATTATTGTATATGTCTACATCATTTATGTCATTATATCTCAATACACAACTCTCTCATCAACTAGGGATTACCAAGAATGCCTCTCCCCTATACCCATCTCTGTTGGTGGCTATGCCCTCTTTCTCTACATCTATATCTACCTTGTATCCTCTCATGCTAATCTAAACTAGCTCACCTAAGTTGGGTTAGATGGTACACTTGAATCCTCTAATGTCATGGGGTTATATGGTTGTAGATTCTCATCTAGGATGTCATGGAGTGTTCCCATAACCAAGGATCCCCATATATCCTCCTCATCCTTAGGTACACCTAAAACATCAAACCAGATGGATATTAGATCACATCATATCTCATAATATCTATCTATATACCAAATAAACAACTTAAGTAATAAATTAATCATTATTTCTATTACCTATCTATGTCTCAAATCCTATGGTATCACCATCCATGTGCTTGCCTAACACAGTCTCCATGTTTACATGACCTCCTATTACCTACTTTGTAGGTCACCTCCTTAACTCAAACCTAACTGTCATGGCTCACATCTGTCTTAGCCTCCATCTGAGTGGTCTCTCTATGCTCTCCTCTAGCTCCTCTACTAACTCACTAAGTATGATGATGGTCTTGACTCTCTCCTCCTACCTCTGTTGTTGTTATGTCCTCAATGGTTGTAACTATATATATATATATATATATATATATATGGATCTGGTGGTGGGACATTTGGTATCTCTACCCTTACCTCCACCTCCTCCTACTTTTCCCCTCATCATACTTGACTAGTCCATGGTCACTCCTAGTGTGGCCTCGATATTAATCTCACTATTAGTGGTCTGAGTCCCCTCTTCCCTCATGGCTCTCTCACATGCTAACTTAATCATGAGTATTAGTGTCATTAGATGAGGTAAACCCATCTACCTTAGCACCCATGCCATCATATTTGGCTCTCTCCACCATGTATAGTTCCCTATCACCTCTCCCCTCTCTAACATTGGTCTAACTATGTGCCATCTCTCCTAGGTAGTCACTAGTTTCTCATATGGTTACCACACTATGCCAGTGAATCTCATCATCTATACCACTAGTATGTGGGGCATGGCCCACACTACCTAGTCTTCCCTCCATCTCCTCACTTGAAGTTACCTATTATCGATCGCATGAGGCAACCTAGCTGGCTAATACATAGGATATCTCTCATATATCCATATTTTCAATAGTATGATTAGTCCCATGATCATATGTCCTCTAACCCACATCTCAAATAGATCATGAATAAGCTAGACCTAGATGACAAAGCCCAAATCAAATAGAACTCCCTCCTCTAACATTATATTACTCAAATCTATCATGTATAGTGGTACCTTGCCATTTGACTTGTGACAAAGCACTCACTATGTCATAAGGCCTATCACCACCTCCATAGATCCAAAATATATGATATATACAAATCATCCATACTCACTCTCTACCATAGCAATATCATCTCTGAGCTTGTAGCCTACATGGCTAAGGCTCCCCTCTCCTCTATGTTTTTTAGTATCCCTACAGTCACTTTTTCTCCTACTATGGGTAGTCCAAGGATGGCATGGACATCCTCTAGTATGATATCAACCTCTATCACATTCCCATCCACTTCCCATCTAAAGGTGTTGGTTAACCATTCCCAACAACTAAAAAACATGACCAACACATCCTCACTCAAGGGGATCCTTCACATATCCACTATACCTCCTAGACCTATGGCTACCAATCTAGCTCTGTATCCATATGTCAACCTCTCTAACAAATCTAACAACCACAACACATCTAGCAACCTCTAAAATTATGGCCATCTTTGTAATCAAGAAATAACAAAGGATGTATTAGTTCCTCCATGTCATGTATAATCAAAATACATTATTTATAAATTATATCTTTAATAAAAAAATCATACTCTATTCATTTTTATCCTATTTTTGTCCCTCTTGCCCTTCTTTGGTCATTTCAAGGCATTTTAGCCCTCTTTCAGCTTTTTGCATGTTTTTTTGTGTTTATTTATCTTTTTTTTTTATTTTTCCCTATTTCATTCTAACCCATTTCCCATCTTCCTATCTACTACCCTTAGAACCTAATTTTGTTCATTTTTTGCACTAACTTCTACAGATTCACCTAGTGTGCTTTACATTAGACACCTTCACTTCCTTGCAACCTTCTTCTTTATCTATAGTACTAAGGTAAGTTAAAGGTATGTGTTTTTCAATTCTATCCTTTCATTTATCTTATGTTCTTCTTACTACATCATACTTAGCATCAACATTGTGTGTTTTCATGTTCTATCTCCAAAAAACCATCCTATGTTGCACTTATGTGACACCTGATGAGCTTCAACTGAGGCATATGTATACACATAATATTTTCAAAATTTTATTTATTACTGAAACTTTGTATCTTACAATAACCTATCAAATCTCAATCTCTATGATTTCATTCCTTAAGGGGTGCATTGGGAAAGGGGTGGGTAGATCATCAGTGCTTCGTAAGATTGGTGTTCCTTTTACCACTTGCTATCTACACACAAGCTCCCTAAAACCATGAACCCTAGGCTTGTTCTTGTCTTTCCCATCCATTCCAATCATTATCATGCTTTATTCCTTCATTTCTTTCCTTATTTACCTTTTTACCTATTTAGTACACTAGGTCAACTTGGTCGACCTAGTGTATTTTGGGGTCATCTTTTATATTTTGACTTGTTTGCATCCTAGCCAGCCTAGCACAAACTTTAGGCATTAGCCCAAGAATGTACTAGGTTGACTTGGTCAACCTAGTATAGCACTAACATGTATAAATGGTTTTTAGGAAAAATAATACTATATATACAAGTTCATTTACCACCATTTCATAATAGTCAAAAGAGAGCAAAGAATTAAGTGAAGAAGTGCTTAAAAACTTCTGCTTATTGGCCATTCTACTTGAGGAATAAAGCTTTAGAGTTCAACACTTTGTTTTGAAACTATGATCTTGTCTTATGGAGAAGTATTTTGGATGCTTAGGTAGATCATGTAGCCTAGAGATGATTTATCTTGGTTATCCTTATAAGCCACAACAATCTCTTACAAAACACCTTGGCCAAGGGAGAGGTTGATATTCGGTAGGTTCATCTTCAAAGGTAAGTATTCCTAACTTTATTTTCCTTTGTGAGATTAGATAGATAATGCAGTATGTATTCTTTTCTTTCATTTATTAGAATTCCATATACATTGATGTGAGTATATATCTCTTATGCATGTTTAATTTAGTTTTTGTTTATTTATTTTGTTTTAACCCCCACTTTGTGCCACAAGATTTGGTGTGCACTAGATTAGTTTGATTTGTTTGTTATTACAATATTTTACTTTCTTGTTTATTACATAAGTAGACATCGAATCATATGACTCTTTTAGTGTTGTTTTATGATTGTGTTAGACTGTAAGATTTGGAACCTTCCTAATATGATGTGTTGTGACAATTGATACAAGTGATCCCTTAATCAAGTCTAGTAGATCTCCGTATTGGTCACACTCCTAATTAACAAGTATATCCCCAATCAGAAGTCTAGGTGTACTCTATCTTTTCTGATCTAAGATTTATTCATGCATATCATGCAATTCTAAGTGTATACAATAAAGACATAAGTCTATGATAGCTCAAATAAACTCATTTAGTTTGCTCACCTTGTAAAAATTTCACTATGATAAAACATATAATATGATTAACCATGTTTGAAGTGATAGGAATGTGCATTAAAATCTTTGGTATTTGTTTTATTTTTTAATGTTTTTGATGCATAGCCTAGGCTAGACACATTTTATTTGTTATCACAAATGTGGAAAATATTTTCAAGTGTGATATTTATATATTTGGTGCTCATAAACCATTAATAAACAAATCATGGATTATGTGAAATAATTTTAATAAATCCCCCTTTCCCAATGTTGCATTTCATGTGTATTCAATGCACCTTGTTATTTAAAACTCTCATATTTTAATGGCTTGTTGAATATATTTTACTTTCATTTAATTTTTTAGTAGGACTAGAAACATATCAAATCTCTAATAGGTTGGATATAAATAGGTCAATGGTTCATTTTTTTAGTTTAATTAAGCTATTTTGTCAAGTAATAAATTCATTGTCTCCTCAATTTTGAAAATGCATAAGGAATGTTTCAAATGGACCATTTTTTTATGAAAATGTTACTTTTGCATCTAATTTTCAAATAATAATTTCATGAAATTCTTTTCAAAATTTTAACTCATAATCATATGTAAAAATAATGCATGAGTTCAGTTAAGCCATAAGGAAGAAATTACAAATATATTCTTGGGTGTAGTTTATGTTTTTGTTGAAAATACAATGTTTATGTATTCAAACCCTAGCTCTCTTTTTTTAATAATGCTTTCAATACCAATTCAAAAAACATGAAATAATTTTGAGATTGATATAGCTAAGTGATATCCATTTTTTTGAGAAATAAATAACTTTTTATTTCAAAGATACAAGTTATTTCTATTATAGATCAATGGCTTTTCATTACTAGTTTGAGAGTGTTTAAACTATAAACATTTATAAATTTATCATGGACTTGTTGAGGTCAACATACCCCCATTTCTAAAAATGAGGACCCTTATTTAATTTTGAAAATTGTGCTATAAATTAGGAAAAAAACTTGATCAGAGTACATTATTGAACATCATGTTTTGTTTTAGATTTCATTGGCATGTTAGCGCATAAGCTTTATTTGATTCTATTTGATGTTGCTAACATTTGACTCATATGTTTCTATGTTTCAGGATCCATGGAAATCCATTACAATGAGCAAGTGTTCATGGGTTTAAGCTTCAGTGTTAATTTGACCCTTAGTCAGTTAGTTAATATGGTCATATTCAAAACATTATGTTAACCTTTAGTCCTAACTAATTAATTAAATCTACATTTAAATAGCATTTAAAACTTTAATATAAATTACTTTAGCCTAAGTTTTTATTAAAATAGATTCATATTTTTCAGGGGTCATTTTATTACATTTTAATCTTAGCCTAAGTTTTAAATGAGTTTATTAATTCATTAAAACCTTATTCTAAAATTACCCTGAGTCTTTATATATCCCAAAAACTTATTTGATGATTTTATTTGTTCACAATTATGAATTGAATGTGGGAATAGCAAGTGGTAAAATATTGGAAGATTGGATATAATATCAAAGGCACATGGATGATCTCCTCAAGTCAAGAAGTCAAAGTTCCCTAAATCAAAGATCGATGATGCATGCTCCTACATATAATTGGAGATATAACGGCAAGCACGGAGTCAAAATGTCAAAGGATATTGAGATTAAATGTGATGATACCAAGTGTCACACTCATGGTGAATTAGATGTAGATCAATAGTCTACATTTAATAAATTGAATATGAAATAGATCAATGGTCCACATTTGATCGTATGTTTAGTATATCAACAACACGTGTTTAATCATAAAAACCAAATATCAATTTTTTACATTTAATTCTACAAATGGATATCAACTATGTGAAGTGAGTCAAGAAGTAAAAGAACCAAAATAGAATTTGAGGATGTCATGTGGTGAAAAATAATTAATCAAATGGTGACTATCAGTAGGGTACATAGATTGAATATGAAGCTACCTAGTGGCATGATCTCAAAAGCCCAGACCAAAGATCAATAGCCGCATTGATAGTCAAGGCTAGGAGACTCCTAAGGAGATCAATCAAACAAATTAAAATTCAAATTTCTATGAGGTATGATATGATGACACATGTCTAAGGTGACTATGATCACATTTTAAAATTAAATAAGTAGCATGACAAAAGGATACCACATAGGCATACACATTAGATCTAAAGATTTGTGGACCTGAGCATGTGAAGGTATAAATACAAGATCCAAATTTGATCTAAATCACTAAATCATATCTTTTAAACCTGTTTACCACCATTAAATATCTATTTAAACCTTTAAAACTCCCTAGAACATATGAAATGGCCTAAATTGTTCTTGGCTTTATTATTTTGAGCTAAACGAGAGAGATTGGTAATAGAAATTGTTCATGGAGTTCAACCAAATAGATAGAAGAGTTGAATTATCATTTGTAAGCACATAATTTGATTAGATTCATAGCAATGGAAACATAAAATAAATTAGTTGAATTATATTTGTCATCAGATGCAGAAGGTTGAGTATTCATGGATATAGAGTTCATAGCTTCCTCATTAAACACTAGAGATAATAATTGTTTGAGTTTGTTCTGGACAATTAAGAACTAAGGGATTTTGAATAAAGAAGAAGAGAAGTTTCTTCTAGTAAAGAGACTCTATGATGACATGGTGATAATTTAGATGATTGGACTCCATTATGTTGCTACTAAACTAGAGGTACTACATTATATTGATGTCTCAAGTCTCATTTTCAAAGATACTAAAATTGACAAGGGTATGTTGATTCATGAACCTAGTCTAAAGAAAATTACATATATATCCCCTATTACTTTTAAGTCTTACTATAAATTTCCTATGCCCTAAATAGACTTAGCTTCCATTAATACTTGGGCATAAAAACATTCCATGATGGATATCTTAGTAAAATGGTTAGATACTGGTAACAAGGTCATTGTTGATCCTATAAAGAAAATCCATGTAAGCCAATTTAGACATGGGGTTATAATGGACATGACCATGTTAAAAAATATATATGTATTTTCACATACAACACATGTTGAACTAATATGGGTTCCTATTGTCTATTTCATCATTGAGGAAATGGTAGTCCCCCCTTTAGGTGAAATCATTAGCATTTCCTTAAGTAGGCAAATCTATGGGATTAAGACAAATAGAGGAGTGGATTCTACATGATATCCTATTTATTATATTCCCTAAGTGTAACCACCAAAATCCCTAACCAAATATAATGGTCTCCTAATGATACCCAAACTATGTCTCAATACTACTCTAAATTGCACATTTATAAATATAGAGACCATATCCAGTTCATATGTAACTATATTTACCTTGCTTTGAGCTAAGCCATTTATGGTATCCCCATGATGAGGATAATTCCTTTAATCAATAATTCTATTGATACAATGGGGGACATATGGCTATATCTTGGTTTCATAGTTATAAGAATTGAGGGAACCCAAACTACCCCTCTCAAACTTCTAGTTCATGTGCCTGACAAATTGGCAAAACAATAAGTTGCATATCAACTTTTTAATGGCATAGATGGTATTTTCAAGACAAAGAGAAAGGGACTTATACATAGTTTCCCCATGATAATTGGCAAAACTATTTTCAAGTAATGGGACCACATTGAAGCTTCTTCAAAACATGGGATCTCTTTTAATTTATATATTTATGACCATAAATAGTGGGATCCTTATAGTAAAGTGAAGGAACATTTGAAGAACAAGGGTATCTTGGTTGTGCCTTATGAGCATGAGCCTAGTGTATTTTACTTTGTATATACTAAGGTAGCTAATTACTATAAGGTCACTAGAAAACTAAAAGACCATAATATCAACCTAAATCAAGATTGTAAGGAGACTATAAGATGGAAGATAGATGGTAGTTAGGTCCAAGGCAATATCATCTAGTGGATGTTGCTAATTTTATACTTCTACTAGTAGATGTGCCATCATAACATAATATTGATGAGAGGAAACCAAGTGAATTTTATCCTAAATCCTCTATAAAAATAGAGAAAGAGTTACCTCAATAAGAAGTTCACATGATATCTTTAGACCCTCAATAATCTATTTAATATGCATTAAGAATGTTATCCCTAACATATGAATCAAACACTGATATCAAGGGATAAAACATTGAAGAAGCCAAATAGGATAAGGGAAAATAAAATTCTTTGGATCTAGTGATTGCTAATCCTCATAAAAGGAAGGTTGAGACTGTAATTATCTCAAAAGCTAAGAAACCAAAAGTGGCCATCACTCCTCCTTTGAAAGAGATCAATATCTTTAGTGAATATAATTAAATATATGGATCAACTATACTTGAATGGTTCATATATGAACCAAGTTTGGAAAGGATTCCTACTGCTTATCAGCTATGGGCCATAATAAAGACTACAAATATTCTTATGTAAAAAGAATTGAAACCTTGGATCATTGTATTGTAAGATGAAGAACAAAAGAGATTGGCTACTCCAAGTCAATTATATGACATACAATCAAAGGTGCCAATCAAACAAATGGGCCAATCTTTAGTTGGGGTTAGATATTAGCCAATTTCTATAGGATTACAAAGGGTCATTGAGATAGTGGTTATATGAGGACAAGAATTTTTACATCAAAATGTGGAGCCTTTGATTCATTTGACTTAGAAGAAAGGATAGGGACTAGGGGAAGACCATATATTTGAAGAATATGTTTTATAACTAGAAAAATCTTAGGCGTAGAGGTTACAAGCTGCCATCAAAGGATTGAATTAATAAAAGAAGAATATGGAAAACTAATCCATTCTATTAGTCCTAGTGGATATTGTTAATAATTTTGAAGTAACCATTTATGATACATTTAGTTCTTTGAAGATAATAAGGTCTAAATTGTACATGGTGAACAAGCAACATTCCATGGCTATGAACCAAGTTAATCAGTGGCAAGCTTCAGATAATAAAATAAAGAAATTGTTAATTTGAGCTTATACTAGGTTGATGGAAAGCTTTTAGATTCATTTCAATTTCATTGTTTTTATTGAAGATGTGCTAAAGCAATTTTCTTGTGGAAGTAAATATGTAAAGTGAATCTGATTTCTAATTTGCATGTTTCATATATCCTTAGACATTCACCTAGTATATGATAAGATCTGTACTTTTGGTAATTTCATGTCATATACTAGTTTAAATTGCATTTCTTTGATAAAAATTAAGCTTTGTCATGATGTCTGAACTCAGAACAAAAACATCCTTCTTTTCTACCCTACCCTACTTATTTTCTCATTTTTTGATCAAATCACTATAGTTTACTTTTCATTGTAAATATTCATGATAGATTAGGGTTTAGACTTTAGGTTTTGATCATTATTCATTAGACTTAGTTATGATAACTTTCATCTTTCATAAAAGGCTTCAATACCATGGTTTTTCCTAATAACCATTTACACATTCATTTTGTGAAACAGTCAAATAGCTTGGCTGCTACTCCACCACATATCTCAGAAATATCACAACTAGCAACTCATGCAAATTATTCTTTGAATCTTGAAATGAGAAGTGTTTTCAACACTATGAAAACCCTATGATACACTTACATGCATAGATAGGACTTAGATACATGAAAAATTATTTTTTGAATTTTTTTAGTAGACTATAGATTAATATAGTGAGCACTATAAATTTCATTGGGTTTTATTTGAATCCTTTTTTGTATAAGTTTTATGGCTTCTCGTTATTCTAAATTTTCAACAGCCTTGCATGAAAGAATGTGGTTTAATCTTAGGGTATGATAAAAAAAAAATTTAAACATTAAATATATTATTGACATTCTAAATTTAGTTTTTCTTTTTGTTTCGAAACAAGAATATAGAGACACTGGGTGAGAAGCCCTATTATTTTTTTCTCCTCTCAATTTTGAGACAAGAAGAAGCATTATCATTATTTTTAAAAACACATTTAGATTATGGATTGATACTTCAATAAAGAGGCTTTATATATATGAGTGGCTTTCTTAAAACATAATAGAATTGTTTTGTTTTTAAAATGCTTGTAGTTTTGGCTATTTTCAAATAACTCTTCTTATTTTTGAAACTTTAATGTTTGGATATATGGTATAAAACAACAAAATGTTATTGGTTTTAGTTTGAAAAATATCTTGATTATCTCAATATAGCCTAGTAAAATAAAATAGTTATATTTTGGTTTGAAATATAATACAATTTTCAAGTTTTAATTTTAAATAAGCCACATGAAGTTTCTTTTCTAACAATATTTTCTTATTTTCAATTACATGAAAATTAACGAATGAGTTGTGAGTTCACTTGGGATTAATATATCAATTTTTTCTTGCTAGATGATTCTAAGACTTCAAGATTTCCCTCTTCAAATAAATTTGTGTGGGTTTAGTTTCATTGAATATGATGAATTAGCTTAATTGTTCAAATGTTTAAATTTTCAAGATTTTGTATGGTCAATGTTAAGTTTTTATTATAAGATAATGGTTATTTTATTTATTTTAAGCTACATGTTTCTAAGATACATTAAGCCAAAATGTAAATTAATTCTAAGTATTACAACTTGGCAAGTTTCTTTTACAAATTTGAGTCATTTTTACTCAATATATTTAGTTTTGTATATCAAAGTCAATTTATGAGAAAACATTAAGGGATATAAGCATCTAGTAGAATTAGTTCTAGATAATATAATGTCTTATGTATTCACATAGATATTATAATAACTATGGTAATAAGTTTTGAGAAGGTATTGTAGATAGTTGAAATGTCATAGTTTTTTTGGAAACATTAGACTCATATTGGTTGTGATAATGATAATAACAAGGTTTTTCACTCAGTTTCATATCTGATAAATGTTCTCTTTTTTAGAAAGAAACATTTTTCTTCTTCAAATAAACACAAAAAAATATATAATAGTGCATCTTGTCTATATTCATGAAGATCAATAAATTATTTAGTCATGCATCTTAAAATAGTTAAAATAATGATCAAATGGTTGTGTGTTGACTTAGTTTATTCATAAAAATGAACACAAGGTAATAATTTTTTTGATGTATATCATAATTTTTTCATCCATTTTTATCATTGTTTGAAGTAGTTAGAGATTATAATGAATTAAAATTCTTTGATTAAGTGATACATGGCTTATAGATTGTGATTTTAAAATTAAGACATAATCCTTGGTTAGAGTTGAGCATCATATATCTCAAGAATAAAATATTCTTGGGATGAAATCAATCAACAAGAAATAAATGTACCACTTGGACATGGTACATACTAAGGAAGAACCTTTAGGGTCCAAAAGGCTATTAGCATGTTAAGATATATTTTAGCTGAGGTACCCGAGTTTACTTACATTTTTATGTTAATGACATCATGTTATGGAATATTTTAATATTATATCTCATAATAATTTTATACCTCATAGTACTCATACTTGGTGAGACCCATAAAGAGGCAATTGACAACCTCATCCTTTTGGACATGGTTCATCAAATATTTATTCTCATAAAATTCTACGTGTTTCCAATGAAATCACTATGATTTTTATTCTTCTTCCTCAAAATAATGTTGTATTTCAATTTTAAGCTCCTAATGCCACTATTATATCTCATGATTTTCCCTACACAGGCCTTAAACACACTAGTAACCCTTTAATTTTACCTATGGTAACACATGTACTAAATAATATCAAGCTAGAGGTAAAGAATGAGTCATAAAGATTAACTTTTATTGATATTCCTAACACTCTAATGGAATACACTAAATAAACTAAAGATAGAGGTGTACCTTTGATTGACTAGATTTCATCAGATGAGGGTGAAGAAAACTAGTTGTGTTTGGTTATTTGGATTATATTTTCATTTGGTTATCTTTTAAGAATTTGAAATACTTTAAGTTGTTGATTATACTACCTTGTTTTCTATTTTAATCAGATCATGAGATTTACAATTTTTGACAATATTTGGTGATAATTGGTTTATAATTTTGATTATCCCTTCAGTTTATTTTAGAAGATAATATACTTTATTCTGAAGATAATAATAAATTAGAGGTATTGGTCAATCCAAAATAAATTTTAAGAAGATATGTTAAAAAAATGGAAAATTTGGATGAATTATAGTTGGTTTGAATTGATAGTTCTAGATTGGAAAGGAGATTGTATTTGACAAATATGAATTTTTGGTTGATTTTTTACATGAAAAAATAATTAATTGTTGATTGATTAATCTTATGTGTTAGTTGACTACATGATGATTGCATTTAGTGATTAATTAAGTTTTAAGTGATGTGTAGTGGGCCCCCATCCATGAGAATTTTTTTGATATTGATCTTATAAATAATTTATAACTTAATTTTTTATTTAGTTCACTTTTATAAAGTGAATTATCATTATAAAAGCCTAATGACTTATTATAAAAACAATTTTTAAGTTTAAATAAAGTTATAATTGACTTTATTTAAGTTTACTAAATTTTAGTTATAACTTAAAATATAAATAATATTTGATGAAGGATTTTAAGAGACTTGAATATGACATTATTCAAGAGGAATTTATATAGGTACAAGAGTTATTATTAAAGTTTCATATTAGACTTATCTTATTTGAAAACTCATTGATATTAAATGTATGATTGCAAGAAGACCAATAAAAACTTTATTTGATGATGAAGTACCTGTTGGCCAATTTTTTCCCACATACCAAGCTTATGCCCAAATATACTAGGTTGTTAATGGATGAGTAGATGAACAAAAGTTTTGAATGGAATGAGTGGTCCAATTATCTCATTTTGCTCATAATTCTTTTGAAACACTTTAAGTTCACTTAAAGTGTAATTTTATAATTTATAAGGGATATGTATAAAGTGTTGAAGATACCTTATGAAATGTCAAGAGTGATTAGAATGAGTATGGAAATGCATAGCATTCATCTAGTTCTTCATTGTATTCATCTAGACATTTTGGGTCTAGGGGTAAAAAAGTTGACTAGGTAGTTTGTTGACATTATCATTACCACATGTGGATGAGTCAAGGAAAATTGGTCATATGGGTCTAACCACATTATTCCCAAGAACATATGATCTAAATTACAAGGCATGTATCTAAGTTTAGTAAAATATATGAAGACTCAAAGTTGGCCTTTTAGACAAAAATTGCTAAGTTTCCATATTTAGTCAATTTGTAAATAAGCTCAAATAGAGTCAAGTGAGCATATTAATGAGGCCATATCTCACACATGTGGTAGATGCAAGATAAAAGGATCATATGGGTTTGTTCAGCTTAGTCCCTAGTTGCTACATGCTAAGTTTTAGGTCATGTGATGAAGTAAAAAAGAAGTTATGTATATTCAAAGTTGACTCCTCAGATAGAATTCACTAAATTTCCATACTTAGCCATTTTTTAACATGACAAGCACATGGACATCATGAAAAAACACATAGGGTAGCTCACTTGAACATTTTATAAAAACACTAAGAAATATCTTAAGACCAATGGATCAAGTGGGTTCATCCCTTTTAGTATCAAAAACATCTCCTAAAAATTTGGTGCCTCCATTACCTCTTCACTTCTAGATCCAAGCCTTCAAAGTTGGTCAAAAAGTGATTGATGTTCATCCAGATGTTAAATTTAAGACCTAGTAAGTAGCCATTGGTTTTAAAATAATGGGTCCCAATAAATATAATGGTTTACATTGTATTTTATAGCTAGATCTAATGGTGCAAGGCAAGTCAAAATGTTATAGAGATTGAGAGGTTGACACGTGGCACAAACATGTAAAGTGGTAGACTAACAATAGGATCCTTAGTGTAAATGTAGGACTATCAAATTGCACCATCTTGAATAAAGTTGACAAGCCAAAGGTAGTATCGATGGCTCTCACTCAATCATATAGATTAAGATTGATGATGTGAGCAAAGGTCAATATGTTAACAATCTAAGTCAGATATCGATGGCCAATTAGAAAAAAGGTGAGCCTAGGAATTTTGATGAAATTTGAGAAACCTTTTTTGACCAAGTCAAAATGGGTCTTGCAAGAACATCTTATCTCCATTAAATCTCAATCCAACACCATTAAAAGGACATACTAATGTAGCCAAAGTGATCAAGAACATATGGGACTACCATTAAGGATAAATATAGACCTTTGGTTTGTAATTTTATAGTTTACAAGGTTTATTTATAACTATGTTCATCATTCTTAAAAGAAGAAATGTGTATACAATGAACTCTTGGCTCTTAAAAATATAGAATGGGTCTATTTAGACCTATTATAAAACATAAAAAGGGCTATATAGTCTATAGGTTCATATTAATATGGAAGCTATAGGGGAAAAATAACCTTAGATTGGTTTTTTGTCTATATAATGGACCTATGATCTAAACATAGAAATGGAGTAGATATGTGATTAATGCAAAGGGTTCTCATCCTTCAGCATAGCCATATTTTCAACAAGTAACTTCCTAAAATTCACAAATCCATGATTCTATCAAATCCATGGACAAGAAGTTTTGTCTTCAAGTGAGAGGTAGTGTGAAGGATCAAATAAAAGGTCTAGTGTTGGGAACTACATCTAGGGGCATTCAATGCATCCTAGGATCCTTTGAGGACTTTCTCACTCAATAAGCCATGAGCAGTGTTCTGATTGATCAAAAAGGTGGCAAGGCTTTCATTAGCTAAGGAGAAAAAGGTGGTAGCTTAGTTCAATTAATGACCTAAGATAGTGTGTTCCCTCTCTAATGGTGTGCTCCCATATTCTCTTTTCTCTCTTCTCTTATATATCTTGGTCTCATTCCCATGGAAGAGGTTCTCACCTCTTAGAATTCATCATTCTTTTATGGGATAAGGATACTCATTGAGATTCTTGAAAAAGTGTGCTCATTTGATATGGTTAAACCCTATCATTTGAAGTAATAGGATCAACACTTTGTGAATCTCTTATTTTTAATCAGTGCTTAGTATGCTTGTGTATGGTGAATTTGTGAAGGATATTATTCCTAGTTTACTATCCTTCTACTTGCCTTTTTAAAGGTGTTTTTAAGCTAACTTGTAGGTCTATATTAGTGTTCTATTAAGAACCTCTTTTATGAAACATTTATGCAACTAACGAGATTTTGAGGTTGTGTGAGCTATAATTTTTCTATGATGATCGAGTGTGTGTTCAATATTATATGAGTGTCCATTTAACTTTGGTGCATCACACTTTTAATATTTTTAGGAAACATTATCCTCTTTCTAACCCTTTTCCCTATGAATCATTATTTTAGCATTATTTTAGGTGAGCATCAAGAGTAAGATGGCCTTCTCCAAATGTTCAACCCCACCATAGGTGACCCATAGCCTAGGGTTGTTCCCATTGTGTAGCTCAATTGGAGGGAGCCTGAAGAACTCTCTCCAAGGGTACAAATTGAGCCTACAATACTTTTTAGCATGTTAGGTGAGACCACACTCTAATAGGAAGATTGATTAAATTTGATGTTGGTTTGATCAAGTTTGTCGCAGTTAAGTTCCTAAGCAACAACATATGGTGACTCCAAAAGGGATAATCAAGACTCTAGTGTAGAATGGTTATTGTTTTTCATAAATGTGATAAAAAGGTCAGCTTCAAAAGGTATTCCCTTTTAATTTATTAAACTAATTTTAAATTCAGTAAAAAGATTAAGGTTTGCCAATACACTTCCATATCAAGGAACCTTTATTCCTAGATCATTTTCAATGCTTGCCCCTGCAAGAAGACCTTTATCAAACCCTTGCATAGCCATGGCAGCCCCTAGAGCTTATTTGGCTTTTAATGGCCAAAGTCCTCTAGACCTTGCCCAATATGATCCTATCCTAGTTGTAGCCCTTAAAAGTGTTACTTATTATGCTAGTGACCAAGCTACAATCCCTTTTGAGCACCTTATGGACATATCCAATTTTTATAATATCCATAATATCACTGAGGAAAATATAGCTATTAGGTTATTAGCTACTTATTTTAAAATAAAGGCCCTAGATTGGTATAGAGGCCTTGCTACTAATTCCATTCAAACATGGGATGAATTAGGAGAAGCCTTGTGTAAAAGATTTGAGGAAAAAAGTGACTATTTGTCAATTACAGAGCAACTAACTACCATTAAGAGATATCTTCATGAAGTCATGCAAGACTTCAACACATAGTTCCAAAAAACTTGGGATAGAATCCCAGTCTCAGTTAGGCCAACCCCTAACTTTTCCCTTTTATATTAGTTGAAAATCTTTAAATAGTGATATAGCAGTCATGATCCAATCTATGGGAGGAAATATACTTCCAGATGCTTATGAGGTGGCCATAAAAGTAGAAAATTATCTAGTTCAAGTAGGCAAGCTTACACCTAGACCACTAATGCCTTTATTTCCTAAAATCAGACCACTTCCTATTGTTATCCCTCCACTTGAAGTCATTCCTCCTACACCAATAATTATTGCAATACCTACACCAAAACAAGAGAAAGTTTTCACTAGTGGATCTAGTGATTCCTAAGACCAAAATAACTTCCAAGAGCTCAAGAGCATGTTTCAATCTCTAGAAAATGAGCTACTAAATGTTAAGAGGTAGCAAGGTTTCAATAGGCCTTATCAAGATTCATATCAACCTTAAAATCAAGCATTTTAAGCAAAGAGGCCACCATATAAAGGGAACTACCAAGGCCAAGGCCAAGGTCAAAACCAAGGACAAGGGTAACATGAATATAATAGGTAGAATAACTACAATCCTAATATTACTAGCACCTCCAACACCTTGGTACCAGTTCAAAATAATGTGGCTCAAGAAGCAAAGGGTACCATGCCTTAGAATTAGTCTTTTGGTCAACATATTGTTCCAAATATGGATCTCAACCAAGACTTCAATGATTAATGGAAGCAACTTACTAATTATGGGTATAACTAAGCTCTCATGGCCTAAAATTTAGAGGTACCTATGATGACCAAGCTAGAATATTCTCCACAAGGTCAAGGGTCTAATCAAGGACCAAACTAGTTGGATGCCACCATGGTCAATTATGAGCAAGAAAATCACTATGCATCCAACCAGTAGGCTAGTTCTAGCCAATCCTACATACCAGTGGTTGCAAATACAAGAGTTAAAACAAGGAACATGGATGGTAATCAATAAGTAGTCAAAGAGCTTCCTGCCACTACTCCTTCACTAACAAAACCAAATGAACCTATTATTACTCTAAAGGTTCTAATAGTTATAAGGGGTTAGAATCATGGAAATGTCTTGGTCCCTCAAGGTTCAAAAGTTCAACAAATAATAGTAGTGGCTCCCAAAGCACAAGTAAATGTTGGTGTATCACCCATAAACATTGTTAAACAAATGAATAAATCAAATGTGAGTGTGCCAATGTGGGATATGCTCTCCATACCTAACTAAGTGGACATTCTTCAATAAGGTTTGTCGAAGATTAATGTTACAATAGTTACAAACAAGCCACCAAGTAAGGTGAATGTGGTCCTTACCAATATAGTCAAAGTGCCAAATGAAGGGCAATTAGGTAAAGCAGTCAAGCCTCCTCCCTTCTATATTTTAGTGATCAATGGTAACTCTCTAGTACACAATTGCTTAGTGGATAGTGGGGTTAGTACCTCAATAATGCCAAATTTCATAGTTGATTAGCTTAGTCTGAAATATGAACCACAATCTAAAGGAGTGATAAAAATTAATGGTTCTTATACCAAGCCATCTAGAATAATCAGAGACCTCAATATGACCCTACATACTTATCCTAGTGTCTCAGTGGATCAAGATGTATTGATCTTGGATGTGCCTCCTCGCTTTACATTATGCCTATTTAGAGAGTTCACAGTAAAGATAGGAGGCTATCTTCCAATAGATTGGTCATATATGGCATTTAGAACAAGGTATGGGGCTAAAGTGTCAATTAAAGCTAAGCCCATTACACAATTCCACATAGAACCCTATGGACTAGATAATGTCAATATCAATTGCACCATAATTGATGAGGATGAATTTGTAATGGGGCAGGAGCTGAACACTCATCTAGAAGAGGTACCAGGCATGTTCTTAGATGAACTATGGAATAAAATCTAGTTGATGGACCCCTTATAAATTGTTAAAGAAAGGGATTTGGATGTATACTATTTTCATGAAGAAAGATAGCCCATGTCATCCCTCATGAGGCCTCAAGAAGATCCTAGTGGTCTACAAAAGTTTTTCTTTGATGGTTCAAGGAGCAAGAATTGGTGGGTGTAGGTGTTATGGTAATATCCCCTTAAAATTATAAGTAATTATCCTCACATAGGTTATAATTTAGTTTCTCTTATAATGCAACACAATATGAGGGTCTCATCCATAGCCTTCAATGGGCTAGTAAGAGAAGGATCAATCAGTTGCAAGTCTATGGGGATAGTGAATTGGTTATGAACCAAGTTAGAGGTCATAATACCACTAAGAACACCTTAATTAAATCCTATAAACATAGAATTTGGGACTTAATTGAGAAATTTCAGGCCTTCAACATCTAATCAATGCCAAGAGGACAAAATCAACATGATGATAGACTAGTAGTTGTGGGGGGTCATTTTGAAATCCCTAATAAATTGAAAAAGACCAAGCTAAAACCACATTTCAAAGTGGTAATAAGATCACCAGCACCAAATAATGAAGTTCATTGATAGGTATTTGAAAATTATAAACATATTGCATGTTTCTTGTAATAAGAATCATAGTTTTCCTCCATCAACCAAAGAAAATGGCAACATCAGTATGAGGAACAGATTGTTCAAATAAGGTCTAATAAGCTTCCTAAAATGATAATCACCCTAAAAGGCCTCTTTCATGAAGGGGACCATATGAGTAAGGATAAAGGATTGATGTCAACTAATGAAGAGAACTATTGAAGAGTTCTTATCTTTGAATACAAGCTCCTCAAGCTTGGAAAGGTAAGTACTAAAGCTAAAAGGCATGCTTTCATAGAGATTTTTAAGGAATATGTAAACATCTTTGTGTGTAAATATAGTGACCTAAGGGGATTTGATCCTAAATTATCCCAACTTACTATAGAGATAGAGGCTAATGTCAAGCATATCAAGCAGAAGTAGAGGCCTATAAACCCCAAGATTGAAGAGCTCATGAGGAAGGAATTGACTAGGTTTACTAAATCTAGGATAATCTTCCCAATTTAACACTCCTCATGGGTAGCTAATCTAGTACATGTCAGGAAGAATAATGGGGAAATCAGATTATGTGTAGAATTTAAAAATCTTAATAGAGTATCTTTAAAGTATCACTACCCTCCAGCATCCATCGAGCAACTCCTTCAAGTAGTTTCTGGTTGAGAATGCTTCTCTCTCTTAGGTGGGTATTCAGGTTATAACTAAGTGCTAGTTATTACCAAACTAGAGGTTGAAAAGTCAAAATCAATCAATAATAAATTAAAACATTAGCATAGGAAATAGTTGTAGATATAATGTAAATAAAATGTAATTATACTTATTGATATTTCAAGGCATTCTTATACAATTTCTTGCTCTTAGAAGTATAGAATCAAGTCTTATCACTATAACTTCCTCGAATCCCTAACTTTACTCCCACACTTATCTCTATGAGTTGTGCATTACAATTATTTTACACACTCATGTTTTATTTAAATATTACATAATAATAACAATATTCTAATGTTCACACTATGAACATATTTCCCCTAACACTAGTGAGAGAGGAAGACAAATATAAGATTGCCTTCACCACCAAGTGGAGCACATTTTCTTAACATAATATGCCTTTTGGATTTTCCAATGCTAGGGAAACCTTTCAAAGAGCAATAGACATGGCCTTCTACGGACTACTAAATAAAATGGTACTGGTCTACTTAGATGAAATCACAGTGTTTTCTAAGAAAACCAATGAGCACATAAACCATCTAAGGCTAATTTTCTAGAGATACAAAGAGTATGGGATCTCTTTAAATCCAAAGAAATGTGTGTTTACTATGTATGAAGGTAAGTTATTGGGTCACATTATTTTAAAAGGACTATCCATTAACCCTGATAGAGTAAGTGTTATCCTATCCTTATCCTTGCCAAAACACAAGAAGGGGATCTAGATCTTCCTTGAGAATATCAACTTTGAGAGAAGATTCATAACTAGTTTTGAAAACCTAGTCAAACCTATCACCACCATGTTAAAGAAGAGCCAAGTGTTTTCTTAGTTAGATGAAGGAAAGGTAGCTTTTAAAACCATCAAGTAGGCCATTACTTAATCACCCTCACTCTTGAATTTTGAATTCTCCAAGGACTTCATCTTGTACACCTTTACTAATATTGACAACATATCAACTATGTTGATGTAGAAGAATGGTGAAGCAATGGAGCAGCTAATTAATTTTTTAGTCAAGGGATGGAAGGATATGAGGTGAGGTGAGGTACACTTTTATTGATAAGTAATTTCTTTCATCCCTAAGAAGCCTCAATAAGTTCAGGTCCATGCTCTCCAATAGTAGGATCCATCTTATGGTGTCTCATCTTGGAGTTAGGGACTTCCTCCTTAACAAGGATTTGAATGAGAAGAGCATAGGCTGAATCACAAAGGTCATGGAATATGATGTAGAGATCAACTTCACCAAGATGGTCAAAGGTAAGGGTTTGTGTAAACACATGATAAATGACCTCTAGAAAGATAAGAAAGCTATTTTGTTTACCCAAGACAACTCACAAACAACTGCACCTCCATTTCAAAAGAGTTGGCTTTAGATATAGCTCACTTATTGGCAATGAAATAATGTCCCTAAGGATCAGATAGAGCCAAAAGAAGGTACTTTAGGCTATAATACATACCTTAAAATAAGGTACTTTAGGCTGCAATCCATACCTTATGCATTAGTTCATGGTGTTCTTTTTAGAAAAGACCTCAATGGGGTACTCCTTGGATGCATAGATGATGACTAAGTGACCAAGCTCTTGAATCAATTCTGTGATGGTCCTGTAGGAGGACATTTTTCACCTAAAAACACTATAGCAAAGGTAATGAGAGCTGGTTATTACTAGCCCAATACTTTTAAAGATGTTCATGCATGGGTTTAAAAATGCTATAAATGTGATCTATTTGTAGGAAAGCATAAACTAGTATCCCTTCCACTGAATATTATTCATGTGGAGCAACCCTTCATGTAATGGGGGTTAGACTTCATAGGGATGATCAACTCACCATCAATCATAGGGCATAAATAGGTGCTCACTATAATTGATTACTTCACTAGGTGGGTGGAATCCATTGCTTTGAAGGAGGTTAGTGAAGGTATAGTTTTGTACTTATATGATAGCCTTATGACTAGATTTGTTTTCCCCAACCACCATAATTTGTGATAATGCATTGGTATTCCTTAGTATGAAAATAAGTGAGTGGGATCAAAAACTAGGCATCTACGTCAGCACCTCTTCCTAGTACCATCCTCAAGGAAATGGACTGGTAGAGTTCACAAATAAGAATTTTCTAAGGATCATTAGGATAACCATGGAAGGGAATCAGAGAACATGGCACACCAACTTAAGGATAGCCTTATGGGCTGATAGGGTGATTCCTAAATCTACAATTGGTAATTCTCCATATATTCTTGTATATGGAAGGGAAGCCAGATTACCTTTCTCCCTTGAGATTCATGCATTAGAGTTATCTCATCAACTTGAGTTGATGGAGGAAGAGCCCATGAATGTGAGGATGATAGAGCTCATGGAGCTAGAAGAAACTAGGGAACTTGCAATGAAAACACTAGAGTCACATCAAGATTAGGTCAAAAAATCCTTTGATAAGATATCTATAGCAAGGAGCTTCAATGAAAGGGACTTAGTCCTCAAATGGGACTCAAATAATGCCAAACTAGGTAGCCATAACATGTTTGATAGCATGTAGAGTGGTCTTTATTTGATCCATAAATGCAAGGAAGATAATGATTTTTAGTTCGCCCAACTAGATGGAGAGGCAATACCCATCCCAGTCAATGTAATTCATTTAAATCCCTTTTATTGACTGTATTTTTATCCTTGTAACATATTATACATGTTAGAATATCTTATGCTTTCCTCTAAGTGCCTTGTGCACATGTATTTTTTTGTTGTGTGTTTCCTTTTCAATAAGTGCCTTTAGAAATTTTGTTTTTCTATATCTTTTGATCCTATTTCTTCAAGAAAGGTTCCAGATAGGGATATCATTGTGTTATCTTCATGATTAAGTGAGGGAAGACTTGGGACTCCATACACCTAATGGACCAGTTAAGGAAAATGGTCTGGGTTCTCAAAGCATAGCAGGCATGCTTCCTTATGAGTCACTAGAAATGTTGGCCAATTTTGGCCCATATACCAAGCTTATGCCTAGATAGACTAGGTTGCTAATGGATGAGTAGATAAACAAAAATTTTGGATGGAATGAGTGGTCCAAAGATCTCATTTTGCTCACAAATATTTTGAAACACTTTGAGTTCACTTAAAGTGTAATTTTCCATTTTCTAAGGGATAGGTCTAAAGTGTTATAGAGACCCTATGAGATGTTCAGAGTGCTTGAAATGAGTATGGAAGTGCATAACATTCATCTAGTTCTTCATTGTGTTCATCTAGACATTTTGGGTCTAGTGGCAAAAAAAATGATTTTTTATTTTGCTAACATTATCATTGCCACATGTGGAAAAGTTAGGGAGAATAGGTCACATGGTTCTAATCACATTAGTCCCAAAAACATTTTCACTAAATTATAAGGCATGCATCTAAGCATAGTAGAAGATATGAAGACTCATAGTCAACCTCTTAGACAAAATTTACTAAGTTTCCATACTTAGCCAATTTACAAAGAAGCTCAAATAGAGATGAGTGAGCATATTGAGGCCATATCTCACACGTGGTAGTTACAATATAAAATGATCATATGGGTTTGTTCATCTTAGTCCTTAGTTGCTACATGCTAAGTTTTAGGTCATGCGATGAAATGCAAAAGAAGTTATGTATATTCAAAGTTAGCTCCTCAGATAGAATTTGCTATGTTTCCATACTTATCCATTTTTAACCATGATAGTCATGCAAATGTCATACAAAAGCACATAGGGTAGATCACTTAAACATTTTTTAAAAACACTAATAAAGATCCTAGGACCAACAAATCAAGTGGGTTCATACTTTTTAGTATCAAGAACATCTCCTAAAAATTTGGAGCCTCCATGACCTCTTTGCTTCCAGATCCAAGCCTTTAAAGTTTGTCAAAATGTGATTGATTTTCATGCAAATTTAAAATTTAAGACTCGATAAGTAGCCATTGGTTTTTAAACAATGGGTCATATTAGATCTAATGTTTCATATTACATCATACATCTAGATCTGATGGTGTGAGTCAAGTCAAAAGGTTAGAGAGATTGATAGGTTGACACATGGCATAAGTGTATAAAGTGGTATACTAACAATAGGATCCTAAGTGTAAACATGGGACTACTAAGTGGCACTAGTTTAGATAAAGTTTACAAGTTAAGGGAAATATCGATGGCTCTCACTCAATCATATAGATCAAGATCGATGGTGTGAGAAAAGGTCAATATGTCAACAAGCTGAGTCAGATATCAATAGCCAATTACAACAAAGTTAAACCAAAGACTTTTGATGAAAGTCAAGAAACCATTTTGACCAAGGAAAAAAGGGTATTACAAGATCATCATATCACCATCGAAGCTCAATCTAATGCTATTAAAGGGAAAAAATGATGCATCCAAAGTGATCAAGAATATATGGGACTACCATTAAGGATAAATATTAACCTTTTTTTATAATTTTATAGATTATAAGGTTCATCTATGACTGTGTTCACCATCCATTCTTAAAGGAGGACATATGTATACAATGAACTCTTGGTTCTTGTAGAGATAGAATCAGTCTGTTTGGACCTATTATAATATATAAAATGGGCTATATAGTTTATAGGTCTATATTAATATGGTAGCTATAGGAAAACCAATAACCTTAGATTAGTTTTCCATATATAAGATTAACCTATTACCCAAATATGGAAATGGAGTAGATATGTGATTAATACAAAGGGTCCTCATCCTTCAGCATGGCCATATTTTTGACAATAAATTGCCTAAAATACACAAAGCCATCATTCTATCAGATCCATGAACATAAAGTTTTGTCTTCAAGTGAGAGATGGTGTAAAGGATCAAAGAAAAGGTTTAGTGTTGGGAACTACAACTAGGGGCATTTAATTCATCCTCAGAGACTTTGAGGACTTTCTCAATCAATAAGCCATGGGTAGCATTCTGATTGATCAAAAAAGTGGCATCTTAGGTTCAATTAATGACCCAAGATAGTTTTTTCCCTCTTTGATGGTGTGTTCTCATATTTTTTTATCTCTCTCTCTTCTCCTCTATATCCTAGTCTCATTCCCATGGAATGGGTTCTCATCTCTTAGAATTCATCACTCTTTTATGGTACAAGGATATTCATTGAGACTCTTATAAAAGTATGCTCATTTAATATGGTTAAACCCTATCAAAATATTATAAGAACTACCTTTTGAAGTAATAGGATCGACTCTTTTCCAATATCTTATATTTAATTATTGCTTAGTATGCTTATGTATGGTGAATTTGTGAAGGAGATTCTTCCTAGTTTACTATCCTTCTAATTCCCTCTTTGAATGTGTTTTCAAGATAACTTGCATGTCTAGATTAGTGTTCTATTTGGAAACTCTTCTATGAAACATTTATGTAACTAGTGAGATTGTGAGGTTATGTGAGCTATAGTTGTTCTATTCTAATCTAATGTGTGTTCAATCTTATATGAGTTTCCATTTAAATTTGGTGCATCACCCTTTAAGCCTTTTTATGAGTCCTTATCCTCTTTTTAACCCTTTTCACTATCAATCATTATTTTAACATTAGTTTAGGTGAACATCAAGAGTAAACTAACCTTCTATAAAGGTTTAACCCCACCATAGGTGACCCACCACTTGGGGTTGTTCCCATTGTGTATCTCAATTGGAAGGAGCCTAAAGAACTCTCTCCAAGGGTGAAAATTGAGCCTACAACAATACTCCACTTGGTACATTCATATATATCTAGATTTATCAATTATTTATGAATTGATTATCCAAAATGTTTTGGTTTTAATACTTTTAAGGACTCACAATATATTGTTCAATCTCAATACATACTCTATAAATAATTATGAATCAAATAAATTGTTCTATCTCAATACATACTCTATAAAAAATCCATTTACTATTGTTCAATCCATTTACTATTTCATACAAATACATTTTTTAACAAATTATTTGAGATTAATTGTGTAAGCTCACAATATATTGTTCTATCTCAATACATACTCTATAAACAATTATGAATCGAATATTATAACTTGTGAAATGAAATATCTTTATTTTTTTCACATGACTTGATTTTTAAACTTATATGTACTTTAATTTTATGTTTTATTCATTAGGATTATTTTCTTTTTCTTTTTTATACTTCTATATTTCTTTGTTGTTTTTCATGGTAAATCTAGAAATATTTCCCTATCTAGTTTTCTTTTTTAGTTTCATTAATTTCCATGTATGATTTTTGCTCCTTTTTGTAGTATCCTTAGATTTTTTTAGTTTTTTTAGATCTTTATCTTGTGTTATCATTTTATTTTTTTAGTTGATTTTATTTTTAATGTTTTTCCTTTGTTGGTTGTGGGTTGAAAGTGAAACACATAATGATATGTGAAAAGAAACAAGTTGATAAAGATGATATAATTATTGAAAATAGTAACATTTGACCCTATAATAGTCTACATCTCCCATAATTTTACTTTTTTAGATAGGTCCAATTAAATATCTATGACCATGAGTTATGCAACAGTCCTAAATATGATTTATATAGTGATAAATTGATGTAACAATGAAATATTTTTAGATATATAAGATATAGATTGAGTTTATTTATACTTTAGATTGATTAAATGATTCAAATTTCCTAAGTCTTGTTAAGTACATTTGAATATTCACAACACTTAAATTTTAATCTTCTTTTATGCACACATAAGTACTAACCTTCTAGTCAATTAGGCCCCTATATTTAAACTATTTTGATTCCATTATATCCTTTATGATAATTGAAAGCAATTGTTAACCCTAGATTATGAGCTTTGGTAGCCTTGAATAAGTCTAGCCTAGTGCCAGAGAGCCTCAAGTCCCAAGAGTGTGGTGCATAATGACAATTTAAGTCCATGTGTGCACACATGAAAAACAACTAAATAAAAATGAGGAGTATTTCAAGGACCTAATAATTTATTACAAAAATCATAGAGGTGCAATAGGTAGAGCCAAAATACAAGCTAGCATAAGTGAGAAAACTAGTAGTAGGTTCAAAGACAACCAATGTGGAGTGCATCTAGTACACCATATGGCATCTTTATGATCTATTATATTAAATATTATATGTGTAGAGATGAGCATTTAATATTTTATGGGAACATAGTTATTATTAAGGTTTAATACATTTTTAACATGTGTTAAGTAGGAATTTATTCTTGTAAGGATAAGAGTGATTCTTGGACACTAAAATCTCACTTTATTGAATTAAATAAGGGTTTTCACTTTTGTTGGGGATGATACTAAGATTGGTAGAATTGAGGTTAATGTCATTAGTTATATTTTTGATGTTGTATCCATGATATTTTTCCATTGTTCTTTAGACTAATGTTTTTTTAAGATAATTTATTATTACATTCGTATATTTTTTTCCATTTCTATGATAATTAATCATGCAAAATAACATGCTTGTATCATTATTCATTTTATGCATAGTTATTTACATGAATAGACAAGTAATATAAAATATTTCCAAGTATCCTTATGCATACAAGGACACATGTGAGAAAAATGTACTACATCATCATTGCAAACTAACTCGACCCACCCTAGTATCTCTTTATGTGCCTTGAGTGAGCAATTAAGGATATCTTAAATGATATGCCAATATCAGTAGATTTATTATTAAGAAATGCATGTGAGGGGTGGGACTAATTTGTGTGTGGATAAAAACACCTAACATTTTGGTTTTGTTACCAGGATGGTCAAAAAAATTAATGCACTGGTGAGTAGGGATGATGTACCCAATCTCAATGGATAATATTGAGCATTGGTCAAATAAAGTGGAGGAAAAAATTATGACAAACCATCCCAGCCATGATAATGAAGAGCAAAAGGAATGGATGGAGAAAAACCTACATGATACCCTCTATAAGGTGTTTTTCTATGATCTACTAACACATTTTCACATTTTATTTCATCATATGTGATGAATAAGAATAGAAAGTTTGGATAAAAATACCCTTGGATAGAACAATATGTGGAGTAGTTAAAGGATATAAACATAGTTTAGACCAAAGCTATTGATTTCTAGTGGCATACAGAAGTGAATAACTACATGTTATATTTTTTTATCCACATATATGTGTCTATAGGAAGCCAAATACTATTTATTGTCAGAACCCAAGGGTTCATATCTGAAGTAATTATTGTGGAGATTAATAAGTTGATGGTATATAATAGAATATAAAATCTACTAATGGCCATCTAATTTCATACATGTATGAGTGGCATATAAACTAGAAGGGGAAGGGGAATATTTTGCATCATCTAGCAATAAAAAAGCCTTTATCATGAAGGGACTAGATGAGCATGAGCTCATTAGGTGCAAGTGTGATGAGATTAGGTAGAAGGTGACCATTGAAATATAACCTAAGAAAAGGGGAGAGTATAACTCAAGAGATGTGATGAGGACATGGAAAGCATGGGGATGACATGAGGCTTACTCTATCATATATGATACATTATCCTTTGATGAATAAGTGTACACTAATGGGTTAAGATGAACTCTATAAAGAGAATCTAAAGTTCCTAAAAAAATAGAAGACATGTGGGGAAAGAATATTAAGGAACTACCTGTTTCCCTTCTAATTTAAGTGCAAGCTAATGCACTTTTTTCACAAATGGAAGAAAGAAACTAAGACACTATTAATTTTTCAAGTATAAAAGAGTTTATAGTATAGGGAGAAGAAATAATTTTATTTCAATAGATAGTTTATTACCAACCTTTCAAAGCAAGAATCAAACAACCCATGCAATATTTGATTATAATTATGTACAGTATGACTCTAGGTAGAGGGGGTCCAACCCTTTAGGTAAGTATTACAACACACACCAAGATAGTAGGAGTTGGTAGAGTGGTGATAGGCTAGTAGACAATATAACTTTGAGGGGGAATTGTAGTACAACATGTTTTAGTAATGGTTAGAGTTATTCCCCTAGTATGAGGAAGTTTTAAAGGTACAAGAGGAAACCTTGGAGAAATCTAGGGTTTGATCACACCTTTAGGTAGTGTACCAATTGCATAACCACAAACCATACCCATTTTAAATACATATATCTTTTATGAATTTTCTTTGAGTTTTCCCAAATATATCAAATTGGACAATGATATGGAGCACATTCAAAAATTTGAACTCATGTGGTGTGATAATGGAATTACATAATTTGAGCACAAGGCAAGTCATTTTTCCATGACTTTACTAGATTGTGCTCATACTTGGGGATAAAAAGCTTGATCTAAATCATGACATTGTGGAATACAATCACCTAAAGAGAACCTTTTTGAGGGAGTTTAATATCCTCATGTTTGAGAAATAAATCACCACTATGCTAAAGGATATCAATAAATATTTGATAGAGTGTGTCTACACATATGGTACTAGGTTTAAGACTCGAGTGTCCAATATTTCCTTTGAAATTCACATAGTTAGAGGGTTTCTTATTGTTTTATAAAATTTAGGAATTAAAGGAAGGCTTTAATCATAAAGACAAACTATTGTACAAAATCATAATGCCACACATAAACAATAAATGACACATATTAATTTGGAACTTGCTAAATTTAAAAATATGTTAAAATGGGAAAGTACCAAAGAAATAAAAAAAGCTATAAATCATATGCATAATGTAACTATGAAAATGACTATGTGATGATACTTTGAATCAGGAATACGGATTCACTTGGATATAGGACAAAGCCGATGAAATAAGATAGGCGCAATGTGTGCTAGTGTCCTTAGGGTGTGATGGTTTCCTATGTGGGTTTTCTCTATGTGACTAATATGATAGGTTTTTTTACACCTATATTAAATATTTACTATGTGGGAGATCTAGATCTATAATGGAAACTATTATTTACCTTATTCTTCACCAAAAGCCTAGTATAACTACAAATGAATATAAATTCAATCATAGGGTTAAATGGAGTTAGCGATTAAAATTTTTATTGACCTCAACACCCTATATGTTGAGCATTGCCTACATACCAATACTTTAAACATAAATTAAACTACATGTAGTTTTCCCATGCTATAGTGGTATGTATGAAATAATGGTATAATGTTGAATGTTGGTGTAATTGTGGTGTGATTAAGTACTTTAATAATGACATATGACCTTGGATGTGTATTTAGACTTAGTTTAGGGTTACTATGACTATGTCGACTCTAAATTGGGGTAATAAATGACTTTCTTTCAATGTGCAATTATATATTCTAGTACTTTTCAATCATATATGGATCTAATAGATAATTATTTAAAATGTGACTTTATAGTGATCATAATTTGAATTCCTTCAGATGGGAGTTAAAAAAGACATTGGACAACTAATTGGATGAATTTGAATTTGAGAAACTAACTAATATTTGGTGGGAGGATGTCACTGGAGGAATCAGACACTATAAATAAATGGGGTAGTCCTAATGGAATAACATTGTCTAAGAAGTAAAGATAGTTAAATAGAAGTGTTGAATAGTTAGAGAGTAAGATTGAGTTATTTGAAATGGGAAATAGGGACATTTTTAGATCATTAGTTGCTTTGAGGAATGGGTCATCTACATATAAGTGAAGGAATGGCAATCAAAAGACTATGTAAATATGCATGAATAAGTGTATATAATAAGTGGTCATAAGTGATTTATTTTATCAATAAATATTAATTTATGTGTCTACATTTTCCCCCTTATTATTCTATTAATGCAATAAATCAAAATTAATAGATTAAAAGGAATAAATATATGTCTTCACTTACCTATGAAGAACAATATTAAATGTAAGCCACAACATTTATCTATGATTCATGCAACCCTGTAATGAAACATGTATCATTCAATCCTTACCTAAGATTGAAATATAAATGTAAGAGACAAGAAACTTATAGATCAAATAATAAGGAATGAATGCACTTGATTGGGTTTGTGAACCATTGTGTTTTCTAGTTAAAATCTAGTGACTAAAGAGGGTAGGACCCTTCAATATTTCCATTCATTGAAGATATTAGATTTTATTATGCATGTCCTAATCCTCATTGGTAGAAGAGTGTGCTTAAGAACTCAAAAAATGCTTGAATCCATCATTTCATACCTAAATTAGTAGAGTAACTTGGAATATTTACATGAATTCTAATGGATTATTTTGGTGAAATATTAGTGTAAAAAGGTGAATCAACCATTGTTGATGAAATAAGATTCATTTCTAATGAAAAACTAGTGCAAAACTTGTTCAAAAATAGCATGATATGATTCCAATGTATCTAAAATAAAGAATGACGTGAATTTCCATTCCTTATATAATACCAGTTCAAAATCTAAGTAAGATTGTAGTCATGTGTCATGCACATCCCCCTAATCTATTATCTGGATGAATATGGATTCTAAAAATGAGTAATATCTATGATTTTTTTGATTAAAATACCTACGTGAATTCTCAAACACATTCCACACATGATTCCCAAATATTAAACAAACCTAAGTATTAATCTGAAATAATTTTATATACCTACTGAAAAAAGTTCTATTACTACCTTTGATTCTAAGATACTCTAGAAAACACTATTTTATGCCTGTTAGGAAAATAATGTGTTATTTTGGACATGGCCATACTATGATCTTATCTAAATGGAAAAAAAATGTTTAATTTTCATTATGGCTATGCACTGTAATCAAATTAGGAAAACATACATATTTATGTATGCATCATGCACTATTGAAACCTAGTTTCTAATACAAGCCATTGTGTATGCCTCTTCTTTTGAGGTTAATTATGAAGCTTTCACAATATCTTAGCTCAAAATAATAAATTTATGCAAATAATATTATAGAAAATTTTTAAATATAAGGTAGTAATGATAACATAGAATAACATGGCATCATCATATTTGAACTTATCAATGTGGTAGCATAATATGCATGTGGAAAATAGCATGCATAGTGACATTCTCAATATAGATGTTAGAAATTGTGCACAAAGATAAGTGGTCATTTTTTAAATATATTAAAAATTATTCAAAACAACTTAGGGAGGATACACGATATCCATCATGGCATTGAAAAACTAGGAAGATACATGACATCCATCATGGAATTGAAATATGAGTAAACTAAGCAAACAAGTGACATGGCCATGATGCATATACAGAAAGAGTGTACAAAAAATCACATAAAGGATACAAGAAAGGACAAGGGACCACATAATGGACATGTTCAAATTTCACTCAGATGAATATAAGTATAAAATGAAGGCTTGAAGCCACAAATAAAGACATTTTCAAATGTTCACAATCTAAACAAGTTGAATACACAAAAGACTTGAAGCAAAAAAATCAAACATTAAAATCATGTATCAGTGAGTGAATTGTATCTAAATTATCAACTTGTAACATTAGAATATTCATTAACTCATATATATAGTATTCTTTCTATGTGAAATCAAGTGAGCTAAAAATTATGTAATGTAATGTACTAAATTATGAATAATATGGATAGTCATAAAACAATAGAACTTATACAAAAAGATGTCCCTAGTAAACTTGTTTTGATATATACAAATAGAGAGCCTGTGACTACTTTTAATATAGAAAAATAGAGCATGTGTTCAATGAGCCTATGACTAATTTTAATATATAAAAATAGAACTATAATTGCATTTGTTGATGACAACCTATGTGTTTTGTAACTCACTCAAGTATACTTGTGAAGCATATTTGATTTAAAACTAGAAATATATAAGTAATGCATATGTTAAACATAAATTAAGTGATGTAAGTGAACTAAACATAGCATGCATATGTCCGAATTTTTAAAAAAATGGAATATTTGATTTTTTGTAATTTTGAACTATATATGAGGAATTTGGAGTTTAAACATAAAACCACACATCCATATTTAGTATGAATATGGATACTAAATATTTTTTAATTCCCTTAGATCATCATTATGCTCATCATGACATTCATGATCTATAATTTCAGCCTTATCCTATGCATTTTTTTGAATCTTGTGAGAGCATATAGCATGTTTCTCTACTGTGTAGGAAGCCTCATGGGTTTTTTTTTTATAAACAAACTTTTAGACTTTCTTGTAATTTATAAATATATGATTTTCATCAATACCATCATGAATAATATGAATTTTACTATCTTATAATTTTAATGTGAGATAATTTTATACCTGTCAACTATAACTCCATTTTAATACAACCATTTTGACCCAATGTAACCATTATCTAATTTCATGTTTGCATAACAAAAAACTATATTTCCATAAGTTTTGGAATACATGCAACTAGTATTGTAATGTGTCTTATTGAATCTTAACAATATATGGATTTCTAAAATCCATTTTGATCATGACCTATGTGGTGAATAAATGCAAGCATAAATAATTTTTTTGGAAGTATCTACTGAGAGGGGGGTGAATCAGTTTCACAATAATGCATATTCAATTCCAAACATCATTTTATAAAGTATACATAAGAGATCAATGCATAAGAAAACAATCACACAAGTAAATCACAAGATATTATGTGGGAAAACCTCTTGGGGATAAAAACCCTCTAAACCATGCACATGGAATATTGTCCTATAATGAAAATATTTAACATTTAATGAATCGCCCACTTCATAAAGAGCTCCAACCCCTACCTAGTTGAGCACCCACCCAACTAGTTTTATGCAAGCTCCAACTTACAAGGAGGCTCCAAACCCCTAAGAAACCAAAAACAAACTAAGATACCTTGAATATCTAATCATCTTGAATACCATTTTATGACTCTTCAACTGATGATGACCTCCTTTGTTTTTACTCTTTCCTTTTGACTCTCACTCAAATAGTCTATAGGGCTCATTAGGTCCAACAACCTAGTGATCCACCTACATCAAATTGATTATTTATGCATGAATGGCCTTTTTCACCCTATGATGTTCCTTAATGACCTACATCTACTCCTTTATTGAGATCTTTTCTTCACTTGAGTCCTCTTCCACTCCACTAGACCAAATAGGCTAATTAGGCCTTGCCTTTATACCGTACTCTTCATCTAACCCATATTGGTCATCCAAGATCCTTAACCCACTTGTATAACACTTAAAATAGTTCCATACATATGTTATTATGAGAACCAAACACTCCATTGGTTAGTTATAACCTATAGAAGCTAAAACTCAATTAGGCTTAATAGAGACCTAATGGAATTAACCCTTCTTTAAGGCACATGTTACCCTTGAAATCCTTAGACCATATTTAGCTTCCAAAAATGATTAAAACACTTAAAATATCACTTTATTAGGTCCATAATAAGATATCATTGGGTCATTACTACCTGGAACTCCAGTTCACACCTTGAACCTATCAATTAGGTCTTCTAGCCTTTTAGGTCTTCTTACATAGAAAATTATGTCTCTTAGAAATGAAGCATACAATCACTTTTATAAAACACATCACTTGAAAAACAAATGAATAAATAATTAATTACTTAATAAACCTCTCCATTTCCATTGGACATCACCACTCAATCTCTAATCATCCAAAATCACCTCTATAGGAGTCTCACTTAGTTATGGTCAAACACAATCAAAGTACATTCAAGCATCTTGTCTCTCCAAAATTGAATATGAAAATAATAGAACTTAAAATGCATTATAATTAACCTTTGGTACTTACTTGACATATTAAAACTCATTTGTTTCCTCAACTGATGTCAAACAAATTCAAACTCACTTATTCAAATTGACCACTCAGACTACCTATAGCCTCCAAAAGTAAAGTTATGAATAACTTGTTATTTTCACTTGAAAGAATAATTTCATGACATATAATCCACATCCATGGTTCCTATAATGTATATATAATTATATATCAGTTATATCTCTTTTCTTGGCATAAATAATTGGTCTAATAGACCAATCTCTCATACCACTCTCACATTATGCATACACAGCTAGATAAATCCTTTTGGCTTTCATGGTTCAATCACTTAAACTATCTATTAAGATATCATAAATATTTTATGGTCCATTTAGGTATAAAAACACAGCAATATTTAAATTTTATACATCACATATTATCAAGGGACTTCAAAAACTTCATCTCACTTAGCATACTTGAAGCAACCAAACTTACCCAAAACACAGTCATAGTGAACATGACATATAACACTTGTGAAAAAATTTCATGGATACTATAATGTATTAATATAGTCCTTAAACATCCTAATATCAACTCCAATAAAAAAATTGTGTAGGTATAATAGTAAATAAGGAATATATGGATCAAATTATAGAACATACACCTTCACAGTTTTTAATCACAAAGACAGTTCACTTTGTGAGCACCTTCTATCCTATGTATGAGCACCAAAAACACTTACCAAACAAGGTAACATGAATAAGAGGTCTTAATAAAATATACCAAACCATTTGATCCATCCTTAGTCACTTTCACATCATCCCTAAATAAGTTCTCACTCAAGCCTATTTTCCTTCACAGATTTCAATATTTGCAATCTAACAATAGGATAATCTATAGAATCAAAAATATTGACACAAAGAAAATATATTTCCAAAATAAATAAATGGACATCAAGAACAAGTATTAACCTTAAACCTTTATTGATTTGCATATGTTGACTCAGTCAACCTTGTTTATAGCAATAAATTCTTCATAAACAAGTATTTTCCTATACGTTCTACTTATTGCCTTGACACACTATTTCCACCTAGAGGTTCCTGAAGGAGTCTTCTACAACATCCAATCATAAAAAAATCCATTATGGGCCAAAACCATTCACATATTTCCAATCACTCCACTATGAGTATTTATAAGCACAAAAACCTCCTTACCTTCTTAATGTTTGTTCATAAAACTGAGGACTTTATTTCTCTACAAAATGTTGCTAGAAGCTTATTAAGACCCTTCCCCAGCTACTCTAAATGGATAAGTTTACCATTAAAAGTATACATGTTCCAATGAGCATCTTAACTTCCTTCTCAATCTTGGAAATCTTCACTCTGCATGCATAGGAGACCTTCCAATGTGATATCTTTATTTCTCTTTCTCCTCAAGACCTAAAACATGGTCCACACCTTTGAATCACCTATTCAAACCTTATTCAATGTTTACATGTTCTATACCATCTTTACAAATCACTTTGACACTTCATCTAAACCTCACTAAGTGTCTTGACATACAAGGCCTTCAGTTGCAATTCACTTTAGGTCTGGAGTATGACCTTATTACCACTATATATGCTTCAACACCTCATCCAAATCTCAAATGAACTTATACTATGCTTCTCAATATTCTATCCAAGTTCACATAGGTCACATGATCCTTACCTCAATAAGATACCAATCTTGTTCCTTCATGCACCAAAATAGACATTCCATGTTCAAATCCTTCTTGTCACTTCATGATATCATCCTTCATCAAATACATCACCACTTTTTCATTACCTTTTACATAAATGACAACACTTTTTACAAAAACATATATCTTTTTATCCTCATCTATTTCCACATGATGTCTTTATTCATTATCAATAAAACCCTAAATAATCAAAGGATTCCTTATTGAATGCTTGTAGTTTCTATGTAATTGACCATGATTTTGAGCCCTAATAGGTTTTAGTATGGGTTATATAATCTAAATTTTGTCTTTATCCTTATATTTTTGAATTTTTAGTTGGTATGTTGAATAAGTATCAATAGCATACCCTTTTATTCTATGAAAATGATAAAATGGATTTCCCTCTTAATTTGATAATTTGTTAGTAGATCTATACCTTATTATTGGAAAAATAATTAATTACCTATCAAGTAGCATCTATAACATAACATGTGGTATATCATGTACATTTTTAGCTTTTATTTTAATGGCTGGTTATATATCCATGAGCTCAACATTATTGACTAAAATGTGAATGGTGTTATGTCCATACCTGTAATACATTGATCTATGTATTATGCCTCTTGATCTCTGGTAATTCTAAATTTGACAAATATATTAGTCCATGGTACACTTGATAAAATAGTATTGTGTGTAACATCTATATTTTAAAAAAAACTTACCTTTATCCATATATGAAATCATTGTTTTTCCTTTATCTATATTCACTAGTATACTTGCCTTTGAATCATCTTTGTATTTACCTAGGTCAGTTTTTGTAAAATTAAAAACACATAAATAATTATCAATATTCAATAGTATCACATTTTTATTATCATTGTAAGTAGCATTGAAATCATCATCAATATATTTTATGGGTATGAAATTATGATCTTCATAATTGACTAGTGAAGGTAACTCTTTCATAACTTCTTTTTGTTATGCCTTTTTAGGTGATTGATTTTGTTATGAAATATATATAGGTTGTAACTTTGTATCATTTTTTAATGGAATCATAAAAATCTTAATTGTACATTTTTTCTATAGCTATGATCTCTAGTGTTGGCATTATAGTAGATTGAGGATCTCAAATCTGTGATTGAATCTCAAGAGTAAACTTTATAATCTTACAATATATGAATGGTTGATTATTAGAAAAGCATATATAAATATATCCATCATTTATAAAATTTAAACATTGATATAAATTATATGGTATAACTTCCATTTCATATATCCATGGCCTACCCAATACAAATTATTGTCAAAATTATTTGGCATTACTTGAAATTGAGTATATAATGTTTTAGACCCTACTGTGATATCCAAAGTGATAGAACCCAAAGCTTGGCAAGGCACATCATCAAATTATTTGATATTATTATGTTTTATGAAGAGAATACATGTTAAAAATATAATTATATTACTATGATGATTCACAAAAATAGAATTATAAATCACATAATTAAGAATAGAATAAATAAATCTACAAAAAACATTGTTGAAAGAGCATAATACTTGAATATTATGATTTATACACTTTGGGGGGGCAACCTCCATAATAATGCAATAAGAACATAATTCATAATATATGATAAAATACTAACCACTACCTCCTATATATACTCTACTTATCCAAGGTTATTTCATAGGCCAACCATGCTAAGAACATAGAGAAATGCAATAAGATAATATGAAGGTGTGTAAGACACAAGTCAACCACACATATCCCTAAACGCACCATAGGTTAAGGGTGTATCATGACCCTCCCCTTCAAAAATAATGTTGTCCTCAATGTTGAATTAAACAAAGATATTATTTTAGGAATGTTTCATCCTCCCATGTTGCATCTTAAGAATGTAAGTTCTTCCATTTGATCAAATACTCCTTAATGGCTCTGGTCCACAATGCTTGGTACATGTGTGAAGGATCTCTTCAAGATCTATAATGACTCAACCTTTTTAATCCAATTTAAGTAACTTAGTATGAGTAGAAAATCTATGTCTAATTACTATATTTAGTCAAGATACATGAAATATTGGATGTATTCAAGTGAATGGAGGTAATTCTAGCTTGTAAAATACACTACCAATTTTATAAAAGTATTTATAAGGACCATAATAATTAGGTGACAACTTGTCATCCTTTTTCTATTGCTTCAAATACATCTAATTATATGGCTGAAAATGCACAAAGACCCAATCACCTATGACAAAATGTCATTTACTGTGGTGTTGATCGACTTATTGCTTCACTATATTTTGTGCCATTACTAAATTCTCTCACAAACTGACTAGCACCTCATGTTGATGGTGAATATGTTATATAACAACTCAAACCTTAGGATACACTATCAAAGCTAAATTTATGAATGGGAGGTGATATCCATACAATTCCATAAAGTGAGATATCTTGGAAGAAGTGTGAAAATAAGTGTTATACCACAATTCAACAAGTGGTAACCAATGAACCCATTTATCCTATTTGTCAGAAACAAAATAATGAAAATACTCTTCTTGACATTTGTTGAATACCTTTATTTATCCATTATATTTAGGATGACAGGCTAAGATATGAGCCAATTGGGTGCCCAAACATGATAGAGAATATGAGTTGTATGGGGAAGAGTTGTGAGTTATATTGATTTCCATAAATAAGATATGATATTATCATTAATACAAGTCAAGTTGGAGTAACCCCCACTAAGGCCAATATGCCTTCATGCTCACTAACTTATTTTCTCTTAACTAAATACTATTATACATTATAAAGTAGGTTTTCTATTATACCCTTATATGGTAAGTGGATATGTACATATGATTATCCATTGATCATCTTGGGTTAAAATAGGTAGGGGCTCTTTTATGATAGAGGTGGGTAAGGGGCACCCCTTATCGATGTCATTAGATATAATATATATATATATATATATATATATATATATATGTAGGTGTGGGTAGGGATTGTTGTATTTAGATAAGATTATTATAAAATTAAGTAGCTATGGGTAGGGGTAAGAGTGGGTAGGGGATACTTAGACAATGATATAGGTAGGGGTGCTTATCTAATAGGTAGAGGGCTCCTTTCATGAATAGAGGTAAGTAGGGGACATAGATGGAATCCCTAATTTAAATTTATCTTAGATATAGGTAAGGGGTGCCTATCCAATGACATAGGTATGTGGATCCTTTCATGAATAGAGGTAGGTATGGGGTACTTATCCAATGACATAGGTAGGGGGCATGTATCTAGAGAATATTCTAGTAATCTAACCTAATCTGGTCCCTATCTATAGATGGGGGTGATACCCATATAATTCTAGAAAGGGATACATCTTCAAAAAAGTGTGAAAATAAGTGTTACACCATCATTCAAATAGGGGTAGCCAATGAACCCATTTGTAATATTTATCAAAAAGAAAATAATGAAAATACCCTTCTAGACATTTGTTGACTACCTTTATTTATTCATCATATTGGCGATGATAGGTTGAGATCTGAGCTAACTAGGTGCCCAAACATGAAAATAATTTAGTCTAAAAATTACTAGTAAATATGTGATCTCAGACACATACAATGATCTTTTGAGTACCTGCAATATATGAATTGTATTGATAAATGTAGAAGCTACTATAGTATAAATAAATGGTTGTGATAAGGAACAAAAATGAGCATACTTGGTGATTCTATCCACAAATACCATGATAACATTTTTATCCTCAAACCATGGTCACCCTGTAATGAAATCCATGGAAACCTCCTCTCAAAACTAGCTAGGGATGGATAAAGGCTATAAAAGACCTGAGGTCTTAATGGTTTCACCTTTGTTTTAATGACATACCATGAATTCAACCATATATTTTTGGACATCCACCTTAAATCCTTCCTAAAATAAATCATTATTGAATCTATTATATGGTTTCTAAAGTCCAAAATGACCTCCAAGTGGAGAGGCATGAATTTCTTGAAGAATTTAATGTTTGAGGAGAGAATGCTTAATGGGGTATAATATATCTTTATACCATAATGTATTTTATTTCCATGTAATTTTTTTAGATTCATCAAAACCCTAATGAAGATTTTGAATCAAATCCTTGGTAGTAATGTCATTCTCCCATTTAGATCATGCTTCCTCTATCCAATCTACCTTCCACATGGTCATGTCATATAATAATGCCTCAACTAATGCATCTCATCTGGAAAGGGCATTTACTACCACATTCTCTTTTCCTTTCTTGTACACTATTTTAAAATCATATCATGACATTTTATTCACCCATGTTGTTATTATTTAGATGACAATCATTGCTCTAAAAAATATTTGAGGCTATCATGATCAATCTTTACCTGGAAGTGACAACCCATAAGATAAGGTATCCATTATTTCATTACATGCAGAATAACCATCATATCTTTCTCATAGATTAGTTTGAGCCTATTTTCCCCCTTAAATTATAAACTTTCAAATATTGGTGGTCTATTTTATTTCATGAGTACATCCCCCAGGCCATATTTTGATGTGTCACACTCCAAAACAAAAGTTTTATAAAAAATAGGAGTAGCCAAAACTAGAGTTGTGCACATAGCCATTTTCAACTGTTTAAATTCCTTGGTAGCTAAATCAGTTCACTATAAGGAGTCTTTCATTAATAAAGAGGTGAGTGGGGCTACAATACTACCATAATTTTTTACAAATTTGTGATAGTAACTAGTTATTGTTAAGCATGGGATATATCTTTTACTTAATCAAATTCCTTTTGCTTTAACCACTTAATCATACATTCAAGATATGAAATAAAATTTAAAGCAATAACATGCACCACATAAGAGAGAGAGAGAGAGAGAGAGAGACCATATTTTATGTGGAAACCCAAAGTGGGAAAAACCATGAATAATAATCTCAAGTATATAAATGAGCACCAACTGAAGTTTACAAAGTTCTCAAGCACTAACTTGCAAGAGCACCAACCCCTTTACTGAGCACCAACACAGTAGTGATTTTTGAACACCAACCCACACAAGCACCAACCCCTTTGTGTATTAAAACACAAACTATCTCTCAATGTTGGTTTTTCAATAAATGATAGCACACTACTATATCTCTTTTTTTTTCTCCTCTACTCTTCTAAGCTAGATATAACAATTACAAACCAAGCTCTTCCTTGCTTATTACAAATTGATTCCCAAGCCTCCTTTTACATCATTCCAAATGACCTTTGTAATTCACCATTTGTGACCTTTTAATTCACATGAAAAATGTCACAAAACTTACATGACCCTTCTAATTATTTCATATGAAAAGTCACATGGTGACCCTTCATGGGAAAATGCACCCTTTCCCTCTTTTATCTTTATCTCGTGACTGTTAGAATTCCTCAAGGTGACCCTTCATGGTAAAATGCATCCTTTACCTCTTTTTTATTTACTTGGTGACTCTTTAACTTCCTCATGGGCCCTCTTTTGACTTTATGCAACCAGAAATATATTCATTAATATTTAATTAATAGTAACACACTTTAGCCAAGATAGGAACATTAAAAACACCTTTAGACATTAAATGATATATTGTTAGACTTTTGGAATCAATGATAATATTTCCAACAATCTCCCCCTTTATCATTGATGGTAACCTCAAATTGAAACTGCCACATATTGAAACATGTACTACACATGCCAACCTACACATACTACCAACTAAAAAACATACAGTAACTCCCCCTTACTGTAGCATCTTATTTTTTGAACCTATTCTTGTATCTATTCTTTTACTTTTTCTTGTACTTATCCCCCTCAACTGATATACAAATTAATCTATGAACTCACCTTCATGACTTTCTTGTCATGCAACACATCTAGCATCCATCATGCTTCAATTTTTTTTGAAAAGTGTCTCCTTGAATCCTAAAAAAGACACCTCACACACAGAGTCCTAGAACAAAATCTTAGGAGATGCCCACATCTCCTATGTTACTTCCTTGATCTTCTTACATCTTTCTCTTAGAATCCATTTAAGCATGTCTAACTTCTTTGACTCACTATCCTCAACATCCATTATGTTATTCATCTTCTCAACTCTTGTAACTATCTTATCTTGACATGGATCATGCTCAAATATGACAAGAGATTCTCTTTGATTTGCAAGCTATTTAGGACTAGTATTCATAGTCTTTCTTGATAACAATAGTTTCACGTAGTCCTTCCTATCTAATTCTTTCTCCACTATAGAAAGTAATCTATTCTCACTCTTAGACTCAACCTGATCAACCTTCAATGTCTTATGTATCTAAACCTAATTTTGGCTATTCTCATACCTTCTAGGGGCTCTGTATCCTTTGACATACCTTGAGGATATCTTTACTCCATTTGGACATAATTTAGTAATATGGCCAACCTTATGACAATAAAATCAAACAACATTTCTCATACCTTTTGCTTAAAGATGACTAAAATCTCTCTTTAACTGATTACTTTTCCTCAAACAATCTCTTACCCTATGACCAACATGATGACAAAAAAAATAATGGCCATGAAAGGAATTTGAAAACCTGAAAGCATTGGGCTACTTGATTGGTTTCTTAAATTTTAATTTAAAACTTTCATCCTTCTTACCTTGGACTGATATTTCATGATCTTTCTCAACCTTTATTATGAGCTTCTCATACTTATCCTTGAAAGAACCTAAATCAACCTTCAACTAATTACACTCTTCTTCTCTTGATTTCAAACTTGAATATGCAACCTCTAGTTGATTCTTAAGATATTGAATAAAAATATTATCTTTTTTTTCTTCTAAAACCAACTTAGATTCTAAGATACACACCTATTTTTTAAGATCCTTGACCACAAATTTCAACTCTTGATTCTCCTTCTTTAGCTACTTCGCCATCATGCTTTCTCTGATCTACCTTTAAGTTTTTAAACTCTTTCTAAAGTAACCTACTCTGATACCAATTATTAAGCATGGGATATATATTTTACTTAATCAAATTCCTTTTACTTTAACCACTTAATCATACATTCAAGATATTCAATAAAACTAAAAGAAATAACATGCACCACACAAGACAGAGAGAGACACCAGATTTTATGTGGAACCTCAAAGTGGGAAAAACCATGGAGAACAATATCAAGTATATAAATGAGCACCAACTCAAGTTTACAAAGTTCTCAATACCAACTTTTAGGAACACCAACCCCTTTCTGAACACCAACACAACAATGATTTGTGAGCACCAATCCCTTTATATATTAAAACATAAACTATCTCTCAATGTTGCTTTCTCAACAAATGATAGCTCACTACTATATCTATTTATTTTTCTCTCCTTTTCTCTTCTAATCTAGATATAAAAATTACAAACTAATATCTTCTTTTCTTATTACAAATGGATTCCCAAGCCTCCTTTTATATCATTCTCAATGACCTTTGGCATTCACCCTTTTTGACCTTTCAATTCACATGGAAAATGGTCCCAAACTTACATGACCCTTTAAATTATTTCATATTAAAAGTCACATGGTGACCCTTCATGGGAAAATGTGTCCTTTCCCTCGTTTATCTTTATCTTATGACTCTTCAAATTTCTCAAGGTGACCCTTCATGGGAAAATGCATCCTTTTCCTCTTTAGTCTTTACTTGGTGACTCTTTGACTTCCTCATGGGCCCTCTTTTGACTTTATGCAACCAAAAATATATTAATTAATATTAACACACTTTAGATAAGATATGAACATTATAAACACTTTTAGACATTAAATGTTATATTTCTAGACTTTTGACATCAATGACAATATTTCCAATAGTTAGCCCCATAAAATCCTCAAAGGTTATTAAGGGTCTTGGGAACCTACCTCTCCATCATCACTTGGATTTTTTTAGGATCAAATTCCACTCCATGTGAAATAATATGAACCAAGTATTCCACCTCTTGGACACCAAAATCACATTTGGAAGGTTTGGCATAAAGTTGATGTTGTTCTAGAATTGCAAGTACGTGTTTCACATGATTCAAATGGTCTTCCCAATTTTTGTTGTAGATGAGTATATCATCAAAAAAACTAATAAAAAATTTCTCAAAAATGGCCTAATAATAGTATTCATCAAACTATAAAATGCATATGGTGTATTTTTAAGGCCAAAAGGCATGACCATAAATTCATAATAGCCTTTATGAGTTTTTAAATCTATTTTAGGTATGTCCTGATTGTGTATGTAAATATGATAATACCCAGAGTAAAGGTATAACTTGGTAAAATAAATATCACCATGCAATTAATCTATAAAATCATCAATTACTATAATAGAAAACTTAACTTTGATGGTGTACTTTTTGACTTCTCTATAGTATGGGCACATCCTCTAACTCTCATCCTTATTCCACACCATGACCACTGAGGAGGAATATTCTCTTTGACTATGTCAGATGATTTTTGCCTCCAACATGTCATGTATGATGTTTTCAATTTCAATCTTCTAAGCATAGGGATACTTTTAGGGTTTGATGTTGGGTGGTGTAATTCCTATAATGACCTTGATGGCATGATCATGTGCATGACTTGGAAAAAGTTATTTTGGCATGTCACCAAAAATAACATAATGGTCATGCAACACCTTTATAAATTAGGATGTGCAAGACTCCTTGGTTGGTTGAACCTTTATGGAAAATAAGTTTTCCATAAATATTTTGTCACCTTTTCTAAGAATCTTTATCATGTGATGGGAAATAACTAGTTGTGGAGATTTAGTCTATAATCCATGTAGTTCAAAGGTCATGCCTTATGAATGGAACCTATTGAATAGTTATTATAAATTCATTTCAATATTGTCCAAAGTGGTGAACCACTCTACTCCTAAAATAATGTCAAATCCTCTCATGGGAATATAAAAATAGGGGAATCTAGAAAGTAGTCTCCCATAGAAAACTTAATGTTATATGACATTTTCTAGAACAATTGATTATACCACCATCTACAATCATAACCTAAAATTATGGAGTTGGGTAAATGAAATAGTTCAAATGAATATCCAATTTACTATTGATGAAGTTATGCATACTTCTATATTAAACTAACATAGTCACCTTTTATTTTTTAGGAAATTCATACCTTAAGAGTTTGAGGAGTACTAATGCCTAAAAGTGCATGACAAGGAATAGTAGGTTAAGGATCTTTAGATTCATCCTCAAGTTCTTCCAAACTTATCCCTGAAGCCTTATCATCTTTTTCCTCTTCATTGGCACCTTCAATGTAAAACAACTTATATTAATCACATCGATGTCATTTGCTCTATTTTTTATTGCATCCAAAACACAAACCTTTTTCACACTTTCCTTCAACTTGCTGAGGTGTTAATTTGGTAGGCTATGGAAATGATGGTGTTAGGAAGGTACATTCATGCACATTAATGAAAAGTCTTCATTTGATCAAATCTTTTTCATTAGCTAGACATGCCTTTGGTATGGCTTCAAATAGATTACTAAGATGAAACATGCAAACCTCCAATTGGATGTTATCTTTGAGGTCACCCAAAAATAAGTCAGTCAGATTTTCCTCAGTGATGTTTGTCACAAGTAAGGAGAGATTCTAAAATTGATGAATTTAATCCTTTATTGTTCAAGTTTGGCATAGTTTGTCTAGTTGGATGAATTATATTTCTAAGACATTATTGCAATACTATAGATGAAACTTTTTTTAAAATATAAATCAAGAAACCAAGAGACCCTTCTTTTTATTTTGATCACACAAATAGTGATACCAAATAAACTACTCATGTTATAAATATGGAGGTCATGCCTATATTTTTAAATAGGGAGTTTGATGTAGATCTAATAAATTTTCAATTTTAGTAATCCAAGTGAGTGGATCATTGCTATAAAACTTATGTAGGACCACTTTTAGTAGCAACAAATTTGTACCTTGGTTGGTGTTGTGATTGTTTGGAGGAGAAGAGCCAAACTAAAGTGGTGGAGGGTTAATTTGAAATTGTTGAGTTAAAAAGTTGGCCAATTACCCAGTGATTTGTTTCAATTGATCCCAAAAGATCTTCAATTCCCCTCCTAGCCTTGTGAATTCCCCTTTAACCACATCAAGATCATCTTTCTACACCATACTCTACAACTCTAAATTAAGTTATTGAACCACCTTTGAAATAATCAGATCAGAAGTTTCTGACTCCATATAATATTTTTGAGGGTTTTAGGCATTTCTTGAACTTTATCATGACCATGATTGTTAGGCCCTAACATTCACAAACCCTATGAGGTTCATAAACCTAAAAAAATATCAATAAATGATATCATTGTGATTGCCTCACTAAGATGAATCTAATAACTACTAACATGCACAAGGATGAAAACTTTTGGCCTAAAAAATGTAATATTAGAATATACCATTGTGACCATCTCGTAGAGATAAATCCAATTAATGCTAGTTTGCACAAGGTAAAAAAATTATAGATATTTTTTTAATTGAATTTTTTTCTTTTTTGTAAGAAAAACTTATGAATAAAACTATAGTTATGAAAAAATTTAATTCCTCTTGAATCACAAGTTATGTTGTTTTGGCCCTCTAGTGCTTAGGATGCCAAACCCAAAAAAAATTACATCGCATAAAATTACCCAAATTGAAGCTTTGATACCACTTGTAATAAAATTACTTGGTTGATTCACAATAATAGAATTATATATCATAGAATTAAGAGTAGAATAAATATATTCACAACAACAATTATTGAAAGAATAGAATACTTAAATATTATGGTTAAGCCACTTTAAGGGGGAAACCTCCACAACAATTCAATAAGAATAGAATTAATAATATATGATAGAATAATAACCACTACCTCCTATATATACTCTACTTATCCAAGGTTATTGCATAGGCTGACCATACTAAGAATATAGAGAAATGCAATAAGATAATATGAAGGTGTGTAAGCCACAAGTCAGCCACACATATCCCTAGATACACTATAGGTTAAGGGCATAACCAATACCAATTTTTTTGTAAAAATTTAAGATTGAAAATATTCAAACATGATCCATTATCAATCAAAACCCTTTTAATAGTTGTATTTTTGATTTGAAATTACATAAACAAAGTAAAATTATGATCAATAGTAGACTGTGAAGGCAAATATTCATTGCCAAAATATATAGCATCTTTAATATCCTTTAAATTATTTATAATAGATGAAAATTAAGAGGGATTTATGCCAAGAGGCATAGGTATTTGATTGAATGCTTAATATAAAATGTCCTTAAAATAGTATATTTTTGAAGAAATTCTAACATAGAAATATTAGTTGGTGTATTCCTTAATTGATCCACAATATCATAACCTTTAGGTCGATTAACTTGTCTTTTTGGATGGGTTGGGGATGTGTTGTAATGGCCTTAATTTATTCCACATATTTGGATTTATTAGGCACCTAATCTCATCTAATGATAACTCCAATTGTAGGATATACTATAATCCTAGGGAGAATAGTAAAAGTAGGATATGAGCTAATATATGTGTAAGGTCTAGGAATGGTAAAAATGAAATGATCTATTTGTGCCCTTTGACATCTATTAGCAGTAGGTGTAAATTTAAATTGAACCATATAATAATAAGTATCATAGAATTATTGACTATTAAGCTCTTGATTAGTATGGAATTTTAGATTTTATTTTTAAATTATGAATCCATGGATTGATATGTAATTTAATATTTTACAAAGTATAAGTAATCTACATGCAAATGATATTAAGTATATTTTAACTAATAAATAATAGATATATTTGGTAATTATGATAATGATTAGTAGGAAAATCTAAAAATATGGAATATGAAACCCTAATAGGGATGCTAAAATAAGAAGGAAACCCTTAGGAAATCTATGGTTTAAAAGATTCAAATAATAAGCATGTTCATTAATATGTTTTATCGATTTGGGAATTAATAAATGTTTTTAATCCTAATTAGACAAATTATTGCACAAAATCAAAATGTTACACTTATGTAATAAATGGCATAGACTAATTTGAAACTTATTGAATTTATAAATATGTTAAAAGAGGAAAGTACCAAATAAATACAACTTAGATATAAATTGTATGGGTGACACAATTAGTATAACTATAAAAATGAATGTGTGATAGTGAGATGACACTATGAATTAGGAATAGGGCAATGCATATGGGACAAGGTTGTTAGAATCAGACAAGGGTGACATATGCTAGTGTCCTTAGGGTGCACTAGTGTCTTGTGAGGATTTGTTCTCTTTGATTAATATGATAGGTTTCTTGTGTGTGTATGTCCTTTTTTACTATGTGGGAGATTTTGATCTATTACATAATCCATTATGTATCTTCTTATTCATCAAAACCCTAGATCAATGACACATGAATATAAATTCAATCACATGGTAAAAATGTCTTAGTGGTTGAATTTGTGCTTGATCCCAACACCCTGTATGTTGAGCATTGCCTACATACCAATACTCTAAATAGGGATTAAACTCCATGTATTTTTCCCATATTATATTGGTGATTGTGAAAAAATTGTATAACTATAAATGTTGGTGGAATCTTGGTGTGATTAAATGATTCAATAATGAACTATGACCTTGGAGGTGTATTCAAACTTATCTTAGGGATACTAAGGTTGTGTGGAATTTGAATTGGGAAAAATAGATATTTTTATCTCAATGTATAGTTAGATATTTTGATGCCTTTCAATCATATGAGCCTCTAATGGATAATTTTTATAAAATGTGGATTTATATTGATAATACTTGGATTCCTTTGGATGGGACTTGAAAAACATGTGGGATATCCCATTGGGTGAATTTGAACTTGAGAAACTATTCATTATTTGATGGGAGGATACATCTAGTGGAATCAGACACTATTAGTGAGTGGGATATTCATGATGGTGTGGCCTTATCTGATGATCAAGGATAATTGATCTATAAGTATGGAACAATTAGAGAGTAAGATTAAACTATTTAGAATAATATATAAGGACATTTTGATATCATTAGTTGCTTGGAGGAATGGGTCATCTACATATAATTAAAGTAATTGTAGTCAAAATGTTGTGTAAATAGGCATGAGATAAGTCTATATAAGGACTAGTCATAAGTACATTATTCTAGCAATAAATTTTAATTAATGTGTCTAAAATTTCACCCTTTTGACATAACCTATCCATGAAAATGTTCATTTAGCCTAGGGAAGCCCTTGAGGTGAGACTTAGAGATGAATCTATTGGAACCATATTTATGGGGATTGAACCATTCATAGAGGTGTATATTTATTTAATGGAGTCATATTTGTAGAGTATTATGGCCAATAACACACAAGATTAATGAATTATCTTTTGGTATATCAATTTTGAGGTGGAGGGATGTAATAATAATTATTATCCAAGGAGGAATGTGAGATCCCTCATTACATGATTTGAGATTTCTCATGAAGGACATGATGTGTTCAATTATCCTCTCTTTCATCACATAACCCATACTAAGGTTTCTCTATACTTAAAAATTTTCAACACCTATTAGGTGATTGACAATATCCAAGATGCAAGATAATGAGATGCATGATAAACTATAGCAGGGTTATCTAACAGAACTTATGGTGGTTATAAGAAACATCATAATTATAGAGGCCATGATGGATGATGAAAAGGTAGAAGGTTCCCCTATACACCTTTTATAAATGTATATCACCATACCATTATCGATGAGACTACCCTATGTATCCCACTTTTTGGTATTATTATGATGAGCACAGAGTTGAAGAGTGTGTGTGTATCTATATGCCAAGCTCACACATAATTATATTCATAATAATAACACCAACATGATCAAAATTTCACATAACTCATAGAAATGGGTTCTGAAGGCACAAACTTAGAAGGATGTCAACCCAAAGTTTCATGTAACAACCCATAGTGGAATAATTATGTGACCAACAATAGATCCCATGAATAATTTTTGAATAGGATATGAGCTAAGAATATTTGAAAACAAGGTGACATGCCCTAATCACTCCATAAAACCCTACCTAAATAGATTGAACCAAAAGGAGGTTGTGTGATAATATATGGATGTCATGTAGAATTTTTAGGGTGAACTTAAGCTTGCTCTAGAATTGGAGAAAAATAAAAAGAAGCATATCTATCCCCAAGTTCATGATGATAAATGGAATGATCTTACTAACATAATATCTCTCTTACACTCTAAGTGAATGATCCCTATGTTGAATAATATTTTGGCCTAATATAAGAAAAGACTACCAATTGAAGTATTTTTTCCATACCTAGCATGATGGTGTGAGGGGAAAGTATCCTAGAATGTAGGATATGACCAAGAGCTACTCATATATTTAGACATGAATAGGTATTCATTATGTGACATTATTTTATTATTTTTTAAATATTGGAGTTATATTCCTAAATAATAAAGGGGATAAGGAATGTAAATCAGTAAATAAATATGCAAGAATTAACCTACTAATTTATGAAAATAGATTGTACCTTTTCCTTTTCTAAATATAGTAGGAAATGAGAAAGATTAGAATTTATCTTATTTTAATTGATCTAGACTAAGACAAGGTCTAATACTAGAGGAGAAGGACTAAGAAATAGTCAGAAACAAATCCCTAGACTTCATTTTTGGGTTAGACAAGAGTGTTAAAAATAAGACACCTTATGTCTAGTGTTGTAGTCCTATTTTGGCACTATTATCTTGAGGCTAAAATATTTTTGGGTTCTATTTAGAAGGCTTGTGTTACCTTGTCACTAAAATTTTAGGGTTTGAGACCTTACAGAGCTCATTGTATGCCTATTTTCAATTACCTAGAAAGTGGCTCAAGAATGAAAAGGTTATCCCTTTATATCCACCATCTCCAACTATGTGAATTTTATTAATCATGCATGTGTTAAATGATGTCTAGACTATATGTTTAATCCCTCTAAATAGGTGGCTCAAGAATACAAAGGTTAGCTAGACCTTTGGCTCCATCATTACCCCATGAAGTGAAGCTATAACTTAACACTGGTATAGAATAGATGTCATATGAGATGTATCATGGAGCCCATGGAAGTGTTATAAATATAATAATGAGGTGTGGATAGCCTGAATGTGTGCTAAAAACTAGGCCACTCTTGGCCATTTCTAAAGATGGAGGTGGGGCTTATATGAAAACCTCTCCAAAATTGATGCAAAATGCTCATGTGAAATCCAATTAGGGTACTTAAAAATACAAACTTGTATGAAATTTTAACTAAAAATGTGATGTCAACAACCTTAAAATGGAGTAATGCACACAACTACTAAGAATGCTTGGAAAAAACTAAACTCAAAAAGAAGAGAAGATCAATGTGCCATGCACATTACCCCTAATCACTAATGTCTAGAGCATGGATTCTAGTCTAGAAGTTATGCCAATTGCCTAATATAAATTAAATGTGATAACCATCATGTCATGTATGATAACCCATTGTATCTAAGAAAACCTTATACTAAAACTACTAAATTTGATTGATCTAGAAGTGCAAAAACTATCCTTAAACTATACATTTTACCTATTTATATAAACCTTGAGTGTTTTCCTACCTATATAGGAGTTTTTAAATGTGTAAAACCTTGTGTTTGGCATTATATTACTACTTTGGTGCTATTGTCCAGAGCCAAATCTGATGACTATTTTAGGTTCTTTGGTTGTCTGTCTGGTCCAATGTCTAGATTTTGAACTAGGTGATATAAATACTACTATTTTGACTTTTAAGAGGTTTGATCTTTGTGACAAATCCCTATTTTATGCCCCCTCTTCTAAGGGTCTAAATTACGAACCTTCTATGACTACCCTCAAAATAAAAAGAGTCTTGCAAGTGTGCTAAGCTGTATGGATGCAAGATATAACATTGAATATTTGATAAGATATTTCAAGATATAGTAATATTTAAATGGATAGATTGTTAAATCAATAGGAGTATGCCTAGATAGATATAGCAATGTAAGAGAATGTGCATGATATTAAACTAGACTGGTAATGTTAGATATTAGTTGTTATTTGTTATTTGATAGTTTGTTAGTAAGCATGGAGGGATGGAGCATGATGTCCATCATGGCATCCAAGAAACAAGATAAATGCATGATTAAAATCATGGCATTACACAAAATGAGAAGCAAACATGTAATCAAGAATCAAACAAGAAGAAATATGTGTATAAGTATGGCTAAGGGGCCATGCAAACAAGGGACATGTACACATGTCATGCAAAATAAAAGACAACATGGAAGGCATGTTCAAATGCCATATACACATACAAGTGAAACAAGCAATGTTGGCACATGGGCCATAGGAACATAGAAGAGGACAATCAAAGGACATTAGCAAATGTCCTAAGGTACACACATGAATATAAGCAAAGGACATTGGTAAACATCCTAAGTCATAAGTAGGAGACAAGCTAGAATGGGAAATGCAATCACATAAGCTATGCTAGAAAGTAGATTAATCATGTAAGAACTAGAAAGATAAAAGCACATCTAATTAATCAAAGCAAATGTGAGAATATGTAGAACATCTTTAGTAAAAGAATAGATATATGCTAAGAGATACACAAGTGTTAGTTACTAGTGAAATGTCAATATAGTATTCCATGTAAGATATAAATTAATGTATATCAGTACGATAAATTAGAGTGTGTGGTATAAGAATTACATAACTTAGATGGTTTAGTCATGTAGAATATGCCCCCAATGGGTATATATAACAATGTGTGTCTTTAATTTATAAGTAGGACTACCCCCTCAATGGGTAAAATGAAGCAATCAAGGAGTTGGATGTCACTTTACACACTCAAAGAAGATCAAGTGAAGCATGGTAATTTAGAAAATTGACATACAATAACATGAAATAGCAAATGTAAGTCCTAGCGTGATAATAGTAATGTAAATTATGGATGATGTATACAATCAAAGTGTTTTTAGTATTTTTGACATATTTGATTTTTTTTGTATTTTAAAATTTTATATTGTTTTTGTATTTTAAAAAATATTTGAGCTATGTGTAATCAAGCAAGAGAGTTTATGACCAATCAATGTTGAAAAGAAATGATACTAACTGATGAGTCCTGGATGAGACCCCATGTCATGGTGTTCTATATTGAATAATGGAATTAGGTGTGATTGTGAATCATGAGTAAAAATTTGGGAATATGACTTTGTATATTTGGATTCATCATCAGTATCTTGAAAATCATAATAACCTATATCATTCCACTCATCATTATCATCTTGATTTTGAACCAATGCAATGCTAGTGTTTATTGTTGTTGTATTTGGATCTTTTCCTTTCATAAATTGTGTCTGTGAATGATTTTATTTATGATATTTAATAAATCCCAAACCTTGGTGAAAAACATTATCATCTTCTAGAATAGGAGTGGGAATGCCTTGAGCATGCTTTCCCAACCCTTGACCTTGATAATCAAACTATTGTAGATATCTTTGACCAAACCCATACTAATTTGAAAGTTGAGCCTCAGTTTGGAGATGTAGATTTGCATATTTTTCATGCTTGAATTGTGATTTTGGTACTATTTATTTCTCTAATTTTTCTTGTTCTTTTTGTTGTTTTGAGTTCTAATTTGGTAACCACTTTTATATTGTTTATAAATTTGACCCTTTCTGAATGTGTTCCTATGTTGTGGATTGTTTGACTAATTTACCTTGTATAAAGTCCTCATTAACAATTATCTATTTTATATGTTTTATCAATGCCAAACATGTATCTGTGTCATACCCATGCATTCCATGATATTCACAATAATATCTAGATCTTCTCACTAGATGTAGAGGAGGTAGTTTGATCAAGTTAAATTTAATAATTTCCCTCAGTATCTCACTTGAATTTTTATTTTATATTTTAATGCTTTTTGAATCACTAATTATAGAGTTAATTTGTTTTAATTTTTTATTTTTATATGTAACATCACTTTCAACCAATTGACTAAGTGAAGGTGCATATACATGATTGACACTAGGGTGTCGTTGAAGCTTTTGTATTATAATCTGAGTTTCCAATGTTGTGATATTGTCATGTAATAGTTGATTATACATTTTAAATTTAAAATTATCTTTCTCATACTAGTGATTTGATCATTTAGATTCTCACAAGTGCAAACCTTAGTTTCTTTCGATTGGACATGTAAGCACATATGCTAAAGAAGTTTTTAAAAAGATGTAGGCTGAATGTACGCATTAGGAAAAATAGTAGAGGCTACCTCACCTTTTGGATGGGTGATATCATGGACTTGGTTAGAGTGAAAGTATCTATCACCCTCTTGAGGGAGAGGAGGAGAAGGGATTTCTTTCCTCTGCATAAAATATGACATTGAAACAAGAGTACCCAAAGAGGCATATACATCTAGGTATAAACTATGCATATAGGCTAAAATTCATGTAAGTGGAATTATAAATTTTCTAAAAATATGATTATAGAGAACATTCCACATGAAAGATAGCAAAAAATGGATAGGAATCATGAATTTGTGAATGTATGCATAAGAAATTGTGACGTGCTATGATATTTCTAATGTGTTTAGCATGATAAACTTGTATATTTTTTCCTATGAGAGATAGAGAGCAAAGGGTAGAGAGCATGGATTTATGCAATAATTCATAAATATATTTGACATGTTTTATAACATTTGTAATGTGTTTATCATGATAAGCTTGAAATTTTTTCCCTATGAGAGATAGAGAATATGCAAAAGAAATATTGAAATCTTGTGTAAGTTTAGCAATGAATTTTGTAATATCATCCCTTATTATGAAACATAAGCATGAGATGAAAATTATAAAGATTTTACTAACATATGATAGACTTCATCATTCATGTACATGATAGGGCCCATTATGGTTTCCTTGTTATTTGCAAGAAATGTAAGAAAAGTTTGTAAATAAATGAGCATCATTTTTGCAATTTGACTATGGATGTAAGGTGATACCTCAAGAATACAAATAGGAGATGTTATATTCAACTAGGAATTTTTCATAAATATTTTTGAAGAATACTATGAATTTTTGTAATTTAGATTGAATTTTTGAGGTAAGTATGCAAGATAAAATTTAGAAATTTATGAGAAAGTGCTTGATTTAATAGGACCTAGCAAATGCAACTAGTGTTTGAAAAGAATTTATTTCAAAATTAGTATAATAATTTTAAAATTTTGTTGTGATTTTTTAAAATTTATCTTGAAAATTTTAGAAAAAAAATGAAAATATTTCTAAAATTAGCAATATATTTTCCTAGTGGTTTGAAGGTGTTTATATGCAAATAGGACCTAGTATGTGCAAACTATGGTTTGAGTGAATTTATTGAAAATATTTCCATTAATTTTTATTTTTCTAAGTTTTAAATTTATGAAAAATTAGGAAATATTATAAAAAATAAAAAATAATCAACCCTAGGGTTTATAGGGTTTTTGTGCAAAAATTCAAAGTCAAGTTCACCAAATGTTTTATTATTTTCAAAATATTGGAGTTATATTCCTAAATAATAAAGGGGCTTAGTAATGTAAATAAATAAATAAATATTTAAGAATTAACCTACTAATGTGTGAAAATAGATTGTACTTTTGCCTTTTTTGAATATAATAGGAAATGAGAGAGATTAGAACTTAGCTTATTTCAACTGATCTAGACTAAGACAAGGTCTAATACTAGAGGAGAAATATTGAGAAAGAGTCATAAATAGATCTTTAGACTTCATTTATAGGTTGGGTTGGAGTGCCAAAAATAAGGCACCCTGTTATCTGGCACTGTATTCCTATTTTATTACTATTGTCCTGAGGCTGAAAGCTTTCTAGGTTCTACTCAGAATGCCTGTGTTACCCTATCACTAAAATGTTAGGGTCTGAGACCTCACAAATCTTGTTGTATGCCTATTTTTATCTTCAAAACCCTTAGGAGCTTTGGTGCTTGAACTTGAATGCAAACTTTGGAAAGAGAGTGAAGGGGTTAGTGTGTAAAGGATATGTTGGATGCACTTAACACCTCATATGTGGGCATGTTTACTACATACCAATACTCCAAAAAGGGATAAAACTAATTTAATTCTCTCATTGAATTTCTTAGTGAAATTTGTTATGATCAATGAAAATACAATGTGAAATTGGATGTGCTTAAATTGACTATGGACTAGTGTAATGACTTGAGTAGGCTTTGAATAATATTGGAAGGCTATATGCAAAGAATGAGGAGTGTTTGAATGTACTTGATTGTATTCTTTCATCTCTCTTTTAAATGAGTGCCAACCCTTCTAAATAGACTTTTAATGGAATTTTATAGTGAAATTAATGTTCATGGGTTAAATGAATTCATGTGAGGCTGACAGGGAAAAAAGATAAGGATCTAAGAAAATATGACCATTGGAGGCCAAAAGGAGCTTAGATAATAGTGCCAAAAATAAGACACCCTCAATTTTGACACTCCTATCCTATTTGGGCATTGTTTTCCTAAGGGGATGAGACCCAGGGGGATAGATTTGGGCCTGAGAGGGCTGCCTGGGTCTTAAAAATATAAGCCCAAGAAGCTATAAATTCCTATAAATTAGTGAAAGAAGTATCCTAGAAGGGTTGTGTGAGCCAATAGGAGGACCTATGGATTATGTGTCTTAGACTTATTGAAGTTGTACAATTTCACATTTTACATGACTATAGACATACTGATGGATATAAGCATTGAAGTTAATATCCTCATAGGATATGCTTGCTGTAATATGAGCAACCCTAATTTATGACCATCACCACACATTTTTTTCATGGAAAATAAAACCCATGCTCATCCCATGGGGATTATACAAAATATTAGTGTTGAGATAATGGGAACAAAATTTTGAGTGAAATTTTAGGTAGTTGAGCTCATTAGGTACACAACAACCCAAATCTACTTGTCGACCTTGATTTTATACCAACAATGAAAATATGTGATTTAAGAAGTGCTAAATTGATTGTAAAAGTGGGAAAGAACATGTTGTAATTCCCTTTTCAAGTGATCAATCCCCCCAATCAAAATTATTGAATTAGAGGAAGAGATAAACAATATCATAACATAAGGATTAGAAAATCTAGATCCAAATAGGGATGGAATCTTGAGTGGGGATGAGGCACAAACCACTTCTAACACCACAAGAATTTCTTATGTTTGACACGTGTAAGAATTATATGAAGTCACAAGGAGAAACTATGGTGTAGTGTACTCAAAACCTCATTTTTTTCCTGTATAAAAATCCATATGCACTAGTGTTAATCCTTTAATAGTTTTAAATAAGGTTTTGGGTACTAGGCAATGCATCCAAGGTAAATAAATATTTCTATGTAATTAAGAAAAAAATTGTTTCATTTCTTCAATATGACATCTTCATGAGTGCTACCCCATTTTTCATGAACTTGAGGCATGTGTCTTAAAGGATAAGGATCATTTGGGTGCTTTATTTTACACTATGAATAACATTGGTGTGCACTAGTGTGCCATTCACAAGCCAACTCTTCTCACTTGGATTGTTTTTAATGATTTTATTCTCCATATTTTAGAACAACAATGACCCCTAATTACTAACTACATATAGTGGTGACTTTGATCCATAGATACATGTTTATGTGTGTGAATACATATATACAAGGTACACACCTTGATTCCTAGTATAAATATCAGTCATGACTTTTATTTCACTCTAAAAACATAGGTTTATAGTGGTAAGTTGTGAATGAGACGAACTAAAAAACTAATGATATGAAGGTCATGAAGAATAATTTCATCCACACCCTTTCTTCCTCCTCATCCAACATGAAGTTGGTCAAACCCTTGAAATGCATCCACCATGTTATCCTATAGGATGAATCCATAATGGAAGAGTGTGTATAAAAAATGTATAGTGCAAATGGGATTTTGTTACCCAAGTTATTTGAAGAATTTAGTATGAATAGTGATTCTAGCAATCACAAGTAAGTGGTGTGGATGATGAAAAATTAAAAATGTAAGGCTAGGAAGTAGAAAATTATGCATAAGGTAGATGAATAAACCCATGAGGATACCCCTAGTCACTAATAACTTTTTACTTCTCATGAGAATCTAAAATAAATGGGATTGTAAGTTGATCAACATAAGTGCTACCAAGATCCTTTGAAAATGACTAAAATGAATAGCATCTCAAAAGGGGATCCCAAAATGGCCACAAATGGGGATTATTTATCTAATGTAGGATTAGTGTGAATAATAGAGTTGCTTCAATAATTATAATACCTCTTTCTAAGAAGCTACAATGAGATGAAGGGTGTGCATTATTATTTGGGAAAAATGGATATCACATTGTTGGACTATGTACGACCCATAAAAAAGTGGCCATACTAGAGAACCCAAATTTTTACATCAAGGTTAAGGAATAAATTTGAAAGCATGTTAGTTACTAGTATGATCTATCTAGTTGAGGAATCTAAATGTGTGATCTCAATGGTTATTAGTATCAATAGGAATGGGAACATCTAAATATTCTTTGACTATCGGATCCTCAATTTTACATTGTCACATATTGATTTCCCACTCTTTTTATTGAGGAATGTTTTTAAGGATCCCACGTTATGAGATATACACCTTCACTAATGGATTTTTTGGTTATCACCAAGTGAAAATTGATGAGGAAGATAATCCCAAAACCACTTCACTACTAGATGGGGTTAATTTGTCTATACTGTCATGTCATTCAACCTAAAGAATGCATATATCATTTTTATTTGCATCATCATATAAGCCTGTATGCACCTAAATCTACTTGCCTTAATTATTCTAATCAATCCTATTAATTTATTCCCTTTAGCCCAATCCTAGTCATTTATCTAATATCCCACCTCAACATTTCCTCATTTACTAACCTTAATCTTCCCAACTTCTTCATTAATTATCCTAAATCCCCATTAACTTATTCTAACCCCACTTATCCATTATTTAAGAATTTTAAATTCCCATGGCCCACCTACCCACCTACTAAGCATATTCCTAATATCTCCTACACTCCTAGTCCCTAATCATCGACATAATCCCTATATAATCCCCTACCTAATATAATTAATCCATAAGAGGATTTTAGAATCCTCCAATTATATAATCCTTTCTAACTTAGACTTCCCCCTCTAGAAGTCTTTATTCTAGAGGCTTCCAAGGAATTAAAAATTCCTCAACCAATTATCTCAATGGCCCAAGATTGAATTTGAGCCATTGATTCTTCCCTCCATATTCTATATAAAAAATCCACTCCTTCATGGCCAATCCATTTAGGAAGATCATGAAGTCTCCATGTTAAACTAGAATATCCATGTCAACTACTAATCATAAGCATCCATTGAATCTAAGAAATCCATACCATCTCCATGTCAAATCCATGAATCCATAATCCTTGATCATACATAATGTCAAAATTTTGATTCCATAGCAATACATAATAAATAATCTATTTGAATATCTTGGAGGGAGGTTATTTGAAGTAAGGAATTGGTAAGAACATCTTCATATAGTCTGATTTTATTCTATAATCTCTCCAACTAGGTAGTTTGATATTTTATATTTGAATTACATAGTTTAATCCATTTACTCAAAATTCCTACTACATTTTAGTGACCATGGTGGGACCACTCTCCCAATTTAATCATTTTGCTTTTTAGTGGTATTTTTGTTGGCTTGTAGGGCTAATTAAGTCAAGAATAAGTGCCATATTTTAAATAAATCTTCCTGTACATGTGAATTATGATATTGCCCTATAAGTTATGATATTATAGTCATAATTTTTTTCCTATGAATTATAGTTTTGCATTAATCATGAAACTTAACTGCCAAAAAATTTCTTTAACATTGACAAGATTTTTACCCTTCTATAATACCATAATTTACAATTTGTGTTTTACCATCGAAATTAGAAATTTTGCATTATAATCATCAATTTTGTGCTAACATTCTAACCCTAACCATTATCAATTTTACTTAATCCTAATAGGTTCTTGACCATCTGTAAAATTGCAACTTCAAGACTCACAATATTGACTTCAAGTCATGATATTGTCATTGACATGTTGGAGAGTTGTCATGATGATATCATGGTGGTGTGATGGAGGTATCCTATTGAGTGGATGAAGATCCTTGATAGTCTATATTAAAATGACAAAGTGTGTAATGTGTTTGTTCTTGTATGAAAAAGTATGCATTGTGCTTGTTATAGTGTACTTTATGTTTAGTCGGTTGATCTTCAATATTGACATAGCCTTAGAGGATCAAGGATGATTAAAGAGGTTTGAGCATGTGAAAAGGGTCTTATAATATGTGATCTATGCTTTGAAATTTTGTGTGCATAAGTGGAATTCATTTAGTTGATCATAGTTTTCATCTAGACTCTTTGGGTCCAATGGCTAAGAAAATGAGTTGGAAGTTAGATGATGGCACCATTGCCACATGGGAAGGAGTCCATGAGAGATGGTTATATGGTTTTTATCATTGCAGTCCCTATTTTTTATGAACAAAATCTCAATTCATCCATTGAATTGAGTTCAAAGTTATGAGGGTGCAAAATCAGCTTCTAAGACAGATTTCATTATTTTTCCATAGCCAAATTTGCAATGGTTAGAAAGAGCTGAGTAAGTAGTTTGATGATAGTATATCTCACACGTGTGAATGTGTAATGATAAGGTGATCATTTAAATTTTTTCATTATTAGACCTAATTTATTTTCACTAATTTTTAGATCATGTGATATATCATGTCAAAAGATATGCTTTTGTAAATTTAGCCTCCCAGGCAAATTGACTATGTTTTCCCATTTTTAGCCAATTTTGCAATATGGTAGAAAGAGATGAGTAAGCATTGTATTGATGTTATATATTTAACAAGTGAAGGTGTGAGGATAATCTGATCATATGGGTTTATTTAATGTTTATTATAGATCATTTTTCTAAGTTTGAGTTCATAACAAAAGATATGGTTGCTCAAAGATGGCCTCTCAAGTATATTTTGACATTATTGGCTCTATGATAAAAGTTGATGAGAAGGCATGTTTATGACATTATATCTCACATGTGTGATATCTTCAAGATAATTGGGTCATATGGTTGGATTATTGTATGGAAGGATATCATCTAGTCCAAATATGATTTCTTATGTTGAAGTGAAGAAGTTATTGTGGTGTAAAATGGCTACTCATGCATATTACAGTTGGTCCCCATAGTCATTTTTCTTGATGTTAAAAATCTAGATCTAGTGAAGATCCAATGATTCATGAGATCTCATACTTATAGATCGAACAGAGTGTGTAGAGTTAAATGATTCAATATGACAACTGTTTAGTAGAGTTAAAGTTTAGGACCAAATTAAGATCTAACAGTGCATGAGCAATCATATAAGAATGGTATAATGATGCATGTTGATTGAGATGGAAATAAGCTCATGATGTTTAACATATAAGTAAAGGTATAAGATGTTAATCCAATGGTGAGAATTTATTTGTATAGTTTTATCAAATGGTGCATGGTGCTTGATAAGAACCTGATTGATCCATAGAGATTAACAGAGCGGATTAAGTCAACATTTTGAGAAGACACAAGATGAGGTCAAAGTAATAGAATTTTAACATTTGGATTTGGTGGTATATGCATTAAATCTCATACATGATCAATGGTGAGAGGTTTATCTTGAGCTGAGAGTTCATGAGATTTGAGCATTATGTTTGAAGGTTAACTGTGACCGTTGATATTTAAATATTTGAATTTTACATAGGAAAAATTAGTGTCTAGTTTTCAGACCATAAATTTTTATAGAAGATGGATTTTCTCATGTAATAAAAATAAAAGTGGTAGAGGACTCCATATCACATATAATGAACCTAATTTTAAGATCTTGAAGAGTGTGCAAACAAAAATATTAATCTTCAAATTTGACTATGTATTTGTGTTTTTTATGCAAGTGATCCAAGATGGATATTTGAGCTTATATTGTTGTTATTTCAATGTATCACAATGAATTAACTATTGGAGCATGTTGTATACTCCATGAGGAAGCTCTTTGTAGTTTTTGGATGTGTGATCAATCTATCTTGAGTATGAATAATTCTTAAGACGTTGACTATGTGTTTGGTTATGATGATTATATACATAAGGTCATTGTTTGATTAATTTGAGTATACATAGAGGCAAGCTAAGCTGATTATGATAATTTGAGGATGTTCTAGGGGATATAAGGATTGGAACCATAGATGTTATAGTCAACTAATAAAGATTGTATCGATCCTTATTTTTGTATGATAGATGTCTTAAGGGTTAAGACATGCCTAATGGCTAACCAAGTTGTTTGTTAATCATGAATGCTCTCTATATAGTGAAAAATGTGATGTTTTATAGACTTATAAAACTTGGATGAGCTTTTGATAGTGTTGACCCAAGAGAAGGAGATAACCTTTGAAAGAGAAGGTACAGGTCAATGAGGAAAAATATAGAGTAAATAGGATTAAACATGATAGTCTGATCAAGATGTTGAAGGTGATCACATAGCTCATTACACCCAATAAGCCCAAAAGAGGAAAAATGGGTGAGTATGCTCAAGAGGCTATTTAAGAGAGATTTGAGAGAGGCTTGTGTGTGTGAATTGGGAAACAAAGGAGGGGTAGAGTACCATATGGATGAGTTGATGAGATTATTTGTTTAAGGACTATTTATATGACCTTTTGGTCATAATTCTATTAGTTAAATAGTGTTCTTGTTGTTTAAATGTGAGTAAAGACAAGGTGAAGACTATTTGAGCTTGGTGGTTAATATAAGAGGTAGATTAGAGTGTGGATAGTATATATGACCATCTGGTCATGTTGTTAATGTGGTAATAGAGTTTTTGATGTGAATTTGAAGTTTGATAAGTAGTGGTTCATCATTAGGTGTTGTAGACATCAGTTCAAAGGTAGAAGTGTTTCATATGTGTTTTTATCATAGATCAACATCTAAGGTGGTTTTAGCCTCCTTGTAGGGTAACACTTTATAAAAGGTCTGGTTGTTTTTGTAGCTCAGCTAAATAGGTGTGGTATCACCTTGTGGAATTGGTGTCTCACTAAATAGGGATTATAATTCCTTGATCATTTGTAGATGGTCTAAATTAGATCTTGTTATTATAGATGGTAGTCCAATTATAGGTTCTAATGGGTTTTATTCCCTAAGAGGGTTTCCCATGTATGACATGTGTTATGTGTTTGATCATGCATTATCTTTCTTGTTCATTGCTATGAATAATGTATGCCTCATGAATATATGTGTTGAATGATTAAGACTTTGAAGTAATTGGAATTGAATTTGAAACTATATGGGCTAACTAATTCACCACCACATCTCAATGATTACACCTCTAATAATTGGTATCAAAGTGGATCCTTTGGAGGAAGCCTAATAGCTTAAAGGTGATCCTAAGTAAGTACAAAGATGGTTGAATAGTTGAAGAAATAAAATCAATAGTGGAAGGTTATGATAAAGGCACTTGAAGAATAGAAATGTACTTTGAAGAAAGATGCCAAAGAAGATAAGAATGTTCTCAATGATCTCAAGGTTCAGCTACTAGATGTCAAGACAAGTTTGTGTTGAAGAGAAAATAGCATCATGTTGGATAAAGAAGCTTGCCATAACAGTAGAGAAAATAAAAACAAATAAGTAAATAAGTAATAAGAGCATATAAAGTCTATTGAAGTATAGGAATATAGATTGAATGGCATGACCAAAAAGGTCAAAAAGGATGAATAGAATATCAATATTCTTGAGGATCAGTTAAGGACTGCAAATGCAAAACTAAAAGCAAAATAAGATGAGTGAAATCAGCTAAAGGTTGAAATGAAGTCATTGAAAAGGAAGCATGAGAAGCCTGAGCAAGTGAAGAAGAATGAAAACTTAAATAGCAATGTTAGAAGACCAGTTAGATAGCCCAATGTAATAAGTTATGTTAGTTATTTTCATGGCCAATGTCATTTTTTATATCAATATGGTTATAGAGCAAAAGATTTTAGAAAGATGAACTATAAAAATGAGTTCACATGGTGCCTTGGAAGAGGAAGAAATTGGTATTAGAGAAGACTTAACTCAGATTAGTCAAGAGGTATGTTGAATGATATTGTTTGCTATAGTTGAAATAAATTAGGACATATTACTCGATTCTACAAAAATAGTTTGAAAAAGCATTCTACTCCTAAAGATCACTTAATGGTGCTAAGATCACAGACTTTTAAGGATAATCCTGATCAAGGTGGACTACCTACTACTATAAAGAATGAATCATATATCAAGAAGATATAGGAATGCCAAGAGGATTTATCCTCTGTCTAGATAGAAAATAAAGATCATAATCATCATCAAGTAAAAGGTATGAATGATCTTGTTTTTTTATATGCCATAGAGTTTTTCACTTTGCTATGTATTTAAAGAATAGTTTGAATAAGTTCCCAAAGAAAAATAAAGGATATAGAGCTCCTAGAAGGTTTGAGAAAGGATAAAGTCAGGTATAGAAACCAAAGATTATCAATCCTAATCACACTAGTCCAAAGGTTGATAAGAAAGTTTCTCTAGAAGGCTATGTTGTAAATTAGGATAAGCTCAATGATCTAGTAGGTAAGATGGCTACAAAAAACAAGAAGAGTCAAATTTTGGTATGGAGACCTGAGGTAGTAAAGACAAAGGAGACTAACTCTATTGAGTCTAAGGGTCTTGATGGATTACTTGCCAAGGTAGAAAAAGAATAAAAAGTAAAGGAAAGTCAAGAGTTTCTATTGACAGCTTTTGTTGACAAGTCTAAAGCAAATAATGTGGAAGCTATCCAGTTAGAAAAAGGAAAATCAAAAGTTTGCTCATGTTTAAAATAAAGAGACTAAGCTCAAAGAGAAGACCAAGGTACTAGTTGAGACTAGTCCTAAGGTATGTATGGATCCAAGTGAACATCTTGTTATTTTTGAGCATGTATTTTACAAAAAACATCAATTATCTATGCCTAGTAATGAGGTTCCAAGATACAAAGAGGATCCTTCAAATTAAAAGGTATGTAATGAATATGTGTTGTCTCCATTTATTATCAATCTAATTCTAGAAGAAAAGGAGAATGTTGTAGTGGTTGAGGAAGTTATTTATCTTAAGACAAATAAGAAGAAGAAGAACAAAATGTGTCAGTTAAGCAAGGAAGAGATGGAATATGAGGATTTTTTATTGTTTTAGAGCATTAAGGTATAAAAGGTGTCTCTATCTATACTTCTTAAGAGACTCCTTTCAAATAGAGAAGTAAGTGTTGATATAATATTTTTTTCAAGGTCAAATTGAAGGTGCTTAAGATGTTTATGCAAATCAGAGAAGGTCTTTTGTTAAGGGGGAACAATAAATTCTTGTGTCTGTTTCAGAGGTTTATGAAGGAGCTATAGTACAAAGTCAATCTAGGTGGTTCTAGGTGGCTTAATGAATTTGATGCAATGTTAATAAGTTTTTGGTGCTAATAAAAGGCTATGAATCTCGTTGTGGTGTTCTCCAAGTATCTTTGAGGTCTAAAGGTATGTATGTGCCAATTGAAGATTTTTGTTAGCTCTCAAGTTTTCCAGTTTGTTCTTAAAAGATTATAGGTTCCAAAAAATGGGATATAGAAATAAAAGGCTCCCAAAGGTATTAAATCTCAAATATTGGTCTATAAATGTGTGATGGGTCTCTTTAGGTATGCAAGTAGTTTCATAGGTGTACATTGACCAGAAAGAGGTTTGTTGATCTTGCTTATTTCGAGATTCTAAGGTTTTGAGCTATACCAAAAAAGAGTTTTACCTTATGAACTAGAGTTTAAGGCTTCTTAATTTGTTTAATGGGACAAATATGTGGTCAAATCAAGCATCATAAATATTTGAAGGTTTTTGGTTCTCTAGTTATTCAAGTTTTTGTCAATATGGGGGGCTAATTAGCTAGTAGGTTTGTGAAGGAAATATGTTCTAGAGAATGAACCTGGTGATGAAAATTGTTGTTCTTGAGGGATAATATGAGAGTTATCTAGATATGAATTTTTAGGTCTTGAATATGTGTCTACTAAAAATTGTGGACTCTCTAAGGTTCAGGTAGGGCTACAAGGACACTATACAGGCCTAGTTTGAAGAAGAGTGTTTTTTGCTTTATTTCTAAAAAAACAAGGTATGTATATTTCAAAGTGATTTCATAAGTTCATTTAGAGAATGTTCCTATTTGGCGAGTGATATGAAGTTTAGTTGTTGGTCATGGAAGTGTCTTGAAAAGGAAGGATAGTAAGCCTGCATGGTGATTCTTCATGGTGTGTGGAGATATAAGATGCTTAAGTGGTTTAATTACTTATAAATATTAAGAGGAGTCCCTCTTAGATGTATTTTGGTATGTTACATCATATTTCAATATTTTGTGTTTTTTTTCTTCATTGGTTGTTGTGTTTGTGAAAAAGAGTGAGGGTATGCAACAAGAAGATGTTGTCAAAACAAGAAGAGGTGGCTCAAAGTAAGGTGGACTTTGTATCATCTTTCTTAGATGGTCCTTTTCCTATTTGATAGTTTTGATAGGTCCTTAGGATTAGTGTGTGTCCACTTTGTCAATATGTCAAAGGGGGAGAAAGTTGCTATTAGGGAGATATTTCTTATTATGAGAGTGTTTTGAAGAAAGAGAAAGTGAGCCATATATTTATATATTAATAGGTGTTGACATTAATGACAAAGGGGGAGATTGTTGGAGAGTTGTCATCATGATATCATGGTGGTGTCATAGAGGTACCTAGTTGATTGGATTAAGAGACTTGAGAGTTTATATTATAATGATAAAGTGTGAAATGTGTTTGTTCTTGTGTGACAAAGTATGTATTATGCTTGTTCTAGTGTGCTTTATGTTTGGTCAGATGATCTTCAATATTGACATAGCCTTAGAGGATCAGGGATGAGTATGGATGTTTGAGCATGTGCAAGGGGTGCTATATAATGTGATCCATGCTTTGATATCTTGTGTTCATAATTAGAATTCATCTAGTTGATCATAATTTTCATCTAGACTCTTTGGGTTTAGTGGTTGAAAAAGATGAGTTGGCAGTTTGATAACATCACCATTACCATGTGGGAAGGAGTCAAGGGGAGTTGGTCATATGGTTGTGATCATTGTAGTCCCTAGTCATTATGTGCCAAATCTCAAATCATGCATCAAATTGAGATCAAATTTATGAGGGTGAAAATTAGGCTTTTAAGATATATTTCACCATATTCCCATACTTAGCCAAATTTGCAAAGTGGTCAAAAAGAACTGAGTAAGTAGTTTGATGATAATATATCTCACGCATGTGAAGGTGCATAGATAAGGTGATCATATGGTTTAGTTAATTCTTTGACCTATTTTATTTTCACTAATGTATAGATCATAAGATATAGTGCATTAGAAGATATGTTTTTGCAAAGTTGGGCTCCTAGGCAGATTGACTGTGTTTTCCCATAATTAGCCAATTTTACAGTATGGAAGAAAGAGATGAGTAAGCATTTTGTTGATGTTATATCTTACATGTGTGAAGGTAAGAGGTTAATCTAATTATATGGGTTTTTTTTAGTGTTGATCATAGATCATTTACACTAATCTTGAGTTCATGCACTATAGTGCGGTAAAGATATGGTTGCTCAAAGATGGCCTCTCAGGCAGATTTGGAAATTATTGGCTTTGTGATAGAAGTTGATGAGAAGGCACGTTTATTACATTATATATCACATGTGAAAGATATCCAAGATCATTACATCACATGGTTATATTATCCTATGGAAGGAGATCATCTGGTCTAAATTTGAGTTCTTGCATTGAATCATAGAAGAATTTATTGTGGTGCAAATATGGCTACTCATGCATATTGTAGTTGGTCCCCATACTTAGTCATTTTGCTTGATGTTAAATATATAGACCTTGTGAATATCTAATAGTTCATTGGAGTTCATACTTCCATATTTAATGGATCGTGTATAGTTAATCAAGTGAATATGATAGTTGTTTAGCAAAGTTAAAGTTTAGGACCAAATGAAGATCCAATGGTGCGCAAGTGATCATACAAGAATGATCTAATGATGTATGTTGATCAAGATGGAAAGAAGTGCATGCTATTTAATGTCTAATAAAAGGTATATTATTTTGATCTAATGGTGAGTGAGTGTTTCTATAGTTTGATCAAATGATGTGTAGTGCTTGATAAGAACCTGATTGATCCATAGAGATCGATGGAGTGTATTAAGTCAACATTTTGAGAAGGCACGAGATGAGGTCAAAGTAACAAAAGTTTAACATTTGGATTTGGTGTTTTATTCATTAAATATCAAACATTATCGATGGTGTGATATTGATCCTGAGCTTAGAGTCCACGAGATTCAAGCATTGTGTTTGAAGGTTAATTATGGCTGTTATTATTCAACTCTTTGAATTTTACATAGAAAAAAATAGTGTCTAGTTTTCAAACCATAACTTTCAATAGAAGATGAATTTTCTAATGTATTAAAAATAAAAGTGTTAGAGGAATACATGGTGCATATAATGAACCTAGTTTAAATATATAAAAGTGTGTGCATACAAAGTTATTAATCTTCAAATTTGGTTGTGTTCATGTTTATTCTGCAAGTGATCCAAGATGGATATTCAAGCTTGTATTATTGTTTTGATGTCTCATAATGAATTAGATATTGAAGCATGTTTTAGAATCTATGAGTAATATTTTTTTAGTTTTTTGATGTGTGATCAATCTATCTTGAGTATGAACAATACTTAATAAGTTGACTGTGTGGTCGGTTATGGTGACTATATGCATAAGGTCTTTGTTTAAGTTGTTTGAGCATATATAGAGGTAAGCTAAGTTGACTCTGATCATTTGAGGATGTTATATGAGACATAAGGAGTGAAGTTATGTAATTATACGTGGTCATGTGTTCATGTTTTTCTCAAGGATGAGATATATGGGTGAATAGGTCTTCATGAGACCTATAAGAGCTACAAGTGCCTTGTTAAAAGATGTAGCTACTTAAGGGTGACCCATAGAAGCTATGGCCTACCAATGAAGATTTTATTGATACTTATTTTCATGTGATATATGTTTTAAGGGTTCAAACATGCCTAATGGATGTTGGAAATATTGTTATTGATGTCAAAGGTCTAGCATTATTGGTGATAAAGGCCCTATTGCATTTAATGGTGCTGTTAATATTCATATCTTGGCTAATGTGTGTTAATATTTATTTAATATTAATGATTATATTTTTGGTTGCATGTAAGTCAAAATAGGGCCCATGGAGAATTCAAAGAGTCATGGGGTAAAATATGAAAGAGGAATGGGATACATTTTCTAATGAAGAGTCATCTTGAGGAATTCTAAAAGTCACCATGTGAAGACAAAAGAGGTATGGTGCATTTTTCTATGAAGGGACACTTTCAAGAATATGAAAAGTCACCAAGATAAAGACAAATGAAAAAAGGATGCTTTTTCTTATGAAGGTTCACCATATGACTTTTCAAATGCAAGGATACAAAGGGTCATGCAAGTTTGGCACCATTTTCCATGAGGATTGAAGGGTCACAAAGGGTGAATGCCAAAGGTCATTTGGAAAGCTATAAATAAAGGCTTAAAAAGCCATTTTTAATATGTAAGAGAGTGCATGGTTTTTATTTGTTTTTGAAGAGAGAAAAGTAGGATTTATTGTAGAGTTATATCATTTTTTGACTAAGCAACATTGAGAGATAGTTGTGTTTTATACATAAGAGGGGTTGGTGCTCCTGTGGGTTGGTGTTCACTAATATTTGTAAGGGATTAGTGCTCCTATGGGTTGGTACTCACAAATATTTGCTATGTTGGTGCTCAGTAAAGGGTTTGGTGTTCCTACAAGTTGGTGCTTGTGAACTTTGTATTTTAAGCTGGTGTTCATTCATATACTTGAGATTGTTCTCCATGGTTTTTCCCACTTTAGGTTTCCATGTAAAAATATGGTGTCTCTCTCTCTTGTGTTGTGTAAATTATTGTTTCAATTTTATTACATATCTTGAATGTGTGATTAAGTGGTTAAAGATAAAAATTATATTAAGTAAAAAGATATATAATATACTAATTCACCCCCCCCCCTCTTAGTATATTTCATGTTTAAAAATTGATACCAAAGTAGGTTCCTTTTGAAAAAAATTTAAAACTTGAAGGTAGATCAGGAAAGCATGATGGATAAATCACATGAAAGATTTTCTAAAAATAAGTCACCTATGTTTGATGCGATGAATTATGTTTTTTAGAGTATAAGAATGAAGACTTATTTGATGGGCCTTGGATTCAACATATGGCAAGTAGTGATGGAGGAATATGAAGATCCATACACACTTATAACTACTCTGATAGAAAAGAAGGCAAGTGAAAATAATGTTAAAGATTTAAATGCTATTTTATGTGGTTTATATGAATTAGAATTTTTTAAAGTTATGCAATGTAAATCTACTCATGAAACTTGGATAAACTTAATAATATTTAAAAAGGTGATGACAAAGCTAAGCAAGCTAAGCTTCAAACTTTTAGAAGATAGTTTGAGAGTTTGAAGATGTAAGAGGAAGAAAATATAACAAGTTATATTTTATGGGTTGATCAAATAGTTAATCAGATTCAAGGTCTTGAAGAAAATTTAGAAGAATCAACTATGGTTCAAAAAGTTTTGAGATCTCTACCATTGAGATATGATGCAAAAGTTTTGACAATTAAAGAGATAAAGAATTTAGCCAAGCTAAAGATGGATGAGCTTCATGGTATTCTTATAGCATATGAGATGTGGACTGAACAAGATGAAACTTCAAAGAGAGAAGTTGCTTTTAAGACATCAAAAAAAGAGAAGGTTAAGATTCAAGAATCAAGTGATAGTTCCAGCGATGATAAAGATGAAAATATAGATCTATTCGTTTTTAAGTCAAAAAAGGGTACATGTAAATATCAAGGAAAATTACTTTTTTAATTTTTTAATTGTGGAAAGATTGGAAATTTTGGAACTAAATGTTCAAATAAGGGTAATGATGACAATGAAAAAGTAAAGTCTACATATAAAAAAAATTTAAAGGTAAATTCAAGAAAGCATTCAAGAAGAAGAGTTTATATTCTAAAGATCCTAGCTCAGTCGAAGATAGTGAAGTCCGTGATTTAGAAAAAAAAAAGATTATATTCATAGCCATACATAAATATGCCTCTATAATTAAAATTATATATGATCAAGAAGAAGAATAGGTGAAGCATAAGTGAATCTAGAAAGAGAACTCATTTGTTCTTTATAATAATTAAAATATCTTGAAAAGAAGAATCAAAGATTAAAGCTCCAGATCAAGAAAAATGAAAAAGAGTCAAACAAAATAATTGAAGAACTACAAGCACACTTTGAAGAAGCCAATAAGAATGACAAATACCTAATGACACATTTGAAAATAATAAGTAAAGAATGTGAAAGGTATGTTATTAAAATTACTTCTTTAAAAGTAGATCTTGAGAAAACAAATAAAGTAATCAATGATAGAGTAGCCAATTATTCAAAATTTGAGAATAACACTAATATATTGAATAAAATATTATAAAATCAAAGATCAATGTCAGATAAGATAGGTATTAGATTTTAAAAAGAGAAAGATAAGGTCACTACTTTCATAGACAAGAAAAAAGGAAAGAGTTATGTTGAAGCTCTTATCAAAGAAGAAATAAAAAGGGAAGAAGTTAAGAATATAGAGGGCATCTCAAACAAAGAAGGTGTAAGGGAACAAAGATACAAAAGGTAATCAAGTTATAGATACATAAATAAGTCCTATTTTTATGCTTACTATTTTTATTGTAATAGATATGGTCATAAAAAAATAGAATGTCAAAAAAAGGCTAACAATTTCAGAAATAAGGAGAAGAAAATTTATACAGAGTCAAGCAGAAGCCACAACTCTTTTACTTTTCTATTAGGATTTAATGAAGAGACCATAATATGTTACAATTGTAATAAATTTGGACACATATCTTGGTACTATAGAAGTGTATTCGAGTCAGTCAAGAAAGCCCAGAGTTTTAAGGCTCCATTCATCAAGAAGAAAGTTCAGATAGGTTCATGGCAAAAAAAAATAACCTGAAAAATCTATGTTGGTACAGATAGCTTTACATGTAAGAAATGAAGAAAATCTATGACTCATTGATATTGGATATTTGAGGCATGTGACAGGAGACAACAAGTTCATAACCTTAAAGAAGATCAATGGTGGCATAATGAAATTCATAGACAATACTACTATCAGAATTACTAGAAAAGGTACACTAAGTTTAGATAATGGTAGAACTAAAATTAAAAATGTTTTATATGTATAAGGTCTTAAGCATAATATTTTGAGTGTAAGTCAAATGTGTGATTAGGGGAACAAACTAAAGTTTTATGTAAAAGGTTGTGAAATTAGAAGAAAAGATTCAGATGTGTTGGTTGTAGATACTCAAAGAACAGTCAATAATCTGTATATGCTATCAGATATCAAAAGTCAAAGATGTTGTTTAATTTAGATTGATTAAATTTGGTTATAGCATAGGAGAATGGAGCACATAAATTTTTACAATATTATCAATATCATCAAGAAGCAAGTAGTCAGAAATCTTCCAAAGATTACAAAGCTATCTGACACGCTTTGTGAACCTTGTCAACATGGGAAGCAGGCTAGAAGGTAGATCAAAATAAAAGAATACTCAACCACTCATATGCTAGAGCTTGTTCACACTGATCTATGTAGACCTATGAGAACTCAAATCACTCAAGGTGAGAAAAATTTCATGTTATTTATTGATAATTTTTCACGTATGACTTGGGTAATATTTTTGAACAAAAAATTAGAAGCTTTCAGATATATCAAAGTATTCAAAGCATTAGTTGAGAATGAAACTAGTTTAAAGATTAAGTGTTTAAGATCAGATCAAAAAGGAGAATTCATGTCAAATCAATTTATTGAGTTTTATGAAGACCATGGAATAAAGAGATATTATTCAAAAGCTATAACTCCACAACAAAATGGAGTAATTGAACAGAAAAATAGAATAGTTCAAGAGATGGTAAGGACAATGCTAAATGAATCTAACATAGCAAATAAATATTAGATAGAGGTAGTTTCTATAGTAGTGCATATTTAGAATAGATCATTATTGATAATCAATAGTGACAAGACTCCTTATGAGCTATAGAAAGATAAACTAGCAATAGTTGATTATTTGAGAGTTTTTAGCAGCAGATGCTTCATAAAGAAAAATGATGAAAAACTTGATAAGTTTGAATCTAGAGTAGATGAAGGTATATTTCCTGGTTATTCTTGTAAAAATAAATGTTATAAATGTTATAACAAAAGTACCAAGAAAATGGTTGAAAGTGCAAGTGTTAGGATAAAAGAAAATGGAACATAAAGAATCAGTGATCTAGTAGACATTCCTGAAATCATTGAAGAGGAAGATTTTGAAGAATCGGATGAAGATGAGAAGAAGGATAAAAAGGACACCAAAACTTTATCCAAATATGTTCAAAGAAATCATAATGAAAGTGACATCATTGAGGACATAAATAAAGAAATTCATACCAGAAGAATGATGGTAAGTGAATTTGAGCAAGTTAATTTCTTTTTGTTATCCAAAATTTAGCTTAGAACTTTTTTAGAAGCTAAACATGATAAGCATTAGGTTAAGGATATGGATGAATAATTAAATTAGATAGAAAAGAATGATACTTGGAAATTAGTGCCTAGACTAAAAGATCACAATGTGATAGGAACAAAATGGGTTTATAAAAATAAGTTGATTGAAAATGGAGAAGTGACTAGAAATAAAACAAGATTAGTATGTAAAGGATATCTCAGATTGAGGGAAGAGATTTTAAATAAAATTTTTCACCAGTGACAATGTTAGAGGCTATTAAAATATTTCTTACATATACAATGTTTAAAAATTCCAAAGTGTTTCAGATGGATGTCAAATATGCCTTCCTAAACAAAAATATAGAAGAAAAGGTCTACATTAAGCAACCTAAGGGATTTATTCTCTCGAATATTAATAGTCATGTATATAGATTAAAGAAAGAATTATATGGATTGAAACAAGCTCCCAAAGTTTGATATGCAAGACTTGATAAGTACCTACAAGATCAAGGTTTTAAGAGAGGATTTGTTGATAGTAATCTCTACATCAAAATAGAAGGTAAGCATTAATTGATTGTTGTGGTATATGTTGTTGATATCATTTTCGGAGGAAATATTGAAAAGATCATAAAAAAAAATTTTGATAATATGCAAAAATATTTTGAGATGTCTATGCTTGGAGAATTATCATTCTTCTTAAGATTACAAATATTTCAGTCAGATAAAAGAATTTTTATAGCTCAAAGTAAATATGCCAAGAAAATGTTGAAGAAATTTGGTTTTGAGGATTGTGTACCAATTGGCACACCAATATGTATAGTAAATAAGGTGAGTAAGGATGATGATTCACCTATAACAAATCAATCTTTATATAGATCTATGATGAGTATTCTTTTATATTTAACAGTATCAAGGCTAGACATCATGCATGTAGTAGGTATGGTTACAAGATATTAGTCATCTATAAAATATAGTCATGTTTAGTTGGTGAAAATAATATTCAAATATATCAAGGGGACATTAGATTACATATTATGGTATCCCACAGGTAGAAATTTTACTTTGGTTGCTCATATAGATTTAGATTGGGTAGGGTTCTTAGATGACAAAAAGAGTACGAGTGGAAAAGTTTTCTTCCTTGGTGATAGCTTAGTATCATGCCTAAGTAAGAAACAAAATTTAGTATCACTTCCTACAGCTGAAGCAAAATATATTGCATCAGTATTGTGTTGTGCTCAAGTGCTTTGGATGAAGCAAACTTTAGAAGATATCAAGGTAAAGTATGATGAACCTATTTCTATTTTTTGTGATAACATAAGTGCTATTAATATTTTTAAGAATCCAATGATGCATTCAAGAATAAAACATATTCCTATTAAATATCACTTTTTGAGAGAGAAGGTTGTAAATAAATAGGTTAAGATAGAGTATATCAGTACTATAGAGTAGATTGTAGATATTTTCACAAAGGATCTACCAAAAGATACATTTGAATTTCTAAAAGAAAAGTTGAGGGTAATTTATTTTACTTTCTACCATTGAAGTTTAGCATCAATTAAGGGGGAACTAAGTGTTAGCTCTAGGTACAGGTACAGGTATAGATAACAGGTATAAGTTGCTACAGTAAGGGGGAGTTACTGTATGTTTTTCAAATGGTAGTATATATAGGTTTTAGAATGTGGCATTTTTAGTTTAAGGTTGCCATCAATGACAAAAGGGAAGATTATTAAAAATATTATCATTGATGTCAAAGGTCTATCATTATTGGTTATAAAGGCCCCATTGCATTTAATGGTGTTTTTAATATTCATATCTTGGCTAATGTGTGTTAATATTTATTTAATATTAATGAATATATTTTTGGTTGCATATAAGTCAAAAAAGGGCCCATGAAGAAGTCAAAGAGTCACAGGGTAAAAGATGAAAGAGGAATGGGATGCATTTTCTCATGAAGAGTCATCTTGAGGAATTCTAAAAGTCACCATGTGAAGACAAAAGAGGTATGGTGCATTTTTCTATCAAGGGACACTTTCAAGAATATAAAAAGTCACCAAGATAAAGACAAAAGAAAAAAGGATACTTTTTATTATGAAGGGTCACCATATGACTTTTCAAAGGCAAGGATATGAAGGGTCATGCAAGTTTGGCACCATTTTCCATGAGGATTGAAGGGTCACAAAGGGTGAATGTCAAAGGTCATTTAGAAAGCTATAAATAAAGGCTTGATAAGCCATTTGTAATACGTAAGAGAGTGCATTATTTTTATTTGTTTTCAAAGAGAGAAAAGTAAGAGATATTGTAAAGTTTTATCATTTGTTGAGTAAGCAACATTGAGAGATAGTTGTGTTTTATATACAAGAGGGGTTGGTGCTCCTATGGATTGGTGCTCACAAATAGTTTTTGTGTTGGTGCTCAGCAAAGGGGTTGGTACTCTTATAATTTGGTGCTTGCAAACTTTGTATTTTGAGTTGGGCTCATTCATATACTTGAAATTATTCTCCATGGTTTTTTCTATTTTGGATTTTTATGTAAAAATTCTCTCTCTCTCTCTCTCTCTCTCTCTCTCTCTCTCTCTCTCTCTCTCTCTCTCTCTCTCTCTCTCTCTCTCTCTCTCGTGTGGTGTAAATTATTATTTTAATTTTATTGCATATCTTGAATGTGCGATTAAGTGGTTAAAGAAAAGAAATCAAATTAAGTATAAATATATATAATATACCGATTCATCCTCTCTCTTAATATATTTCATACTTAACAATTGGTATCAGAGTAGGTTTCTTTTTAAAACATTTTTCAACTTGAAGGTAGATCAGGAAAGCACGATGGTTGGATCACATGAAGGATTTTCTATAGATAAGGCATCTTTGTTTCATGGGATGAATTATATTTTTTAGACCATAAGGATGAAGACTTAATTGATGGCCCTTGGATTCAACATATGGCAAGCAGTGATGGAGGAATATGAAGAGCCATAGACACTTTCAATTACTCCATTAGAAAAGAAGGCAAGTAAAAATAATGCTAAAGTTTTAAATGCTATTTTATGTGGTTTATGTGAATCAAAATTTGTTAAAGTTATGAAATGTAAATGTACTCATGAAACTTGGGTAAAACTTGAGAATATTTACAAAGGTGATGGTAAAGTTTATCAAACTAAGCTTCAAACTTTTATAAGATAGTTTGAGAGTTTGAATATGGAAGAGGAAGAAAATATAGTAAGTTATCTTTTACGAGTTGATCAAATAGTTAATCAAATTCAAGGTCTTGGAGAAAATTTATAAGAATCAACTATTGTTCAAAAAAAATTGAGATCTCTACTATTGCGATATGATGCAAAAGTTTTGGTAATTGAAGAGATGAAGAATTTAGCCAAGCTAAAGATGGATGAGCTTCATGGTATTCTTACAATATATGAGATACGGACTGAACAAGATAAACCCTCAAAGAGAGAAGTTTCTTTCAAGACATCAAAAAAAGAGAAGGATAAGATTCAAGAATCGAGTGATAGTTATAATGATGATAAAGATGAAAATGAAGATCTATTTATTCACAAGCCAAAAAAGGGCACAGGTAAATATCAAGGAAAATTACCTTTTAAATGTTTTAATTATAGAAAGATTGGATATTTTTTAGCTAAATGACCAAATAAGGGTAATGATGACAATGAGGAAGGAAATTGTACATACAAGAATAATTTCAAAGGTAAATTTAAGAAGGGATTCAAGAAGAAGAGTTTGTATTCTAAATATCCTAGCTCAATCGAAGATCATGGAGTCAGTGATTCAGAATAAGAAGAAGAGATTATATTCATGGATATACATAAATTTGCCTCTAGAAATAAAATTACAGATGATTAAAAAGAAGAAGAAGATGAAGCTAAAGTGAATCTATAAGGAGAACCTATTTATGCCTTAGAATAATGAAAATCTCTTGAAAAGAGGAATCGAAGATTAAATCTCCAAATCGAGAAAAATGAAAAAGAGTCAAAGGGAATAATTGAAGAGCTATAAGCACACTATGAAGAAGCCAAGAAGAATGAAGAAGATATAATGACACAGTTGAAAATAGTAAGTAAATAATGTGAAAGGTATGTTATTGAAATTGCTTCTTTAAAAGAAGATCTTGAAAAAATAAATAAAGCAATCAATGATAGAGCATCCAATGATTCAAAATTTGAGAATAACACTAATATATTGAATAAGATATTAAAAAATCAAATATTAATATTAGATAAGATAGGTATTATATTTTAAAAGAGAAAGAGGAGTTCACTACTTTCAGAGAAAAAGGAAAGAGCTATGCTGAAGCTCTTACAAAAGAAGAAATAAAAAGGGAAGAAGTTAAGAATATAGAGGACATCTCAAACAAAGAAGGCTAGAGGGAACAAAGCTACAAAAGGCCATCACATCAGAGATACACAAATAAGTCTTATTTTGATGGTTAATATTTTATTATAATGGATATGGTCATAAAAAAATGGAATATCGAAAAAGAGCTAACAATTTCAGAAATAAGGAGAAAAAAATACATACAGAGTCAAGCAGAAGCCACAACTCTTTTACTCCTCTCTCAGGCTTAATGAAGAGGCCATAATAAGTTACAAGTGAAATAACTTTGAAAAAATAGCTTGGTATTTTAGAAGCATGTTCGAGTCAGTCAAGAAGAACTAGAGTTTTAAGGCTCCATTCATCACGAAGAAAGTTCAGACAAGTTCATGGCAAAAGAAACAACATAAAAAATATAAGTTGATGCAAACAACCTTGCATGCAAGAAATGAAGAAAAGCCATGGTTCATTGATAGTGGATTTTTGATGCAAATGATAGGAGACAAGAGTAAGTTCATAACCTTGAAGAAGATCAATGGTGGCATAGTGAAATTTGGAGATAATACTACTACCAGAATTGTTGGAAAAGATACACTAAGTTTGGATAATGATAGAATGAAAACTAAAAATGTTTTATATGTAGAAGGTCTTAAGCATAATATTTTGAGTGTAAGTAAAATATGTGATTAGGGACACAAACTAAATTTATATATAAAAATTTGTGAAATTAGAATAAAATATTTAGATGTGTTGGTTACAAATGCTTAGAGAGTAGGCAATAATTTATATATGTTATCAGACATCAAAGATCAAAAATGCTATTTGATTTAGATTGAAGAAAGTTAGTTATAGCATAGGAGAATGGGGCACATAAATTTTGACAATCTTTTCAACATCAGTAAGAAGCAAGCAATGAAAAATCTTTCAAAGATTACAAAGCCATCCAACATGATTTGTGAACCTTGTCAGCATAGGAAGAAGGCTAGAAGGTGGTTCAAAATAAAAGAGTACTCGACCACTTAGATGCTAGAGCTTTTTCACACTGATCTATGTGGACCTATGAGAACTCAAAGTAATCAAGGTGAGAAATATTTCATGTTGTTTATTGATGATATTTCATGTATGACTTGGGTAATGTTTTTAAAGAAAAAATCAGAAGCTTTCAAAAATTTCAAAGCATCAGTTGAGAATAAAACTAGTTTGAAGATTAAGTGTCTAAAATCAAATTGAGGAGGAGAATTCATGTCAAATTAATTTATTGAGTTTTTTAAAGACTATTGAATAAAGAGAAATTATTCAAAAGATAGAACTCCATAGCAAAATAGAGTAATTAAACAGAAAAATAGAATAGTTCAAGAGATGGTGAGGACAATGCTAAATGAATCTAAAATAATATATAAATATTGCAGAGAGGTAATTTCATAGTAGTGGATATTCAGAATAGAAAATTATTGAGATTCAATAGTGACAAGACTCTTTATGAATTATGAAAAGACAAACTAGTAATAGTTGAATATTTTAGAGTTTTTGGTAGCAGATACTTCATAAGGAGAACTGATAAAAAATTTGGTAAGTTTGAATCTAGAGCAGATGAAGGTATATTTCTTGGTTATAATTGAAAAAGTAAAGCTTATAAATTTTATAAAAAAAGAATCAAGAAAATTATTTAAAGTGTAAGTGTCAAGATAGAAGAAGATAGAATATAAAGAATTAGTGATCCAGTAGACATTCCTGAAATCATTAAAGAGGAAAATTTTAAAGAATCAGATGAAGATGAGAAGAAAGAGAAAAAAGACACCAAAACTCCATCCATATATGTTCAAAGAAATCATAATGAAAGTTACATCATCATAGACATAAATAAATGAATTCACACCAAAATAATGATGGTAAGTGAATTTGAACAAAATAATTTCTCTTTATTATCAAAAATTCAGCTTAGAACTTTTTTAGAAGCTAGACATGATAAGCATTGGGTTAATTATATAGATGAATAATTAAGTCAAATAGAAAAGAATGATACTTGGGAATTAGTACCTAGACCAAAATATCACAATGTGATAGGAACAAAATGGGTTTATAGAAATAAGTTGAATGAAAATGGAGAAGTGACCAAAAATAAAGCAAGATTAGTATGTAAAGGATATGCTCAGATTGAGAAAATATATTTTGAAGAAACTTATGTACCAGTGGTAAGGTTAGAGGCTATTAGAATGTTTTTTTCATATGTAGTGTTTAAAATTTTTAAAGTGTTTTAATTGGATGTCAAATCTACCTTCCTGAATGGGAATCTATAAAAATAGGTCTACATTGAGCAGCTTGAGGGATTTATTCTCTCAAATATTAGTATCCATATATGTAGATTGAAAAAAACATTGTATGAATTGAAAAAAGTTCCTAGAGATTGATATGCAAGACTTGATAGGCACCTACAGGATCAAGGTTTCAAGAGAATATTTGTTGATAGTAATCTCTACATCAAAATAGAAGGTGAGCATCAATTGATTATTGTGGTATATGTTGATGATATCATTTTTGGAATAAATATTGAAAATATGACAATTTTTTTTGATAATATGCAAAAATAATTTGAGATGTCTATGCTTGAAGAATTGTCATTTTTCTTAAGATTACAAATATTTCAGTCAAATAAAGGAATTTTTATATCTCAAAGTAAATATGCCAAGGAAATGTTAAAAAAATTTGGTTTTGAGAATTCTGCACCAGTTGGCACACTAATATGTATAGTAAATAAGGTGATCAAGGATGAATATTCACCTATTATAGATCAATCTTTATATAGATCTATGATTGGTAGTCATTTATATTTGATAGCATCAAGGCTAGACATCATGGATGCAATAGATATGGTTGCAAGATATTAGTCATATCCAAAAGATAGTCATGTTTAATTGGTAAAAATAATATTCAAATATATCAAAAGAACATTAGATTATAGATTATGGTATCCCATAGGTAGATATTTCACTTTGGTTGCTTATATATATTTAGATTAAGTAGGGTGGTTGGATAACAGAAAGAGTACAAGTGAAAGATCTTTCTTCCTTGGTTATAGCTTAGTATCATGGCTAAGCAAGAAATATAATTCAGTATCAGTGTCTATAGTTGAAATAGAATATATTACAGTGGTATTGTGTTGTACTCAAGTGCTTTGGATGAAGCAAACTTTGGAAGATATCAAGGTAAATTATGATGAAACTATTTCTATTTTTTTTATAACACAAGTGCTATTAATATTTTGAAGAATCTAGTGATTCATTCAAGAACAAAATATATTCCCATTAGATATCACTTCTTGAGAGAGAAGGTTGCATATCAATAGGTTAAGATGGAGTATATCAGTACTATAGATAAAATTGTAGATATTTTCACAAAGGCACTACAAAAAGACACATTTGAGTATCTATGAGAGAAGTTGGGAGTAATTTCTTTTACTTCCTGCCATTGAGGTTCAACATCAGTTGAGGGGGAGCTAAGTGTTAGCTCCAAGTAGGACCTTTTGCCATTGATTTCAAAGGGGGAGAATAACAAATACAAGTGTATAAATAGGTACAGTGAATAGGTACAAGTTGTTACAGTAAGGGGGAGTTACTATATGTTTTTTAGATGGTAGTATGTGCAGGTTTTAGGATGTGGAAGCTTTAGTTTGAGGTTGCCATCAATGACAAAGGGATAGATTGTTGGAAATATTGTAATTGATGTCAAAGGTCTAGCATTATTGGTGATAAAGGCCCCATTATATTTAATGGTGTTTTTAATATTCATATCTTAGCTAATGTGTGTTAATATTTATTTAATATTAATGAATATATTTTTGGTTGCATATAAATCAAAAGCAGGCCCATGGAGAATTTAAAGAGTCATGGGGTAAAAGATGAAAGATGAATGGGATGCATTTTATCATGAAGAGTCATCTTGAAGAATTCCAAGAGTCACCATGTGAAGACAAAAGAGGCATGGTACATTTTTCCATGAAGGGACACTTTGAGGAATATGAAAAGTCACCAAGATAAAGACAAAATAGGAAAAGATGCTTTTTCTTATGAAAGGTCACCATATAACTTTTTAAATGCAAAAATACGAAGGGTCATGTAAGTTTGGTGCCATTTTCCATGAGGATTGAAGCATCACAAAGGGTGAATGCCAAAGGTCATTTGAAAAGCTATAAATAAAGGATTGAGAAGCCATTTATAATACATAAGAAATTATATGGTTTTTATTCTTTTTTAAGAGAAAAAAGCAAGATATATTGTAGAGTTCTATTATTTCTTAAGTAAGCAACATTGAGAGATAGTTGTGTTTTATACACAAGAAGGGTTGGTGTTCCTATGGGTTGGTGCTCATAAATAGTTATTGTATTAGTGCTCAGCAAAGGGGTTAGTGCTCCTATAAGTTGGTGCTTGAAAACTTTGTATTTTGGGTTGGTTCTCATTCATATACTTGAGATTATTCTCCATGGTGTTTTCTAATTTGGATTTCCATGTAAAAATCTGGTCTCTCTCTCTCTCTCTCTCTCTCTCTCTCTCTCTTGTGTACTCTAAATTATTGTTTCAATTTTATTGCATATCTTGAATGTGTGATTAAGTGGTTAAAGAAAATAAATTAGATTAAGTAAAAAGATACATAATATACTGATGCACCCCCCTCTCAATATATTTCATGCTTAACAATGACTGACTAAGTTGTTTGTTAATCATGAATATTCTATATATAATGAAACCAAATTTGATGTTTTTTAGACTTGTAAGACTTGGATCAGGTTATGCTAGTGTTGAGCCAAGAAAAGGACATAACCTTTGAAAGAGAAGGTACAAGTTAGTGAGGACCAGTAGAGAGTGAAGAGGATTAGACATGATAGTATAAGCAAGATGTTAAAGATGATCACATAGGTCATTGGACCTAATAAGCCTAGAAGAGGTAGAATGGGTGAGTATACTCAAGAGGCTATTTGAGAGATATTTGAGAGAGGTTTGTGTGTGTGAATTGGGAAGCAAAAAGGGGTAGAGTGCCCTATGGATGAATTGATGAGAAGATCAATTTGAGAACTATTTGTATGACATGCTAGTCATAATTTTGTTGGAAAAATAGTACTCTTATTGTTTGAATGTGAGCAAAGATAAGGTGAAGACTGTGTGAGATTGGTGGTTGATTTTGAGAGGTAGATAAGTGTATGGACAATATGTGTGACCATTCATACATCTTGTTAATGTGGTGACAAAGTTATTGTTATGAAGATGAAGTGTGATAAGTGGTGATCCATCATCAGGTGTTGTAGACATCAGTTTAGAGGTGGAAGTGTTTCATAGGTGTTGTTATGGTAGCTTAGTATCTAAGGTGGTTATAGCCTCCTTGCAAGGTAACACTTGATAAAAGGTCTAGTTGTTGTTGTAGCTCAACTAAACAAGTGTGGTAGCACCTTGTGGGATTGGTGTCTCACTAAATAGGTATTTTATTTCCTTGATCATTTGTAGATGGTATAAATTAGATCTTGTTATTATAGGATAGTAGTCTAGTTGTAGGTTTTAGTGGGTTTTATTTCCCAAGAGGGTTTCCCATGTATGACATGTGTTATGTGCTTGATCTTGCATTGTCTTTCTTGTTCATTGATATGAATAATGTATGCCTCATAAATATATGTGTTGAATGATTAAGAGTTTTAAGGAATTGGAATTGAAGGTTAAATTATCTAGGCTCACTGATTCACCCCTACCCTCTTAGTGATTATACCTATAACATGATAATCGTGACATTGTGATTTATCCCAAATCTAATAAAGTTATCCATTGATTTCTAAACTATAGAGTCAATCTTGTCATTCTTTATCTTGTAGGAAAATTAGTGATCATATAATCCCCTTTTGAAATTTTATTTAACTATATTAAATTTTATAATATTTTGTTAAACGCTTTTGTGATTGGAAAAATATATATTTTTCTAACCACATTTTGAAAGGGATTTTATCTATGAAAACTTGTTTTGTGTTGATTGATAGGGTCAATGAAAAGGCAAAGGTAGGATTATTTGAAAACAAAACATCACAACCTTAGCCTTTTTCCTATCTTCTACAATACCGCTAATCACATAGTTGTAATTTTGTCTAGCTATTAGTGATATTGTCTCAACATTTTAGTGATATTGTGATTTGGTCATTTTGGAGTTGTTTTGTTTATTGTTTAAATTAACTTTTCTATTCTATAAATTGTTTATGATTTGTCCATTTTCATAAAAATTCTTATCTTGGTAAAATCTTGATATATCATTGTAGACTAGTTAGTTATATTTATCTATATATATTTCCTTAGCATTCACATCTCTTAAACATCTCATTGAGTCTGCATTTCAATAATAAAAAATCCAAAATAATTGAATTTTTGTATCTCTCTGAAATATCATTATTCTCACAATCATGATATCACATTATAAGTCATAGTTGATGAGGCCAGTATATGCCCGATAAATGTATAATAAATGACCTCATCTTACTCTTTATTTCTATTAAGTTTGATTGCATTTTGTAACTTTTATTTTGATCTGAGATGAGTTAGGATGTAATTATCCATCTTTTATTGATTGTAATTCTAATGTTTAAAAAACTCTATAATTCCTAACAAGTGTGTTGGAAAATTCAAGTTTTACAATAAAATAGGTCATCATTAGGCTAAAAAACAAATATGAAGTGGATTACATGTTTTTGGAAGCATTGGAATCAATTCAACTTAGTTCTAGAACTCCACCATACTATTTCAAGTTGTCACATTTTTTGACTTAGCTCCAAAACTCTATATTTAGCCCCAAAATTATCTGAATTAGCTCTAGTACTCCTGTAGATAAGCTCTAGAACTTTCACGGCTAGATATAGAACTGATAAGGATATATTCCAAAACGGTCGGCAATCTGTCAGGTCAATGATCTCATTTAATCAGGAATAGATTCCTAATTTTCATATTTGCAGATCCAAGATATTTATCACACAGCTAGACATCCAGCCACATCTTGATTCAGCATCTATTCTGGGTACGATTTAGTTCCATCATATTTATGAAATAGTTATAGCCATCAAAGCATCTATATATATAAAGCTGGGAATTTAGGAAGATAGAGAAGAAGATCATTGAAGAATAGAGAGAAAAAGGATAGATTAGTACATTTTGTAATATAGAATGTTTTATCAATGAAAAAGCCATTTCTATTTTGAAAGCAAATTAAATTGTTCAATCCTGTTTCTAGGCGGAGCAAGGGCCCACTCCTACAAAGAACCAGGATCTTCATTTTTGGTCGGTATTTATATTTTATTCAAGAAAATAGGTAACTCTGTTAAATTTATAAATGCTTCCAACTCCTTAAAGTTAAAATTTATTGTAAATTTGTTCCTGTAGGTGTTTTAGATTAAATTCTCATTTCTTTGCAATCATTTTCCAACAATCTATTTTATTCTACAAAAGTGTATTTATTTCCAGCAATCTATTTTATTCTACAAAATTTTGTTTATTTCCAATAATCTATTTTATTATGCAAAAGTGTGTTTATTTCCAGCATTCTATTTCATTCTGCAAACATGTGTTTACTTCCACCAAATTCATTTTTACAAACGTGTGTTTACTTTCAGCAATTTTAATAGTTTGATTCCAATAAGGTTTTGACCAAGAAGTCCTTAAGACATCAAAAATCCTCTTTAAAAAAGAAAAAATACAAATACCTACAATCAATTACTAAATCGCTATGATTCCTCTTGTTGCATATAGCTTTAGACACAGCCTTGGTTAAATATGACATCAACAAAAAGTTGATTAAATGTAGGGAATAACGACACCCAACATTTTTGGTGCCATTGCCGGGGACTCACTAGTTAAAATTTTCTAATTACGTGTCAACAAGAGCAACAATCATTCATTTAGTAATTAAATAAATTTCCCCTAATTTATGAGTAGACCACGAGACTCCAAGGGTAGATTTCTCCCCAAAATATCTGAACAAGAATTTTCATCATCCTCTAGTTTAAGGACATTGATCAAGAATAAGAGGCACCATTATCTCCTACAGGGCAAAAAGCAAAATTGTCATTTTTGAAATTTTTGGATCAGTCACTAAAACCAAGTAGAACCTTAGGGAGAAGGATTATTTCTCAAGATCCATTGAGGGAAAGTTTTGATTCTCAATTGAGTAGTCAACCTCTTACTCCTGACTTTTCACCATCCCCAAAATAGACCACATACCACATTGATTGGGAGAAGGGACTAAAAAATACCAAAGAGATGGCATGAGAAGCTAGAAGAGAACCTAAGAGAACCTTACTTATCCCATTCAAATTGAGCATGATGAAACCACTATAAAAAATATCTCACCCGCACACTTGCTCACATTTAGAGGAATGTCATCTGAGGATCCTAACCAATTTTTGTTTGAGTTTAAAGTACTATGTCAGACTTATGATTACAAGATAGATAATAAAAAATTGAAGTTGTTTCCATCTACTTTGAAGGATGTAGCAATGAGGTGGTTTATGGGATTAGCATCTAATTATATTACCAATTGGGAACAAATGGAAACTGTCTTCCTATACAAATATCAAGATTATTGTAGAGGAAGAAATTGAAAGGAAGAATTTTTCAAAATCAAACAGGAAGAAGATGAAAATATAGAAGATTATTTGGACAGATTCCTCTTTGTGAGTAAAAGATGTGGATTTGTACTTCAAGAAGATTTAAATAAAACCATTTTTCTCAAAGGTCTAGATGATGAATCTAGGGAAACCCTTGATTTAATTGGTGGAGGAAACATTGCTCAATTAAGAATGGATGAAATCATAGAAATTGTAGAAACTATTCAAGGACAAGGGGTGGACCTAGAAAAGGGAAAATGGTTAAAAATTTGAATCTAAATATGAACAAATTAATGGATGAATTGTAAAAATTTAAAACAGACATATTAGTTCAATTAACCTCCACCATGGATGGATTGCAAGCTAAAGCAAATTCCCAACTTGAACCATTAGCCATGTATTGTCCTAAATTCAGGAAGAAGCATGTAATAAGGGAATGTCCTTTAGATAAAATAGAAGTAAGTCTTGTCTATGAATCTAAAGAACATGATACTCATACTTTTTCTCTTCTTCCACTCATAAAAAATCAGCTCAAACAAACCAATACATCATCCACCATAGAAAAATTGAATTTTGTTCAGAGACAACCCAGCCAAAGACAATTCATGCCAAGACCAACTCTTAATCCCTGAATGATGTCGTGGGCAACTCAAATAATACCAAAAAATTGGGGACATCCACCTTGGGCCCCTCAACCCACATGGCATCCTTAGGATTGGGCAAGTCAATCTTGGTATACTTAAGGACATCAGCAACCTTGGGCTGGTCAAGGAAATCCTTATGCTTAGCCACAACCTAGATGGGGCCCTAATAATTATGTGCAAAGGAAGACATATCCAAATCAGAACCAACAAGCCATAATGGGACCTCCAGCACAAAATCCACATGTTGAAAACATAATCCAAACACAAATGCCAACACAACCAGTAGCAAACCCAAGAAATAAACAAATAATTCCTATATACAAAATAGAACCAGCAAAATTTATTGATTTAAATATAATGGATTGTAAAAACATTCAAACTAGATCTGGAAAAATAATTAGTAGTCCACCTGTTATAATCACTGAGATGATAGAAGAAGCTAAAACCCCTAGCACAGTTACACTTAAGGAAGATAATAAGGAACCAGAAAGAACTTCTACTGAGATTCCATTTCCAAAAATACTTAAAAAAATCATAAAACTTAAGGAATCTAAATTGGTGCAGGAACTAAGAAGATTGAATATTAAAATACCATTATTAAAAGAAACTAAGGATATTCTAGATTTGAATAAGTTAATCAAACTGTTATGTTTTAAAAAACCTGGAAGAAAGAAGTAGTACCCCAGGACTATTCAGGTAGATGGGAAACTTGTTGATTTATTAGCAGGAAAACTCCTACTACCCAAATATGGAGATCTTGGAAGCCCTGTTATTTCCATTTCTATAGGGAATAAGGATATACATAATGTTTTGATTGATTTGGGTGTAGCTATAAATGTAATGATAGTGGACACTTTGAAAACATTACCATTACTAGGAATACAACCTACTAATACCATATTGCAGATGGTAGATCAGTTTGTAGCAAAACCAGGAGTTATTGAAGATGTGGCAGTAATGATGGAATAATGGGAATATCCAGTCAACTTCCTTATCTTACAGCCAAAAGGTAAAACACTTGGTTATCCCATTATTTTGGGGAGACCATGGTTAGCTATAGTTACTACCTTAATTTATTGTAGGTCAGGTGATATGACTATTTCAAATGGTAAGAATTCTAAGTAAATTTCATTATATCTATATGCACAACCTTTTATTAATAATCAAGCAAAATTATGGGTTGATAATCATGATATTAGTGAGCAAAATATATCTTCTTTGGCTATGATAACATTGCAAGATCATGTACAGGAGATAGACGATATGGTTAATCCTTCATTAAATGAACATCAATCATTATTGGAGTAGTTAGGATTAGTTCTATAACATGCAGAATCTATTCCCAAACCATCACAGTTAGTTCCAAAACCACACTAATTCTCTACAAATGAAGATAATTTCACTCTAAAGGAACGTGATTTATCTTGGTGAGAGGAAGGATCTATAGCTTTAGCTTTACAAATATCAGGAGATGATGAAGAATTTCTAGACAATAGCAATAATGAGGAATTCAACCTACAACAAGATAAGTATAATAACTCTTCTTGCTATCCTTTGTTTAGCATTCTATCTCAAGGAACTTTCAGAGATGTTGCTACATATCATATGTTTTTACCACATGCATGTCCACTAAACACCTTAATGGAACCCCTTCAACAAATTAGTTCATTATATCCTGGAACCAAACATGTTGAGATTCAACCAGGAAAAATTTTGAATATTAATAACTGGTTAAAGAACAATGAAGAAGTCAAACTATTTGAAGTTTTGAAGGATGATACTAAAGATTTTACTTGGGACTATAGATATATGAATGGAATTCATCCAAGTATTTGCACCCATCACATTTATACTAAAAACATTAGACCAGCTAGGCAACCTCAAAGAAAGATTAATTCAGCCTTAAAGGATATAGTCAAACAAGAAATTGAAAAACTATTACAAGTAGGTTTTATCTATCCTATCTCAGATAGCCAATGGGTGTCTCCTCTTGTAATTTTCACTAAAAAGAATGGAAAATGGAGAATTTGTGTTGACTATAGGGAACTAAACAAAGCCACCCTAAGAGATTATTTCTCTTACCATTCATAGATCAAGTCTTAGACAACCTTTCAGGCAAACAATACTTTTCCTTCTTGGATGGATTTAGTGGATACAATCAAATCAAAGTTGTTGCTGAGGATCAGGACAAAACTACATTTACTTGTCCATGGGGTACCTTTGCTTATAGGGTATTTCCATTTGGACTATGTAATGCTACAGCAACCTTTCAAAGCGCTGTATTAGCAATTTTTATAGACCTAACAAATGACTGTGTGGAGGCATACATGGATGACTTTACTGTGTATGGAGATACATTTGATGATGCCTTAAAAAATTTGGATAGAGTATTAACAAGACAACATCACTTGTCTCTTAGTCATGAGAAATGTTTGATAATAGTTGATGAAGGGATTGTATTAGGACACCATATTTCAAAAAGAGGAATTCAGGGTGACTAAAACAAAATCAAGATTATTTTAGATTTGCCTATTCCTCAAACCCCCATAGATATTAAGCCATTTTTAGGGCATGCTGGATACTATAGGCACTTTATTAAGGATTTTAGGAAAATTGATGCCCCCATGTTTAAGTTGCTTACCAAAAACTGTGAATTTCTTTGGGATGAATAGTGTCAACATGCTTTTAAAGAAATTAAAGAGAAATTAGTAACTGCCCCAATATTGCAAGGACCTAATTGGGAGAAACCTTTTCACATCCAAACTGATGCCTCAAATACCTCAATTGGTGTATTTTTGGGATAGAAAGATGAAGAAGGAAGAATGTATGTTATTTACTACCTAAGTAAAAATCTTACTCCCACTGAAAGAAATTACACTACCACTAAAAAATAATTTATGGCTGTGATCTATGCAATCAATAAATTTAGACATTACATTACAAGGTATAAAATGTTTGTACATACAAATCACTCAACAATTAAATATTTAATGAACAAACCAGTGGTTGGAGGTAGAATAATTAGATGGTTATTACTTCTACAAGAATTTGATATTACCATTGTGGACAATCCAAGCAAATATAATGTGGTAGCTGATTTTTTGTCAAGATTGACCACTACAGGGGAGCAGGATCTAGTCAAGGATAACTTTCCAGATGAATAATTGTTTGTTATTTCAGCTAATACACCATGGTTTGCTAACATGGAAAATTATCTTGCAATAGGTAATTTTCCTCCTTTCACTAAAAATCAAATAAAGAAATTAATCAAAACTAGTGCACAGTTTAAATGGTTAAATGGAATGCTATTTAAATGTGGTCCTGATTTGGTTTTACGCAGGTGTGTGAGAGAAGATGAAATCTTTGACATCCTCTGGGCATGTCATGATGAACCAAGTGGAGGACACTATTTACTGAAAATAATAGCTCACAAGATACTTGGCACTGGTTATTATTGGCCATCTCTGTACAAATATGTGAAGAGATATATTAGGCAATATGATCCTTGTCAAAGGATGGGACAACCAACCATTACCAATGAAATGCCTTTATAACCACAAGTAGTGATTGAACCATTTGAGAGATGGGTATTGGATTTTTTTGGACCCTTTAATCCTCCTTCACAAGGAAAAGAGCACATTCTTGTGTGTACTAATTATGTAACAAAATGGGCAGAAGTGTGGGCTTTAACAAATGACACTAAAGAAGTAGTTGTTGATTTCCTTTAGCATAGAATTGTGGTAAAGTTTGGAGCACCAAGAAGCTTAGTTTCATACCAGGGACCACAATTTATGTCTAACATGATCCATTTTTTCACAATGTATTATCAGATCAATCATAGGAAGTCATCTCCCTATTACCCGCAAGCAAATGGACAAGTTGAAGTAACAAATAAAGAATTAGAGTACTCTTGGTCAATAGACACAGGCTAAAACTTTATAGGAAGCCTCCTACTAAGGATGAATTCTTGAAGTAGATTGAAGTAAACAAAGAATTTGATCATATGGAAGAACCCAGTTCTTCCAAAATGATCAAATAATTAGATGAAAAGATCCATAATAAGGGGAAGAGGATGAAAACTAGTAAATAGCATTCTCTTCAATAAAAAAAAAGATCAATTGAAAACCAGTAATGGCAATTAATCTTCTCAGATAAATGGCTAATTTAAATAAAGCTTTTTAATAACTATTTTATAACCACTTTTTAGGAATGATGAGTCATCATGATAGAGGGATTACATCATCAAGGATGGTAATTATGTTTTTAACTTGTTAAAGGTTAGATTGAAAGTTTGCATGTGTGATTAGACTTGATTTATAAAGATTAATATGATGAGTCATTTATTATACATCATGGTTAAATGTGCAGAATCATGAGAAGGATATTGATGATAGAATGAGTTGGTGGATAGTCATAAAGAATCATTCTTGAACCAACAAAGTAAAAGCTAGTTACAAAAAAATTACAAAAGAGATACAGCGAATTACCTCTGTCAGTTCCACAATTGAGTACAGTAGTTCTGCAGTTGAAATCTCTAAATTTTATAGCTGAGTACAGTAATTCTGCTACTAAATTTGCCTAATTAGTAACTAAATCTGCTAGTTCTGTAATTAAAATTGTCAGTTCCACTGATAAGAGAAACAATCTTCAACTAACCTATGTAAGATCCAAGAAGCATGAATCATGGGAATCAAAAAGGAGTTAGAACTAGAAAATGATACCCAGCTCCTTACAAATGAAGAAGTAGCAACCATCTTTCAATAGGCAGGTTGGCTGGAGTTCCTAAGTAAATCTCCCAATTATAATGATGAACTAGTAAGAGAATTTATTATCAATTTAGAATAATCAAGGACAAAAATTAGGAAGGTTATTATTCCTTTTTCTATGAATGTAATAAGTGAAATATCTGGAATAACAATAGTGCATGTCCCAAACCCTGTCAAGGGGACATTAAAAGACCTGACTGAAACCCTATTGAAAGAAGGGGAAGTTGAACCCCAATATATTTATAATACAAAGAAAATCATTAAAGGAGTCAAAAGTGCCAGCCTGCCCAAACCCTTTGACAGAGTAGCATTTTGGATAGTTAAGTATTTAACTTGTGATGGATAATTTGGATTAGTAGGAAAAGAAGTCCTAAAAATCCTTATACACCTTAGATATGGACCCAAAAAACTAGAATATATAGTAAACCTTCTAGGATTTCTTTTTAACTCCATCCATATAATGGCCTAGAGGTATTCTTGGGGTGTAGGAATAGTCAGACATCATGGGTTAGTGCATTTGGTATGCCAGCACCATTTCCTTTCAAAGAAAAATGGGGAAGTAATGTGGGACAAATTTCTTGGAAATTTTTGGAAAAACCTTGGTATTTCCAGAAGAACAATAGCAACTCCTCCTGCCCCTTCAGTTCATTTGTAAACTGATACCATTGCTGAAGAAAAGAAAAGATTAGGGGGAGAGGAAATACCACAAAGAAGAAAATTTGAAAGAAAAGTTAAAATTATAGACCCTACTATGCCTTCTCAAGACATTTCTTCTTCTGTAGAAGCTACAGAAGAACTGATACCTATCTCTGATAGTGACAGTTCACCTAAGCCTGAGCAAAAGGTGAACATCAGAAGAATTTCTAAAAGGAGACCTATGTCTGCACATTTTGAGGCTCCTCAAGAAAGAAGACATCATAAAAGGTCTAAAGAAAGTCTAGAGGACATGGAAGAACAAGCAAGGCTAGAAACTGAAGCTACTAATATTTTAGGTAGTATGGCCATGACTCCTCCTAGACCAAGCCAAATAAAAAAGGAAGAAGGGGATGAAATATTTGAAGAATAAGATTTCCAAGAAATGGGTGAGACAACAACAACATCACATGCAGAAGATGAATAGGCATCTTGGAGAAGGAAAGGGAAATCCCCTATGGTGGAAGAGGAATGTTTAATTCCCCAAGAAATTTTAGAGAAAGAAAAAAAATAGTAGATTAAACAAGCTCTATTTTTGTCTAGAGTAGAACTCATTATCAAGGAAAAGGATGAGGAATTGAACTTCCTCAAACTCAAATTAGAATAGAAAGAAATGCTCCTTGAAGAATTAATAAACTAGTTCATAGTCAAGAATGAGGAATTAATAGATATTAAAATGCAACTAATGGAGAATGAGGAAAAATGTACAATACAGACCTCTGTGTCAACAGTCTCTGCACAGACTAAATTGACTTATCTGCCACTCAAGCATTTATGGGATGATACATGTAGAGAACTTAGTGTAATCAAGGTGTCCAATATAGACTTGAAAGGCAAATTGGCAGAAGAAGAGAAAGCAAGGAAAGAATGGGAAGACAAATTTTACAAGGAGGAAAATGATAAGTATAAATGTCTTGTGAAAATACAAATAGTTTGTATGTTGAGTGAGAAACTGCTTGCATGCAAATGACCTTCTCTTGTTTATAGCATGTTTTTAGAAGAATAATTCATTCGCTGGTAGTTGGAAAGGATAGCATGTGGCCTTCCACATGAAATAAAAGATGAAGTTGATTTCTTGACTGCCTACTCCTTAGCCAATACAGAACAAAAAAAACCTTCTTTGTGAATTTTACCTCTGCAATTTTATGCTAGAAAAAATGCAGGTTTTATGATCAATTTGTATGTAGGGGAAAGCCAACTTAACACATTTGTCTATGTTCTTCAAAGTCATATTGCATGGCAGGAAAGGGAGTCAGAGCATTGGTCAAAGGCTATTTCATCCGATCTCTGTATGAGAATTCATTATGGTAACCCACTCGCCTTTGATACACATTTCCAATCCCATGCATTTAATGACAAATTCAAGGGACCTTATCTTTTTAATTTACAGCAAAGCATGGATGTCTTCACCTATTATGAGAAGGAAAATTTTGATAATATCTATGATGCATGTTTAAAAAGATGGGAATTTCTTTCAGTGGCATTGAAAAGAAGGGAAGTAATATACCATTCAAATTTGATCTGGAATCTAGAAAGGGCAAAAGCTTTATGCACAATAATTCTTCAGATCAATAAAACTCCCTGGTACATATGGATAGGCATGCAGACAAAGCCACCTCTACTTCTCACTCCCATATCTCCTTGGAAAAATAGAGAACTTGAAAATCCCACTCAATTTATAGAATGGAAAAGAAAAGTAGAAGCAGGAGCTAGGTATAGTACATCTAGATCAAAGCATTGGGATATTCAGTTCCAGTTATTTGATCTGAGCAATCAAATAGAATGCAGGATATAAAATCTTGAATTTAAAGAGTGAAGTTTGTAAAGGGACTTACAAACAAGTATGGGTGAAAATGATGAGGCCAAGATATGCCCGATAAATGTATAGTAAATGACCTCATCTTACTCTTTCTTTCTATTAAGTTTGATTGCATTTTGTAACTTTTATTTTGATCTGAGATGAGTTAGGATGTAATTATCCATCTTTTGTTGATTTTGATTCTAACATTTAAAAAATCTTGTAATTCCTAACAAGTGTGTTGGAAAATTCAAGTTTTGAAATAAAATAGGTCATCATCAGGCTAAAGAACAAATATGAAGTGGCTTGCATGTTTTTGGAAGCATTGGAATTAATTTAGCTTAGTTTCTAAACTCCACCATACTATTTCAAGTTGTCACATTTTAAGACTTAGCTCTGGAACTCTATATTTAGCCCCAAAATTATCCGAATTAGCTTTGGTACTCCTGCAAATAAGCTCCATAACTTTTGCAGCTAGATATAGAACTGATAAGGATCTATTCCAAAATGACCGGTGATCTGTCAGGTCAATGATCCCATTAAATCAGAAATAGATTTCCAATTTCTATATTTGTAGATCCAGGACATTTATCACATAGCTAGACATCTAGCCACATCTTGATTCAGCATCTATTCTGGGTACGATTCAGTTCCATCGTATCTATGAAATAGTTATAGCCATCAAAGCATCTATATATACAGACTTGGGAATTTAGGAAGATAGAGAAGAAGATCATTAAAGAATAGAGAGAAAAAGGATAGATTAGTACATTTTGTAATACAAAATATTTTATCAATGAAATAGCCATTTCTATTTTGAAATCAAATTAAATTGTTCAATCCTATTTCTAGGCGGAGCAAGGGCTCACTCCTCCAAAGAAACAGGCTCTTCATTTTTGGTCAATATTTATATTTTATTCAAGAAAATAGGTAACTCTGTTAAATTTATAAATGCTTTCAACTCTTTAAAGTTAAATTTTTTTGTAAATTTGTTCCTATAGATGTTTTAGATTAAATTCTCATTTCTTTGCAATCATTTTTCAGCAATCTATTTTATTCTGCAAAAGTGTGTTTATTTCCAGCAATCTATTTTATTATGCAAAAGTGTGTTTATTTCTAGCAATCTATTTTATTCTGCAAAAGTGTGTTTATTTCCAACATTCTATTTCATTCTGTAAACATGTATTTACTTCCAGAAAATTCATTTCTACATACGTGTGTTTACTTTCAGCAATTTTCATCGTTTGATTCCAATAAGGTTTTGACCAAGAAGTCCTTAAGACATCAAAAATCCCCTAAAAATAAAAAAATAAAAAATACAAATACCTACAATCAATTAATAAATCACTATGATTCCTCTTGTTGCATATAGATTTAGACATAGCCCTGGTTAAATATGACATCAACAGAAAGTTGATTAAATGTAGGGAATAACGACACCCAACAGTAGTATTGCATAACTTATCATAATTTTGCAAAAAAAATCATGATAACCACTAACGATTAGGCACCTTCTACAAAATCATGACTTTGTAATTGTGATATTACATAAAATTCATGATATCACCCTTTTTGGTTATGGTAGTGCATTGGTCTAACTATGTATCTACATATTGGAGTCTGAATTTACAATTTTCCATTGATTTTTTGCATCCCATTTTATCTCTTTTGAGTACATTTTTAGAGTCATTTTTAGTGTTTTTTGAATCATTTTGAGCCTCTCATAAGGCCCAAATTACCTTTCACATCAAGGGATATACCCCTCAAACTTGCCATGTACTATGATAGAGAGAATGCCTAGGGCACTACCCCTAAACCCCATAAGGGGCTCTACCCCTTGACCCTACAAGGGGTGCTTCCCCTTGACCCTGTTGGGGGATACTACCCCTAGACCCCTACGTCATGGATCACTCACCCAAATAAATTATAAAACCAAAATGCAATTTTTTTAGTGGTTTCTATTAAGGCTTATTAAATTAACATTTTTCTTTCTTGTAGGAGAGAATCTAGAAGAAATTTTGACTTTCTAACATATTCTTTTGTAGGTCATATTTTGGTCTCAAAATGTTGTCTTACAGGTTACCCCTCAAGATTGGCAATCAAAAACTACTAATCATTGTCTTACAAGTTGCCTCTTAAAAAGTGTCAATCAAACTACTAATCATTTTCTTGTAGGTTCCTTATCAAGGACATTTTGGGCAACTTGAAAATCATTTTATTTATCTAAGACTATTAATCATTTTAATCACTTTGTGTTTTATATTCTTGTATATTCTTAAATCTTTTATATATTTAACATTCAATTAATTGGTTAATTAATATTTTGTCTACTTATCTCTCACCTAAGGGATATGATGGTGCATGCTCTCCTCTTTGCATCCTTGTGATGATTCTTAGAGGATCAAAAACCAATAATAAACCCTGCCATTTTTCTTTTCTAAGGGTAATGTGATATGGAATTGACACCCATGTACTTACCATAGTCTTAGGGGGATAGTGACCATGGATTTCACCAACATATAACAATCCAAACTCTATGTTTTTGTGGAGTATAAATATCAAGGACAGTTGTCATTAGGCTAAGTGATTATCCCCATATAAGTTATCCATGAAGGGGAAGAGTTATCTCTCTGAAGTAGACATCAGACAGCACCCTACATGAACTTGGGCCCCACCATACCTAGCTTATATCAGGGATGACCCTAAAGATCCCATTTTTCCTAGCATAAAACCATCAATCCTAATAGGTGACTTACTGCCAGAGTTAGGATCAACTCGCAAGTAACCATCATGTATAGATAGGGTTGAGAGGGTTCAAGAGCTTTCATAATGAGTCACTAGCCTATAGTCTCACCTGTAAAGCCATTAGATGGTGTAGTCATTAGGTTACACATCCATCATTTTATTAGTCTTAGGTTTGTGGTTTGCTTGATTTGGTGATTGTTGTGTTAGACCTGTGTTATTTGTCAACCAGGTCAACCTTTCACCCAAACTTATACATGCTTATCTAGGTATTTTTCACATATCATCATCTTATATATCCTTACCTCAACACATCCTTATCATCATTATATTTTACATATTGTCTTTGTATTTTCTTTAAATTATCTCATCCTATCTCCCATCACCCTCTTGTCTTAATCACCTCCTAGTCTAGTTTCATCCATCCTATCCTAAATCACATCTTGTCACCCAAATTTTATCCTAAGACCATTCATTTATCTTGATATTATCTTTCCTATTCACCTTGTCAACCTAATTCTAATCATAGTCTAACCCAATTCATCTCTTAATTTATACCAATCATACCATCAAGTCTATAGTCATAATTTGGTCTTCATCCACATTGGCAAAACACTTTTGTCATATCAGGGTCCTCACTCATTAGCTTTCTTTTCTCTCATCAAGTTTGAATCATATTCACAATACTATTATTCTATCAATCCACTAATCACATCCTATTTGAGTCGATCATCTTAGTCTTGAGCTAGTCTTAATCTAATCAATCGAACCATCAATCTATTAGGCTAGTCTAGCCCCTCATCTAATCTTAGAGCTTGTTGTAGCTCATTTAGTCAAACCCAATCATCAAGGTATAGATCACATATTAATTTGGTCTACTTTATATAATATCACATCACATTAAACATTGAGTCAAATTTGAGATAGGACTAAGGCAATCCTTTTTCCAAATTTGTTCCATACATCCCATCTTCACCACTTAGTCTTTCCATTCAATCCCCCACACCTACCAATTGGTGCCAACAATTCAAATCATTCAAACTTTTTCCCATCTTCATCCATGGCATTTAAAACAAATATGATCAATACCCTGATTGAACAATGCCTCATCACTAATAGGGATATTTTCCTTTCTCACCTCCTTGAGATGAGTACTCCACATCTTATAGACTTTGACCCCATCCACCCACCATTACCTCTAGTCCAAACCCATCCATGTGAGTATTATTCAAATCCCTCTTCCACTAATCATATCTAGTTATCTACCACTTCCTAAACTATAAAAGGGAATCCAATCATGGCCACCTCATTTACTACTGGTCCAATCACCTGATTGTGTTAACAACCATATGATCTAACATCTAATGCTTCCACATCTAAGTCAAAAAATGAAGAGAGACCCTATAATTTTATTCTTATATCCTTATAATCCCTCTTCCATCAACTCATTACCACTAACATGATGTTATATCCTCCAATATGACATCTTAATCTCACCAAGCCTAAACCCTCTTGGTATAAATCTACCCAATACTATCCATATCACTGAACATGGGGGCATACCTATTGACCAAATTTGACTTTTAGGTCAAATTAGGGCACCCCTGGGTAAAAAATTGAGTTTTAAGTGTTGTAATGGGTTTAATGTTTTTTCATAAGGTATATCATAGGTCATTTAATGTTATTCAATTTTATATTATCATTGGTCACTTATTTTATTAGCCATGTCCTTTTGAGTCATTTTATGAGTCAAAATTTAGCATGTAATGATTTGTATGGGTTTATTGGGAAGTATTAAGGTTAAAAAACATGATATAATGTCAAATGTGTCCCAAGAGGTCTTAATCAACTGATATAACTGAAAGGTGGTAGGTTCTTCAAAAGAAAAGGTAATTTTCTTGAGAAAAAAAGAGTTTGGCACTTGTACAAATCATTGGGAAGTGTGCCACATGGGAGAAGATAATGGTATGATTTTTAATATTATAAAATATTATAAAATATTATTTACATGTTTTTTTATCTGTAAGTTCCATTATTGGCCCAAAACCATTTTGCTCCTCTTTCACCCTTCTTGGCAACCAAAACTAGTCTTCAAGTTTTTTATCAATATGTACAGCTGAAGAGGTTTCAAATAAAATGATTATGGGATGTTATATTAAACTTATATAACTTAATTTACATATAAATATTTTTAATAATGGTGGATTTTGATTCATGAACCATCCTCATGAAGTTGTCTATATTTTTCTGCCTACTTATCTATGCACCCTATAGGTTTTGCTTCATTTTGAGTAAATCTAAATGAATCAGTTGTTGAGGTGGAATCCATAGGATGTTGGATATATTATAAGATCCCCTCCATGATTTTTTTCATGTTTAAATGTGTTTTAAGGATCAAAGTAACTCAAGTTGCAAGAAGCACTTTTTATGCAACATGTAATTTTTTGCCATTTTCAAGATTTTCATGCTTTATAAATGGCTTTAAAGAGTTGTGATAGGTTATTTATTATGTTTCAAATTTTATATTTATCTCATGTTCCCTTAGTTTCATTCTCCAAATCATACTTCATGAGTTTGCACTCACAAGGATCATGTTGCTTGTCTACCCTATGACTATCACACACAATCAGTCTTGGTAAATCACATGTTTGAAACATTTATGACATGTTCATAAGGGAATATTGAAGGTTTTTAAATCTTGGTCTATCATTTAACATCATGAAGTGCTGATTCAAGCTTCAAATAATGTTTAAAAGAGGGACTGAGCAATCATATAGCATATTCCCACCTAGTCTACCATGAACAAACTCATCTACAGGTGTCATGAAGGAGGTTTTCATGTTGTAAGAGGGTTTTGACACTTGATTAAAGTTTTTTAGGATGTTTAAAATGCATTTGAGGTTTTTTACATGGGTATCAAGTCATAATAGGTCTAAAGCAATACATATGCTCCATGTTTTGCCCACTACTTGTATGCACTGAAAATCCACACCTATAGGTGGTCTTGTAGGGGTTAAGAAACCTTACTTAAATGCTATAAAAATGAAAAACTCATCCTAAACAAATAAAATATGTAAATCATCCTAATATGAAAATTTTAAACTGCTTTATGCCTTGACCAAGTTGAAATCACCTTCTAGTAGGAAGAGATTGTGTTTCAGGAGATTTTCCCAAAAATGTCAAAATAGAGGTCTCAAGGGCTTTTGAATATCCTATAATATGTTTACCATAGAGATTCGGATCATCCTTCTAGGTGGGATTTAAATCCTATAGCATAGACAAGATCCTTGAAAATTTTTAATGGGAAAGGATTAGTGGAAGATGTTGATTGAGAGGCCTAAATTTTCTCATAAAAACACTACAAACAAGCAATGGCATCTACAAGGTTTGATCCAAAATTACCTTTTCCATCCAAGGGTTGAAAAAACTTGACTGGGCCACTATGACAGAGTGATTCCAAATGGTGAATAGAACTCTTGTGACCTAAATTTCTTTGTAAGTAGTGGTACCCTATGTTTTATACCCCAAATACACCTATAGGCATGCCTAGCTCCAAAACTATCCACCTACAACCATGTCCTAATTCCCATATCATCCATGAAAAGGAGTTTGAACATTGAGATATCAATGTGGGTGATGAAAGGAATACTAATGTTCATATATACTATTAGAAAGGTTTGGTTTGTGAGGTTTTTAACACTATGAGAACCTACAAATATCCCTTCATCTAAAAACATGCACCTATAGCCACTTTAGGTGATTGTGAGAAATAGTGAACAAAAAGGACTATGCTTGATGAGGTTTAGCATAGACAAGGTGGACACAAATTATCCAAATAGGTGTAATATGATTCTAGGAGACTCAGAGAAGGTTGTGGACACTCTTTTTAAGTAAAACCATACATTGATACTTGAAAGAGTCATATTTTAGCTATAGAGGAAGACACAGTTAGCAAACAATGAACAGTGCAAAGGATGCATACTTTTGAGGTTGGAAATGCATAATATGGGAATTGTTTAGCACTAAATATAACTAAGCAAGTTGTATGGAAGTACATGGAAGGTTAGAATAATGAATGGATGTTTGGAAACCTACACTAGTATTATAATAGTATTTATACACCATCACACATTTTAAATCAATAATGATAAAGGACTCCATAATGTAAAATATAGTCAAATTGGGAAATGCCTGCACATAGTGTCTTCCTCACAGTCTACTTTGGTTTTAAATGCCTTTAGAGGGTATAATCATGAAATTGAGGGATATAATTTTGTAGAGGTAATATATGAGACTTTAGGATTCCCATCTACTATACACCATTGTTTGAAAAGTAGGGGAAGTGCTTTTTATTTTGTCTCAGACAGAGGGCACTTCCTAAGGTGCACTAATTGGTAGTTTTGGGAAAAGGTGACAAAAGGACTCTCTAGGAGATGGTTGAAATTTCCAAGAAGGGTTTTGAAATATTAGGGATACCTAGTAAAATATTTGAAACCAGCCATATAGAGATGAAACTAAATAGGTAAATCTAAACCCTTGGAGATGTAGTCAAGCTTGTTAGGCACACTTGGGCCTAAAGGTCAAACAGAGAGTCAATTCAAATTGTGACATAAGCTGATCATTATAAACTATAAATAAATGTTTAAGGGGTCACTATATATTTTTTTTATCTATTTAGAGGTAGGGGAAACCATCAAAATTCATTCTTAGCTCAAGGTGCAATCAAGCCTGTTAGGCAAGGGTCAAGCCTAAGGCCAAATGAGAGGCCAATTGCACTTCTATAATTAGATATGAGCTATAAAATATTATAACATGTTAATAATGGAACTATAGGTATTTTTAAACCTAAAACTTATATGGGAAGTCATAGAAAACCATGTTTTGAAATCAAACCCACTCAAATTTGGAGGAAAAGAAAGGAGAAGCTCAATAAGGTGATTTTAAGCGTTCATATCTCTTTTGATGCTCTAAATGGGAAAAAAATAAGTTTATATGAGTTATAAGATGTCTATAAAAATAAATTTATGGCATTATATTTAAATTCCAATGTCAAACCTGCATGAATGAACATTAAGAGGTCAAATAAGCCTAAAACCCTTGAAAACCCTTGCCAATGACTTGATGATGGAAATGGAGCTATAAAGCCAATCTAATGGAATATTGTGAACATGAAACCTATTTTAAGTTGTAGAGGACTCACTCAGGCTCCCTCCCATGCTTTTTAGTTGTACAAACCTATATGAATAGGGTAAAAAATAAGGTAGTTTTGACCATTTTGTGTGTTTTTTAGGCTATAGAAGGATTCTAAATATGAAATAAAGTTTGGAGGGAATATTAGGATATTTAATAACTCCATATGGTCATTTAATTAATTTAATAAACTTATAAGGGTTCTAATAATAGTTGTCATTTCAGCTAGTCAAAATTAACATATTGGATAAGCTAGTGAGAAAGGTGGAAAACTTCAAATGAGCTCATTTTAAGGTGTCCCTAATGATTATAAGGCCATGTATGGTATTAAAAATTATAATATAATCCATCCCATATATTTTATGAGCAACTAAAGATAAATTTGAAGACAAGTATACAAGGTGCATGAAGAAAGAGTTTTTTGGATTACAAATAATGATGGCTCACTTCCATGTGTTTTTAGATGACCAGGCCTATAAATAATGCATGGAGAGGCATGATTAATAAAATTCCCCTTTTTTATAATAATTGGACCTAGTCATAGTTAGTTATGAGGTATTCAAATAGGGATAATAATGAAGGTAGTTTTTTTGAGCCAACACAAGGAGTTTCATGCCACTTTTCATGAAGTTTATGCCTTGAATTGAAACTTGGTATTACTATCCTTGCATGGTTTCATCCCATATCCTCTTCTCATTTATAATTAACTAATTTTATTAGATTTATGAGTTTCCTTTTTACCCTTGGCCTTATCTCTCTCTCAATTTCTATAAGAACTAGCCATGTTGGCCATTGTAACTCATGTTCCTCCTGAGTATGGTGAATCCCTAATAATTTGCATACCATTTGATCAATAATACTACTAATTTTTACCTCTTCATGATTTTTAATCATTGTTTTTTACTTGGATTATGAATCTTTCTTATTGAAGACTATGGATTCCTTAGCATGTTGTCTCATTTTTTTCACCCTATTTGCAGTTAGAAATCTTCTTCTTTTATGGAATATGAAGCGTTCTAAGAAATGTCAAGGATTTAGTGAGTTAGTATCTTCATTAGTGTTATTAAACACTTCTTTTATAGTCATTATATCTTTGCACATTCATCTATGACCTCATAATGTAACATTGATGTGAGAAGATGAAGATTAAAGGAGTGTATGTTTAGTTTGTCCCTTGATTTCATGTGTAACATGTAACTATTTAGAATTCATCAATATATTTGGTGCATCACCTCCCTTAGGATAGTTTTATTTTAGTTTTCTCTCTCCATTTTTACCACCCAAAGTTTAGGTGTAGTAACAATCTAAAGTGGTACATCAAGGGAGATAGCCCTATCTATAGCTTTACCTCATCCTTAGGCTACCCACAAGCCTAGAGGTGTTTCTATTGTGTTACTTGGATGAGGAGAACTTTGCCATCTCCTCAAAGGGTGAAAATCTAAGTTACAATAGTTTTTGTCACACTTGATGGGACTCTTGGTCCAAGAAGTTGAGAGATTTTTTGTGTTGTCTCTCAATAATCAACCTTTAAAGGCATCTATCCAAGCATCAACAATGACTTCGAAGATATATCAACTAGTCAAGTATCCCAGGTTATCCTTTAAATATTTTTGGTGACATTTTCCTTTATGTTCTTGTTTATAATGAATTTTCATGGCTAATTTTGGTGTTGAGCACTATTTTACACAAGTTGGTGAGACTTTTCAAGCTTGGGTCATTCTCTATCAATATGAACAAGTTCTTAATCAACCTTGTCATGAAGTGTATCAATCTTGTCATGAACTATATCAGCCTTGTCATGAAGTGTATCATCCTTGTCATGAATTATACCAGCCTTTTCATGAAATGTATTAGTCTTATAGACAACATTTTCAATGTTTTGCTCCTAGTCAACCTATCCATTTCTCAAGTCAATCCATTTCCACCTTCAAGAAAACACTTTTGGGATATAACAGTTACATTTTGGAGCTTGATAATCTAAGAGGATGTGGTTAAGAGGTTCCTAGTAATTTTATCCATAAGGTGAGAGATGCATTATAGTTGGTCAAAAGAGAGTGGATACCTATTAAGAGAGCTAATTATCAAAGGCTCACAAGTGAGATGCAAAATGTGAGTGGCCTAGTTTCTTATTTAGAGGATAGGCTAGGAGTTAATTAAAGGCAACCTCACCAAACCTATTAGCCTTCATATCCACTTCTTAAAGTTTCTTATCATCCATATTTGATCCCTACTCATGAGCCCAATTAAGGATATCAAAGTCATCCTTTTCCTAATTAGTTGGAAGAGAGGGTTAAAGAGAGAAACCTTGCTTTTGAAGCTAATCTTGATTAGAAAATTGAGTTGGATAATATGTCTATGTAATAGTCTATGTTGGTATCAAATAAATTTGAATTCAATCCCTCATTTCCCTCCCACATTGCATCCCCACCACCTCAAAAAGATATTTCTAATCCTAACATTCTAAGCTGGAATAAGATAGTGGAGTCATAGGTAAAGAAAGAAGAGAAAAGTCTTGACAAAGAATGTGAAGTTAAGAAGGAGCTTGATCCTATATAAACCCCTCCCACCTTTCCTCAAGAAAATACTTATAATCATAACATCCTAAGATAGAGTAAGATAGTGGAATCATGGGGAAATAAAGAAGATAGAAACATTGTTAAGGAGTGTGAATTTGAGAATGAAGTTGATCCTTTGCAAGTTACTCCCACCCTTCCTTAAAAAACTTCTTATGTTCCATGTCAGCCCTCATGCATTCCTTGTCCTCGTGAAAACTCCTATCAACCTCAAGAAATACTTTTTTAAGAGAACTATAGACACTAGAAAACTACACATGATAGTTCTAGTTGTCAAAACACCGTAAGACCCATATCATACTTCGAACCTAGTTGACCACCTAGTTAACTAACTCATCAACCTACTAATTTAACCCTTTTAACTAACCCATTTTAACTTAATTTGAACCTTTTTCCCTTGGACACTTTACCACTAATGGTCAACCCAACCGCTAATGGTTAGTCTAACTATTGATGGTTAGGTCCTCACCTCCTCACCTTCTTAATACATCACTAGTTGTGTTCAAGATAACAAGGCATAATTTAATATGTTTATCTTATGGAGTGCTAATGAACTTCCAAGAATCATGATTGGTAACCTCACCTACTATAGAACCTTTTATCTTCCATATCTCTTTGCTTATCAAAGGAGGGGAGTGGGAGGTGAAAGGAGATCAATCAAAAGATTTTTCTTGCATATAGGTGTTCAAGATCTCCATCATCTAGTCTTCTTTCAACAACTCAACATTAGAAAAAGAGGCCTAAACCTCTACTAAATTTTCTTTTGAGGCCAAATTACTGTTACTTTGGCAAAATTACTTTAGTCTTCAACTAGCAAGCTTTAGGTATATCAATACTTTAGAATTGTCATTTCATATTTCTAATTCCTAGACCTTATTAGACCTATCTACACCTCATTTTCTCTATACCAAATCCTTAATAGAACCTATATCAGACCATTCACTCATTCTACAACCTCTCTTTTAGTAAACTTTAGAAACTCATAGGTAACCATCGATGGTTAGCACAACTACTGATGATCACCCCTAATCATCGATGGTTATCCAACCACTGATGGTCAGCCTAACTATTGATAGTTCACCTAACCATCGATGGTCACTATGGTAAAAAATAATAGCAAGTTGTTTTCAACCCCTTACCTCCAACCAAACCTAACTCTCTATGTTCCTACCTATTCATAAACCCTTTTCTAATTGTTTGAACTTGACCTCACCTAGCTTAGCATAAGTATTTACCCACTTTTGATATATTTAGTCATTTTATTTAACAAGTATTCTACTTCTTATATTTGCATTTCATCTATTTTATGCAAGTACCTTATTTTATCATTTCCAACTTGATTGTTATCAATAGTGTATTGATAACCTCCTAGCAAGTGTATGCTTCTTGGATTTAACTCACGCTAGGTAGTCCACTTAAATATCTTTCTAACAACCCTTTTTGTTAGTGCTTTCATACTTACAAGTTATTCCTTCCTAGCCAAAGAGGAGTTCTCAACATTCATCTGGATTATGTGTGCATCACCAACCAAGTATTTCTACCACACTCATATTACTAGTTTCTTATCTTCTTCAAAATTAAGAAATGAGAAAAAATTAAGAGAAATATTTTAGCACGCTCGATGGAACCCTAACATCATATAGATGCCCCTTATTTATTCCTTCATTCTATGTTCCTCAAATAAAATCTAAAATTTCTTTTGGCATAAAACAAACCCTTTGCTACATTAATTTCTTGTTTATTTTTAGTTCATCTAGTAACTTAAAGGAAAAGTAATTAATTATAGTTTAAATGTTGTATCACACACTTATCCCAACCACATAATCAATCAACACATCAAAATAAACTTGAGACAAGGCTTGACTAAGATTTCATCACCTAGCAGTAAACCTTACCCTTTCCCAACAATCTTACTTGGAGGTCATTACTAAGGGGAGAACCAACTTAGCTCTCTAGTTGAGTATAAACTCTTAAATTTAGTATATTTTGGCTAAGCATCTAACACCCTTATCATTGTAGTGTGTGAATTGAGGGGGTAGGCCCTAATACTAAGCCACATACTGAAGATCAATACAAATTTCTCTCTTGAGCACCTAAACACAACTTAAAACCAACCTTATATTTCCTCTTTAATACCTAATCCATAAGCGAAATTTCTTCTTCACACTTTTTAAGGCATAAGCCAAAAGTGATCTAAAAATAATCCTAAGTTAAATTCACTTTTAGTGTATTTTTGGATTGACTTGAGTTCTTTTCTTTTGCTTACTTCTTATTTGAGGTATGAGTTTTATCAGTTCTTTCTTATTTTCTCACATGGTCTTTACAAGATAGTAGTTGAGAAATCAAACCAACCAAGGATGACCTTCCTCATCCTCCTCCTCCTCTATGGAGTATACTTTAGATTGAAGAACTCTCCTCTTCATTTACCACCTCTTACCATGTCTTAGATCATTGTTAAAGGTAATGCATATTTTACCACATTCCTTGATAACAACCCTCTATCCTTTCAACATTACCTTAACACCTTAAACCACCATACCTCTACTACTTCAATTCCCACCATAGACCCAACTTATGGAATGCCTCCTCATATTATGGTTGGTGTTACCTCTTCCCAACCTTTGATCACCCAAACATCCTCTTCTACCAATATTCCATCCACTACCACCACCGAAACCCAATCCAACATCCCAACCTATAACTAAACTCTTCCTACACTAACCAACACCTCTAATATAGGGTAAAACTTTCCTCTTATTACCTATACCCCACCTACCATGGGGATATCTTCTACTCCTATTTCCACCATTCCTTTTATCACCACCAACCAACCAATCTCTACCCCTCTTCAAAAGTTTGTGCTTTCCATACCTCCTACCCTTCCACCCATTAGTACAAGGGTCACCACTCAACCTCAACCTACCACGTCAACTATACTTCTAAACCAAAATTTATAAATCCATAAACAAATACCCATGACACCATACCCACATTATGTTCCTAACTCACAAGGATACATAACACCTTATACCCAACCTTTTGTGCCCACATACCCTTATGGGGCATCATCCCATCCTTCCATGACTATATACCAATATGTGGCACCTTATCAACCTCTCACCTCCTATCCATACATTATATCCACCCAACCTCAACTGAACCTACTAACCAACTATGGATCTCTCCAACCTCAAATATATTTAGTTAATATGTTAATGGATAAAATATCCAATATTGTTGAGAGCATTCTACCATTTGTATTATTTGATTACACATGACGATGTTCTTCTTCTTTGCACTTTCCCCATGTCCTTATCAGGAACAACTTTGGATTGGTATAATTATCTTACCAATCACTCTATCTTATCCTTTTCTGAACTAGCCCAAATATTTTTAGAACACTTTTTAGTTAATATATTTAAAATATTTTTATTATTAACCTTTACTCCATTAGGCAATTTGATGATGAATCAATTGCTCATTTCATAGCTAGATGGAGAGGATTCATTAACCAACTTTGTTTCTCACTACCCCAACCTAAACTGATTGAAATATTTTCTTGAGGTTATGCCAAACATATTACTCCAACTCTTCAAGTTTATAATTTTATAACCTTTGATGAATCATTTACCATGGCACACAAACTTAAAATTAGAGCCATTGATGAAAGGAAATTGAAACTAAGAAACAAGAATTCTAACTTTAACGCTAATGACCCTTCTTTAACTAAAACCACTAACCCATCCAACCTTCCTAACACCACTATGAAGGCAAAGTGAATATGATTTTATTAAAACCCACACCACCTCTAATTATCAACCAACCTAATCAAACCAATTCTTCCAACCCATCAAACCACAGATTGGAAACCAAAACTGAACTACTCCAAGAAAATATACTCCCATAAGGGAGGCATATGCTTTGGTTTTGGATAAACTACTTACATATAATCTCATAAAAATTCCTCCTATCAAACCACCCCAAAAATTTGATGCCTCTTTCCCCACACCTAGTTGGTATAATGAAAATGATTTATATGTTTTCTATCATGTTATTGGCCATGATGTTAATAAGTGCAATACCTTTAAAACTATTATCTAAAACATGATTGACAAGGGTGAACTTGCATTAGATAATCCAAATTCACCTCCAAATCAATCATTAAACATATTTTGGAAACATTTTCCTAACCATGCACCTTCCACCAACCATGATAACAACCAACTAGAATCATCTCACGCTCATGAGGTACACATAATTAATGTTGTTACTATTGAACCTATTATTGAAGAAACCATTACCTCAACTGCCTATTCCTCCACACCACTTATTGAAGTGGTGGAATATTATTCCATTATTTTTTATAACAAAACAAAGGAAAAATCCCTTTCTCTTTCAATTTAAGAGACCATTTATTTACCCACCTCTCCTTTGATAGAAATACCAAAGGATCCAACCTCTGTTTTAACCACTTCTTCCTCCAAACCACTTATGAAAGTGGTGGAATCACTACTCCTTCCCTTGGACATCCAAACTAAGGAATCAACCATCTCCCTTTTTACATCTGAACCAACCACACCCTCCTTACCCACTATTGAGCCAACCATTCCTAAGGAAAAAATCATCTCCTCTATTCTTTCCCTAGAAACATCATCTACCTCCACCATTGAACCTTCCACCCAAGACAAATTTGAAGAATATATTCCCTTACCTCAACCTATGGTCTTGATATTTGAAACTAATAACCAAGGAATCAAACCCATCTATAAACATTTTTCTAGATTGGTCCAAAATCGAGAGTTTACTTCTCAACCCAATCTAGATAGGGCCACATTTTGGAACCATCTTGGGTTACCTTACCCAAAAGAACAAGAACCTTTAACCTCAATTACATATACCCTCAAACCCATCATTACCTCAACCACATCCTTAGATATTTCTTCCTTCAAGACCACAAATGAATCTTCCAACCCACCTCAATCTAAAATTGCCAAACCACACTACACCCCTTTGACCAAAGCCATCAAGAATCTAGGCAACTTCCTACCCCTATCTTGGCTCATCCATATTTGAAGTTGGACTTAACCCTATCAATTACAATTACACCAACTAAACCTTTTATTAATCCTATCAAAAAGGTATAACCACCTAAACCATCTCGAACTAGACCCATACCACCTCGCTCACACCTACCTTTAATTTTAGGGCTATATCCATCTACTATCCCCATCACCTATTCCTCATCTAGTAAACCTTCTCCTTTTACTCTACCTACACCTACCTCCACCAAAATAAGAAAATACCCATCATTCTTGACTAACCTAGCTATCTCTGCCTTCCCACCTATCACCAAACATTCAGTCTCCACCTCTAAATCTTCAACCTCCAAACCAACCATAACCAAACCATCCAAAATAAAAACCTCTACCAAAAATTTTCCACCACATTTAAAACAACCATAACCAAACCATCCCAACTAAAACCATCTACCAAAACTCTTCCACCACCTCCAGTTTACATGATAAACCCTCCTCCCAAGAAGGTTCCCACTCATAAAACCAAAAACCTAACACCCACAACACCTTTGATCGAATCTTAATTGATCAATCTACAAAGGTTACTACAAACCTCTTATTTAACCTTACCATCCATAAAACCTTTCAACCCTTCACATATTAAACTAGCATGGTTTAATGATAATTTGATTTGCCTATACCATAGGACACCATGGCATGATGCAAAGAACTATAAATCTCTCCAAACACCAGTCCATAGCCTATGGGATGAGGATGAATTGTTATCTAATGAACCTCCCTTGTATCCATTAACAATCTAACCTACCCAACACTTACCCACTCTCCCACTCTCACCTAAGAGTGAGGAGGAATTGAAGTAGCAATCTAAACCAACATTTCCTCTTATCCACACCATCCATATGGTTACCCGATCTTGGGCCCAATAGAAAGATAAGGGAAAAGTTAAAGTGTCCATATAATATACATACCCCTCAACCTTCCAACTAAACCCAAACAACTTAACCATTACAAAAACCCAAAATATCTATCTTGGGTGGATCCCCTTATAACCCTTCTAAATCCATCTAACATGTAGTGTTGAAATAACTTCAACAAACACCAGTGAAGATGAGCTTATATGAATTAATCAACACCTCACCTTCTTATCAAAAAACTTTGATAGACATTCTCCAATCCATAAATGTTCAAACCAAATATCCTCAAACCCTTGTAGCCTTTATTGTATCCCTTAAACTTTCCACCTTGGTCACCTTTAAGGATTCAAAAATACATTCTATATATCCTAAAGACCCTAATCCTCCCCTCTTTATCATGGCATACATCAATCAAACCCACATAAAAAGGGTGACAATTGATGGAGGGGATAGTATCAACATTGTCTCCTCACATACCTATGACAACTTGACTTACCAAAGAACATCATGTCATATCCTCAACGGTCCTTCGCTCTTTTAATGATACTATGGTCACTACCTTGGGAACCATTATTCTCCATATTTATTTGGCACCTCATACCATTATAGAACTTTTTTATTTTTTAGAGGGTGATTTTAAATATAAAATTTTACTTGGACACCCTTGGATCCATGATATGAGTTATGTCCCTTCCCTTTTGTATCATTGCATCAAATTTGAGCATGAAGGTCATGTCATTACCACACTAGTTAACCCTAGTCCCTTTACATCTTGTAAGATGATGTATCAACTCAATGATGTCCTTCTTCCTCATCCATATACCTCACCACCAAATACAAAAAAATACATACCTATCATTGATGAATCTTTAACAAACTCATTCATCCCTTCTTCATGTATCCCCATAGAAGACCCCTTGGAATTCACATTCCAATGTTTCTCACTTGGGGAGTATCATCTTCTAGATTTGGATGCTTTACCTACTCTTCAAGAATATGGGAAACCTAATAATGACCCTAACATCAGAAACATCATCCCTTTTGGGCCACCCAGTCATCACTAATTTCATATATATGGGACTTGATCATCCACTTCTTGCTTCCACCACTACCTCTCATATCTAACCATTTACCTCTAATTTCTCATATCTCAACAAACCCACCTTTTCCAAATCATACCTTCATAGGTGTTCTTGAAATGGGTTTTGCCTTGGAATTTATGAATAGGGACTTCATGAGTTGCCCATAATCAAAACCCAAAAACCTCATGAGTTATTCGACATTGAGTTCATACCACCAAAAAACCCACCTCACTTAAACCCATCCTGACTAACCTATCTCCCTTGAAGTTTAAGGATTCTGATATCATTCCATCTAACTTTTTTTTAATATATACTATTATTTTGGGCCCCCTAACTTATTAAAATGATTACCAAACAAAAACTCTTCCTCTCATCCATCCTAAAATGGAAGAAAATGATTCTCATACCATCTTAAACCCATCCTCACTAATCCTATCTCCCTTGAAGTTTGAGGATTCTAATATCATTCCATATAACTTTTTTTTAATAAATATTATTAGTTTGGGCCCCCTAACTTATTAAAAGGATGGCCGAACTAAAAATCTTACTCTCATCTATCCTAAAATGGTAGAAAATGATTCTCCTACCATCAACACCATCCAACATCAGGATGATGATTCTATTTTCACCTACCTCAATGCAAGGGATTATTCTATCCATAAATCCCTTATTTTTGAGAACCAAACCATGTTGAAGGAATCTTTTATTGATGTCAACTTAGGTACTCAGGATAACCCTTGCATTACCAAGATTAGATAAGCCTTAAATTCTATAGAACAATAGGATTACTCTTCTTTTGTGATTAAAGCATATAATTTGCTTGTTATTATTAGGATATGCTTGAAATTAACCCTTTCATTTCTTTTCATAACATTATCACCCATCTTGATGCTAAGCCCATTTGATAAAAGATTCGTAGGATGCACCCTCACATCACCTTTCTAGTCAAAGAAGAGCTTCAACATCTCTTATCTGTTGACTTCATCCAACCCATCGACTATCCTTAATGGGTTTCTAACATCATTCCCATCACCAAACCTATAAAGATATTTTTCCTTTATATTGACTTTCATGACCTCAACCTTGCTTATCTAAAAGATGATTTTTCTTCTCTTAGCATTAACCAATTAGTTGATCTTACAACTAGCCATGAGATGTTATCTCTCATGGATGGTTTCTTGAAATATAATTAAATCTTGATTACCTTTAAAGATCAACATAAAACCTCTTTTATCACCTCATAGAGAACCTTCTATTATAGATTCATGCCCTTCGATTTAAAGAACGCTAGTGTAATCTACCAGTGTGTTATGACCTACATCTTTAATGACTTTATCCATAAAAATGTAGAGGACTATGTGGACGATCTCCTTGGGAAATCCAAATATTGCAAGGATCACCTAAATGTTATCAAAATTAGTTTTGAATGACTAATTCATTTTCACATTAGACTCAACCCATGAAATGTATCTTTGGGGTCCTTTCTAAAAAGTTCTTTGGTTTTATTATCTCCCTTCAAAGAATCAAAGTAGACCCTACCAAAGTCAAAAAAATCTTAGAGATGCTTCCTCCAACCCACCTCAAGCAACTTCACATCTTACAGGGGAAGCTCAAATCCATCCGTTGCTTCATATCTTAATTATCAGATAGATGTCAACTTTTTCACCATCTTTTTAAGAAAGATATAATGTTACACCCTGATTCTTCGCTAGACAAATTTGCTAGATTATTCATAGATATTTATAATTAACAAATTTGGATTTGAATATATATTTCTAACTAAATATTGAGATTTATGCTATTTTTGGATAATAAGATGATGCTTAGTAATATGCAAATACATATGAACTAATTTATGTATACGTTTATATTTTAAATACATTAATATATTATTTTAGTTATATTACTATTTTATAATTATTATGTGTTATAACCTAATGACTTGCATAGTATGAGGTAGATTTTAGAGAATTCTTGCCTTGAATTTACTAAAAGAAGAGCATCATCAGAGAGGGTGTTGTAGATGGAGACATCACAAGTCAATAGAGAGCTGATGGAACCCTGCATATACACACAGTAGTTAGTCATAGTAGAATACATTTAATTGATTATCATGTATTTAATTTTTTTTTTTAATATTATTTTTTATGTATTTTAGTATATGTAAATATTGTTCCATTAATACATGTAAAGGAAAAAATTAAAATACAGAGTACTTATGCTTTCAAAAATTGTGATTAAATTACTAAGAGATATTTAAATGCTAAATTGGGGCATAATGAGGTAAACATTATTTAAGTTTGAGTTATCAAATATGTTTGTCTAAAATTGTATATTATTTTAAAAGTTAAATAAATAAATATTATTTATGAAATAAAATAAATAAAGTTTGTCATAAAATTAAAAATAAAGAAATAAATTCTTTTATTTGCTTAGCTTAATATGTCATTAATATACGTAAAAGCAAATTTAATAAAGGTAAAATTTATCACGGGATATTATTTATTATTTTATCATTAAATTGTTAAAACGTGATTAAATGTTAAATTGATTTGATATAAAATTTGAATTTCATATTAAAATATAAAAAAATAGAATAATTTTTTAAAAAATAGAAAAAAACATTGAAAATTTTTAAAAAAAAAAAAAAGAATTAGAAGTCTTAAAAATAGCTTAAAAAAACACAAGAAAAGAATTAAATATCTTAAAATTAGAAAACACAAAAAGATAAAACAAAAATTAAAGCTGAAAAAAGATTTAAATAGATATATTTAAATGACAAAGAAAAAGTTGAAAAGAGATTTTAGTGTCTATTTTTTTATATAAGAGAATGAAAGTGAATTCAATAGCCTATGCATTGAAGAGAAACAAAGGATACAATGTAAGTAAGGATAAACACAGAGGATCAATAGTAAAATTTTAATGGTAAGTGATGTATTAAAATCCAATGTTTATTGATCTTACTCGTGAATTGGTGTAGTATTATTTAATGGTAGATAATAATAAAAGAAGAAAATATTAAAAAAAAATTGATTGATAGTATATATTAATAAACGCTCAAACTTATTAAAATCTTGGTGGAAATATTTTACTTATTATCAGCTATGTATTATTATTTGAGGCATCAAAATAGTCTTTAATTCAATCTTAATTTTCAGAGAAGTTTCTAAGTATGAAATCTAAAAGTTAAATTTAAAAAAGAGAGAATAAAGGGGGGTGATTTGGTATTAGATATGGAGGTATTGCATTAAGTGGTTAATATCTGAGTAAATTTATTAAGTTGCAAATTTAATTACTGTATACTTTTTCAGATTTACTATATGCAATGGGGCATGGTATTTATGTTTATGAGTACTTAAAGGGGACAAATTGTTGCCCCCGCTTTATAAGACTATTTTAAATATATATCTCAAGTTTATTGAGTTTAGTTAAAAAAAAAAAGTAGATAGCGATTTGAATGTTTAGATGAATTAAAATAATTATGATGTCACCATTTTAGCATCACTTATTTCTTCCTTTTTTTCGTAATTGAGGCAATAGATATTATTATTTATTTTGAAAAATTAAATTATTATAATTTTCAGCTATTATTATTTATTTCAAAAAATTGGATTATTATAATTACAAGCTATTATTAGTTATTTCTAAAAAAAAAATTATTATATATTTCAAAAAATATATTGTTAACTTTTTTGAAAAATAAATTATTATATATTTTGAAAAAATTGTTAGTTATTTTTGAAAAAATAATTTATTGCATATTTCAAAAAAATATATATTATTATCTATTTTGGAAAAATATATTATAATATATTTCGAATAAATATATTATTATCTATTTCATAAAATAATTAATATTTATCTCGAAAAAATATATTATTATTTATTTTGGTCCAAGTCTAAACGATGAGCATAATTTATTAAATGAGAAATAAATATATTTATTTTATTCAAACATAGGATAATGCTAAAGGATATATTTTAAAATAATAAAAATATTATGACTTTTTTATCTAATGGAGTAGAAAATGAATTAGTTTTATAATTAGTCAAAAACATAAACTGGCATTTCAATCTTTTAAAAATCTTTTCAAAAATCATAGGTAAACACTCTTAGTGGAGAATACAGATTATATATTTGATTTAATAACAAGTTATGGAATATTGGAAATAAGCATAAACTTGTTTATTATTTTATCTTAGAAATCCGAGAGGTAAATATGTTATTAGATTAAAAATAATATTTAGAAAAAAATATACATTTTGAGCTTCACATGAATAGTTATAATAAGACTTCAGAAATGTAGTAATATATGTTTAGGTGTAACTAAATGATTGAAATAAATTTTAAGTTTCTCTTAATTGATTGGTTATGAATTATCATAAGTTTTGAAAGTTAATCAATTAAATTGTTTATTGTCAAATATAAAGAGGATTAATCTAAGAGTTGAATGGTCAAACATAATTATCCTTTATGAAGAGTTAAACTTGAAAGAGCTTTAAAAAAAATTATTTATTGAAAAACTGTTATACAAAAGTTTGACAATTTATCAAGTTAAGTATTTATGACTTATAGGGTAGTCAAAACCTAGGGTAGATTTCTTACAAGTAATATTCTTGGATGAAATATTAAAGGATTGATTAAGGCTAGTTTAGAAAATGATTGCTCGTAAACCTCCAATATAGATTGATTGTAAAACTAGATTACTTGTGTTTTAAAAAAATAAAGTTTTGATTCTTCTTGTATTTATAGCTACTTCATTTATTGATTTTTATGCTTAGTAGTTATAACTAAAATGTTAAACTATGATTTAGAGATTGTATAGCATTAAAATATTCATATGAGGTGCACGTTAGGATGTGCAAGTAGTAGTATATAGGACTATACCTATAATTTATTAGATGATTCAAACAAGTCATTAAGCTTCATAGGGATCAAAAACTATAACCTTTAGAATAATCTCTTAGAAATAAATGAGTTGATAGGATAACAAGTTATCTAACTCACTGTTAGTAATGTGAATGATTTTTAATCATATGTATTCAGGATGAAATACTTGTGTGCATTACATACTATAAGTGTATTGATATTTATAAATATTTAGTATTTAAAAGTACATCATGATGCATATTTATATATTGTGATACTTTGGTAAGCTTTATCGGGTGGTATAATTATTTATTGTATACTTATTATTATAAATCGATTGAGTTTTAAAAATCAAAAGTTTGGATTGTGTGTTGTCATGTAGTTGAGAAGCTATGATAATATAGGATATCATAAAGTGCTACAATATAAAGATCTATTATACCCAAATGGTACTTACTATAATTATTATACCTAACTCATACCTATATTTGTTTGTATATTGTATACTTATTAGTATTTATTGTGGATAACATATGTTTTATAGTTGGTAGACTTGTGTATGTGTGTATGTAAACTTTAAGAATTTAATAAATATTATGTTGATATGTTATCATGTTTTGTGGGAGTGATGTTTTAATAAATATTGTGTTGATATGTTATCATGTATGTATAACGCTTGTATTTTAATGTATTTGAGACTACTTTATATGATTGATTATGAAAAATTGGTAGTCAAATCTTAGAACACTGGACTTTGGTAATATAGATTGTCATAGGATGTCGATAATTGAAAATAAATTATATTATTTAAATTATATAGTTAAATTTATGTTTGTCTAGATGGTATATTTATAATCATTATTTGTAGCAAGGGATATAATATAATAAAATATTCATACATATGTTTGACGGATTAAATGTATGTTGTTATTACTCCTATGTATAACATGTCATGTGATGTATTGCTAGTAAGATGTAATTGATGACTTTTGTGATTGAATTTGTATTTGATCAATTTGCATTACTATTATAGAGTAAGGAGAGATAAAATTTATTGGCTTACTAGAATTACAATGTTAGATAAAGGTAGTTTGATCAAGTGGTGTGTATAAAATTGATTGATCTAGATCATTATTATTTATTATTTGTAAAGATTTGGGCTAAAGTATGTTTAGTGAAACATTATCATTTCATAAGTATGGTTCACATGTTAGTACGATATCTTACAATAGAATATATTTCTATGATACACTGTATGTTTAGTTTAGAATAAAATAGTACATGGGTATTTTCTAGTCTCTTTAGATTTCTATGCAATTACTATCTACCCATCCATAAAAGGAAGGCCATTTCTTGATAAAATTTATTTAGAGGATTGTTGATCTATGATTGGTGTGGTAAAGCACTTAGATGATGCTCTCCCTCTCCATAATAGTACTACTATTGAGACAACACTTGAGAATACCATAAATACTAGAGTGTCCAAAAAACTCAAGGTCTAAGGAACCAGATATCTAAATTATGTACAATGTATTAAATTGAATATTATTATTGAATATTTCCATGAATAATTATAATTACTTATTATTATATATTAGTGAAAAAGATTACAGAGTTGCATCAGTCATGGCTAAGTTATATTACATTCTATATTCATTTTATGTAGCATCCTCATGACATTAGAGATCTATGATATAAGATGTAATATGTACTTATTATTATCACTTTAATGTGTGTGTGTGTGTGAGAGAGAGAGAGAGAGAGAGATCTATATTTAGATTCTTGAGGTGTAATTTATTTATGGTATATATATTTAATTAAAAAAATTATGTATTTTTATATCTAACCCAATGAGGTTGTTATATATGGTATCAGAGCTATGCTTCAAACTCTAGGACCTTATGAGTTCATTAGCATTTTCATGTCTTTTGTTCATCAGTGTGAACCTACCATCATGAATTATTACACTAAAATTTGGACTTATGGTGTCTCAATGTAGAACCATGTTACACCATGATTAGATTTTTATGACATTCATAAAATGTGCATGGGACATTGAGTGTGTACCCTCAAGAGCACTCGTATCCCTTTGAATTGTTTAAGAGGTCAGATTATCAAGTGTTCTTTTAGTAATGGATATATTTGAGGTTTGGGTGGATGAGTATATAATACAATTCATGAGTTATGAATAAAATATGTCTACCATAGTTTGATCACTTACATTGGATACCTAGAGTATGAGTATGATTTTGTTTTATTGTCAAGTCATTTTTATTATTGAGTTTTGTGAGTGGTTGATAAGCTTGGGATGTTTCTCATTTTAACTTATGCTTTAGATTTGTGTCTCTATTCATAGATCTTAAAAGTGGAAAATCTCATAAGAAATTTTTATTTTAGTACCACCTAGGATGGTGAAAAATCTTCTTAGTAGAGTGTTGTTGTATTGCTTGATAATTTAAATATGATTGGAGTTTGTTTATGGAATTCACACTCTTAAGATATGTGGTTTAGGAAGAAGTGTCATCTCTTCGAGTTAGCATAGAGGTAAATTAATTTTATTACATTATTCTCTTTCAAGATTATTATGATGCTACTGAAAGGAGTCTTATATGCATGATGTTGATTTGGTATGCTCTTAAATGAGAATTGTTTCTGAATGTTGTTGATCATTCTCCCTTAAAAATTGTGAGATAATGCTTTCTACTCTTGGTGAGAGATAAGTTTTAAGATTGGATGGATGGACACATCTTTATGATGGCATATATCTCTCGTAATTATGGAAGTAGATTGAGATACTATACTTACAAGATTGGGTAAGTAGGTAGTGTTTGGGCAACATTGAGTTGTGGTATTTTCTTTTTACCTTAGAAGGGTAAATAAGATTTTTTGAGATGATAGTTCTCTACTTTTTTATTTATAACTCTTTGGAGTAATTACTTGATCTAATTGGTGATTTATTAACCACATAAGGTGGCAAACCTTGATTTATAAATAAAATTATATACTAAAGATTATAAGTTGATTATAATTAGTATAGTGTTATACACTCATGATTAGGTTGACATTTACTCTCTTTTTGCTTAAAACATGTTATTTTGAAAAAAAATTAAATTATACCTTTCACCAAAAATGAGTAGGGTATAGGATGTGTAGAACATCTTGTCAATCTAAAAGTTGGAATAAACTTTTAACTTGTGTATTAGTTGAGAAAACAAAAATATATTGATTGAGTATTCCTTTATAAGGATAAAAGAGCTGTGTGATTCTTGATCTATATATGTTATATTTATTTTAACATTAATTTTTCTTAACTGTGAATATAACTCTTTAAGTTAAGGCTATAAAATATGATATTAGTTATGTGTGGCTAGTAGTATCTTAATACAATTACAGATTGATTGTATGATTTATTTTATATGTATAAGAATACATCTAGAATCATTTATCATATAGCTTTGTTTTCAATAATCTGATAGCATAAAATTGTGATTCTTTAAAAATATTGTGCACATTTTAAGATTATTGGGTAATGAAGACCTAAGGAAAGAGTGGTGAATTGGGAACGTGAGTTTGAAATAATAGGATGGTGTCCTACTTAACTTCACATTAAATCATATTGTTGGTACTAAATTGGATCGATAGACATACTTATCGAATTCAAGATTTGATAGGTGAAACTTATAAAATTCAGTCATTATGGCCATATGCATGTATACAATGGACATATATTCCATATAGATGGATATTATATGATTTTTGTATACTTTATATTTATCATTCATATTCATCATCATACCTATCAAGATTTTCGTGAAGTAGTGATAGTATTGACATGTTATACTTATTTGAAGCTACATGAAGTAGTGGTAGTATCAATTTCTACACATTATTTTTTTAGATTCTCTATTTATTTTTCTCTAAAATGAAAAAAATATTGTCCAAGATAGAGAGATGTGTTGAGGGTTGCAATATTTTTTGAACCTCTCCTTAGTCATTTATGTTGGCTTGCATGATGATCTTGTGTACTCTTAGAAAATTAGTAAAAAAATTTACTAAGATATGTGAGACCCTTCAAGGTAAAAAAGTGGTCAAAGCTATAATATATAGGCATGTCTTGATGATTTTGGACCCCAAAGTGGTCATGATAGAATCAGTTAGAGTAAATAATATTCACAACTATATTTTTTTAATTGAGAGATGTTATTGAGTAGGGTCTTATGGGACTAATACTTTAGAAATAGTGCAACTTGGAGGAACTACAGTAAGTTCTACAAGTAATCTTATATTTATTTGCTTAATTTGATATTGTATATCTTTTTATTGCTATGCTAAGCAATATTTTTGATTGAAAATTTATCTTTGAATAAGTATCATTAGTGATGATGACTAGCTTTAGGGGAGAATGATGTTACACCCTGATTACTCACTAGATAAACTTGTTAGATTATCCATAGATATTTATAGTTAATAAAATCAGATTTAGATACATGTTTTTGACTAAATTTTAAGATTTATTCTATTTCAAGATGATAGGATGTTGCTTAGTTAAATATAAATACATATGAACTAGTTTATGTATGTGTTTAATTTTTAAGCATATTAATGTATTATTTCAATTATATTACTACTTTATGATTATCATGTGATATGATCTAATGACTTGCATATTATGAATTAGATGTAAGAGAACTCTTTCCTTAAATGCACCTGAAAGAGAGCATCATAAGAGAGGATGTTATTGATAAAGACATCGTAGATTGATAGAGCACTAATATAACCTGTACACACACAGTAGTTAGTTATAGTAGAAATACATTTAATTGATTATCATATGTTTAATTCTTGATTAGAATATCATTTTTATGGTTTTTAGTATAGATAAATGTCATGCCATTAATACACAAACGTGAAATTTAAAATGCAGAGTATTTATGCTTTTAAAAATTATCATTAAATTACTAAGAGATATTTAAATGTTAAATTGGGGTATAATGAGGCAAACATTATTTGGGTTCTGGTTACCAAATATATTTGTCTGAAATTCCATATTATTTTGAAAGCTAAATAAATAATTATTGTTTATGAAATAAAATAAAAAAATAAAGTTTATCATGGAATTAAAAATAAAAGAAATAAATTCTTTTGTGTGCTTAGCTTAATATGTCATTAAGATATGTAGAGACAAATTTCATAAATGTAAAATTTATTATAGGATATTATTTATTATTTTACCATTAAATTGTTGAAGCATGATTAAATGTTAAATTAATTTAATATGAAATTTAAATTTCATATTAAAATATTTAAAAAAAATTGTTTAAAAAAAATAGAAATAAACATTAAAAATAGAAATAATTTTTTTTTAAAAAGAAAAAAATTAGAAGTCTTAAAAATAGTTTTAAAAAAAAATAAGAAAAGAATTAAATATCTTAAAATTATCAAACACAAAAATAGAAAACGAAAATTAAAGCTGAAAAAATATTTAAATAGATATATTTAAATGATAAAAAAAAATTGGAAAAAGATTTTATTATCTATTTTTCTATATAAGAGAAAGAATGAAAGTGAATTCAATAGCCTATGCATTGGAGAGAAAAGAAGGAAGGATACAACGTGAAAAAGATAAACATAGAGGATCAACAAATTAATTTTAATGGTAAGTGGTGTACTAAAATCTAATATTTATTGATCTTATTCGTGAATTGGTGTAATATTATTAAATCGTGGATAATAATAAAAGAAGATAATATTAAACAAAATTTGATTGATAGTATTGATGGAAATGCTCTCTATGTTAGTAAACGCCTAAACTTATTACAATCTCAGTAGAAATATTTTACTTATTACCAACTATATATTATTATTTGAGGCATCAAAATAGTGCTTAATTCAATCTTAATTTTCAGCCAAGTTTATGAGTATAAAATCTAGAAGTTAATTTTAAAAGAGAGAGAATAAAGGGGGGCAATTTGGTATTAGGTGTGGAGGCCTTGCATTAAGTGGTTAATATCTAAGTAAATTTAATTACTATATATTTTTTGTATTTATTGTATACAATGGGGCATGGTATTTATGTTTATGAGAATTTAAAGGAGACAAATCATTTCCCCCACCTTTATAAGACTATTTCAAATATATATCTCAAGTTTATTGATTTTAATAAAAAAAAGTAGATAGTGATTTGAATCTTTAGATGAATTAAACAAACTATGACATTACCATTTTAGCATATCTCTCTTTTAGTTATGGTGCCACTTATTTGTTCTTTTTTCATAATTGAGGTAATGGATATTATTATTTATTTTAAAAAATTGAATTAATTAAATTGTTATTATCAAATATAGAGAGGTTTAATATTAGAGTTGAATGGTCAAACATAATTATCCTCTATGGAGAGTTAAAACTGAAAGAGCTTTATAATCTCTTATTTATTAAAAAATCATTATACAAAAGTTTGACAATATATCAAGTTAAGTGTTTATAGGTAGATTCTTTAAAATTAATATTCTTGGATAAAATATTAAAGGATTGATTAAGGCTAGTTTAGTAAATGATTGCTCGTAAACCCCAATATAGATTGATTGTGAAAATAGATTACTTGTGTGTCAGAAAAATGAAGTTCTGCTTCTTTTATTTGTGGTATATAAAGTATGTTTCTTGTATTTATAGCTACTTCATTTATTGATTTATATGCTTATTAGTTACAACTAAAATGCTAAACCATGGTTTAGTGATTATATAAGATTATAATATTTATATAAGGTGAGCGTTAGGATTTACAAGTACTAGTATATATAGATTATACCTATAATTTATTAGATGATTCAAATAAGTCATTAAGCTTCATAGGAATCAAGGACTATAACCTTTAGAATAATCTCTTAAAAGTGAATGAGTCAATCAAATAATGGGTTATCTAACTCACTATTAATAATGTGAATGACTTTTAGTCATATGTATTCAAAATGGAATACTTGTATGCATTACATACTATGAGTGTATTGATATGTATGAATACTTAATTACACTTAGCATTTAAAAGTGCATTGTGATGCATTTTTATATGTTGTGATACTTTGGTAAGATTTATTCGCTGGTATAACTATTTATTATATGCTTATTATTATAAATCGATTGAGTTTTAAAAATTAGAAGTTTGGATTATGTGTTGTCATGTAGTTAGAAACCTATGATAGTATGGGATATCATAGGGTGCTATAGTATAATGATATATTGTACCCAGATGGTACTTACTATAGCTATTATACCTAACTCATATCTATATTTGTCTGTATATTGTATACCTACTAGTATTTATTGTGGATAACATATGCTTTACAATTGGTAGACTTGTGTATGAGTGCATGCAAACTATAAAAATTTAATAAATGTTATATTGATATATTATTGTGTTTCATGAGAGAAATATTTTATTTATATATATAACATGTGTATTTTCATGTATTTGAGAGTATTTTATATGATTTATTATAGAGAACTAGTAATCAAATCTTAGAACATTGAACTGTGGTAATATGGGTTGCCATAGGGTGTAGATAACTGAAAATAAATTATATTGTTTAAATTGTATATCTAAATTTATGTTTATCTAGGTGGCATATTTGTAATCATTATTTTTAGTATGAGATAGAATATAATGAAAGATTCATGTATATGTTTGATAGATTAAATGTATATTATTATTATTCTTATGTATAGTGTGTCATGTGATGCATTTATAGTAGGATGTAAATTGATGAATCTTATAGTTAAATTCATATTTGACTAATCTACATTGCTAATGTGGAGTAAGGAGTGAGAGGAAGTTCATTGGCTTATTGGCATTGCAATTTTAGATGAAGGCAATCTGATCAAGTGGAGGGTATGAAATTGATTGATCTAGATCATTATCATTTATTATTTGTAAAGATTTAGGTCAATGTATGTTTAGTGAGACATTATCATTGCATGACTATAGTTCACATGTTAGTGTGATATCTTTCAATATAATATATTTTTATGATACACTACATTTTTAGTTTAGAATCACATAACACACAAGTACTTACTAGTCTCTCTAGATTCCTGTGTCATCATTATCTACCTATCCTTGAAAGGAGGGTCATTTCCTGATGAGATTTGTGTAGAGGATTATTGGTTTTTGGTTAGTGTGGAAAAGCATTCAGATGATGCTCTCCCTCCCCATAATAGTACTACTATTGAGACAACCCTTAAGAATGCCACAAATACTGGAGAGTCCAAGGAACTCAGGCTCCATAGAGTCAGGTATCTAAATTTTATATATATATATATATATATATATATTGTATTAGATTGAATATTATTATTGAGTATTTCATGAAGAATTATAATTACTTATTATTTTATATTGGCAATGGAGATTGCAAAGTTGCATCAACTGTGGTTGAGTTGTATTACACTCTATATTTATTTATGTAATATCCTCCTAACATTAGAGATCTATGATATAATATATAATATGTAATTACTTTTATCATTTGAATATATGTGTGTGTGTGTGTGTGATCTCTATTTATATTCTCCAAGTCTAATCTATTTATGGTATATATGTTTAATTAAAAAAAATCATGTATTTCTATGTCTAACCAAATGGGGTTATTACATACATATTTTAAGTTGACTAAATACTGCCAACAAGCTTTTGATTTACTTAAATAATAACTTATTTCTTCACTTATCTTAACCCCTCCTAAATAGTATCAACCCTTCTACCTTTACATCTCTGCTACTAACCATTCTCTATGGGCAATGCTCACTCACCGTGATGAATAGAACAAAGAGCAAGTAGTCTACTACATAAGTTGAACACTTAAAGAATATGAGACTCGGTATACCTATCCCAAAAAACTTTTCTTTTCCCTCATTTTTATGGATTCCAAACTTTTCCATTACCTTCTCAATTACAAAACCTATGTCATCACTTACATTGACCCACTCAAGTACATACACTCTAAACCATACCAAAACTAACATATGGCTAAGTGGATCATGTTTTTAGATGAGTTTAACCTTGACTTATTTCAATAGAAATTAATTAAATGGAAATTCATTGCCAACCAATTGGCCGACACTTATCTACTGGATAACCAACTGCTTCCTCTTGCATTTTTAGATGAGTCCATCATGACTCTTTCTCAAAAGGACCCCATCTACCAAATGACCATGTTATTTGATGGCTCCAAATGTTAATGTGGTGGGGGTGCTAGAGTTATTCTCATTCTCCTTGATGGTGAACCTATTCCCCTTTCATTTAAACTTGACTTTGAGTGCACTAATAATGTGGTTGAATATAAAGCCCTAGTCATAAGTTTCCAAACCATTCTAGCCTTGGGAGTCAAGATAATCAATATCTTTGGTGATTCTCAACTTGTGGTTAATCAGATAAATAGATCTTACCAATATAATAATGATGTATTAATAAATTATAAATAACTCATATACATACTCTTAACATCATTCGATAATTACCTTATACAGTCAGTTTCATGATCTACCAACAAACTTGTGGATACAATGGCTTAATTTGCTTCCCAAATCCCTTCTCAACCTTCTAACTCTAAAATCTTTGTAACCATCCATCATTTCATCACCCCATCTTATATCCATTCCAACATTCCTACCATGTGTAATATAGACACATCTCCATTAGACATTTGGTATGAACAAACTTTTGATTACCTCAACCTCGGTATCATTCCTCCCAACCTCTCTAGGAATTCTTAAAGAGCCTTTGTTTAGAGTATCTCTCCTTACACCATAATAGGAAGAATCCTTTACAAGCATGGATTTAACAACCTCCTCCTCTATTGCCTTCATAATCGTGAAGCTTCCCATGACATCAAGAAAATACATGACAAAATCTATGGGGGACATTTTAGTGGTTTAGTTGTTGTTAAATTCATACTTCGCATTGGATACTATTGGCCTAACCTTAACCAAGATTGTTATGATTATGTAAAAAAGTGTGTTAAATATCAATAACATGCTAATTTACACCATGCACCTACGTATGGCCTCCAAGTATTCAAATATTTTTGGCCATTTTCATAATGGGGCCTAGATATTATTGGGGAAATCAATCCTCATTCATCAAAACATCACCAACCCATCATTACTACCACTGAGTATTTCACCAAATGGGTGGAAGTTATTCCTCTCATCTATATTAAAGTTTAAAATATTGTTGACTTCATCAACCACCATATCATCTATCATTTTGATGTTCCCCATAAGATAATCACTAACAATGATAAATATTTCGAGAACAAGAAAGTCTAATGTCTTTGAGATTCATTTGGCATTAAGTTAATATTTTTCTCACCTTATTGTCCATAATAAAATGGATAGGTGGAAGCCTCTAACAAAATACTTATCAAAATGTTGACCAAAGTTGTCAGTGTTTCAGGTCAAGATTGACACTTGCACATCTCTTTCACTCTATGGGCCTATCACACTAGCATTTGAACCTCTACAGGTACTACCCCTTTTCTCTCTAGTCTTTGAAGCAAAGTTAGTTTTGCCTCTCAAATTCCAAATTCTCTCTCTTCACATATCTTTACAAAAGATCATTTTTGAGAATGACTATCAATAAGAATGACAAGCACAACTTGAGCTACTTGATGAATGTATCCTCATAGTGCTTAACTATCTTCATGTATACTAAGAATGAATCAAGCATGCCTATAACTTAACATCATCTAGAAAAAATCACATACCTAAGCTACTGAGTCAACATCTCATAAATCATGTGCATAAAACCATCAACCAAACCATGAACCATAAACATGAGCATAAACATCACATCAAAACATGAAACCATGAACATACATCATACATATAACCATCATCATGAACATCATAAAATGTAATCATCATATACATTCAGCCATCAAAAAAATAATACATGAAATAATGTATAAATATCTCTCTCTCTCTCATGTACATCTTACATCATCAGCATGTAGGTTGATATCAAAATCATGTACATACATCATATCAAAGCATATAAATATCATACCCCTAGGGCACCACTCCCACTATCCCCACCTACTCATGTACCTACTCTTACTCTTGCACTGTGATCTAATGGTGGTCCTAAAATGCCTATTTATTTGATCACTAATGCGACCCACTAACCTGGAGTCACCATGACTACCCCACCTATTAAACTAGTTTTATATTCACCCCATTGGGGCTCTAATAGACATTATGTTAGTACTATAGCCTCATAGTATCTCAAATCCTTGATCATGGCCAAGTATCATGCCTTCAAAATAGTATCAGATGGCCCTGTCGATGTTACCGCATCCCCCACCCTTTGTCTCAGTATATCTCTCTCCTAGGTCACTAAACCAATAGTGGTCCTTCGTTGATCTTGCTCTCTTATCATGGTGGTAATCTAACCCTTTAAAATAGCAATCTAGCCCTATAGAGTGGCCACCTTCCCCTGCAACCCTATGATCTGAGCCTAGGTAGTTGTTAGTGCTACCTATGCTTACCTATCCTAACCTCCACCCTAAACCAGTGCCCCCACTATATCCACATCCATGGCTTGTTGACCCCCATCACCCCACCCAAAATTAGCTACTACATATACGGTCTGATACTAAGCTACAGACTGATCCACAATACTAGCATCATCTATCATTTATCTAGATGGTAGCTCTTTATGATCCATCACTACATCCTATGGCTATGATTCTAGAATTAAAAACTCTACATCCTCTCTCTTATACCTCTAAAAATAGCTAGAATCCCCTACATAAGACCAAACTACCACTCAACTTGATTAAAAGAGATAAGCTCTATCTCCCCCTCTTTCTTCCCATATATCCATCACCATATCTATAGTTATAGGGTGTGGTAACTATATTGTGCCCACCTAGGCTAGCCCACATATAACCTCCAAATGATGTCACCTACCACCAGACCCTCCAAGGCATCCCTAAACCAATCAATGTCTCTATTACCACCTTTTACACCTATCAAAGCACAGTCCCCTCTCTAATTCATAAATCCAATAGTGAACTATAATTAGGTGTATCCCTCCTATAGTAGTCCTAGTGGCCTTAATACTTGAATGTGATCATATGCCTAGCAATGAAGCACAAACCCAACACTAATACCATATCACCTATGATCTCAAAATCCTTAGAGCTCCCTATAAATATAGACTATCAAAATAGGATCCCACCCAAGTACCATCATGCCCATCAACATCTCTACTAATATTCTTATTAGTAGATAGGGAAATCAACCACTACTCAAATCAGGCAATGCAAAATAGGACACTACCATCATCATCATAATCATCAATCATCGATCTTATGGAGCCCTCTGGTAAAAAGGCCTATAGTTAAAGCCACTAAAATGTCACCTAGAATGGACCCAATCCTCCTCATATAACAACTCCATCTACTTGTTTCTCTCCTTGCTCTCAATGTGATAAATCAACTCCCCTTGAATGGGAAATCATGTAATCCTATGAACATCCTCTAATATGATGTTAATCTCCCTTGTTTCTAAAAAAATGTTTTTGTGGTTGGGTAATATCTCTCAATGAGGCCACAATCATAGCCACATCCTATGATAGGTGTTGATAGAGAACCATGGATTCAAGGCTGACCTACTCCATATGTGTCCACTCATCTATAGTCATCCCATCACAAACTTACTTAACAATTTATTTATCTTAACCTATCAAATAAACACCTAAATTTATCCAACAAAATATTCCTACTTGACATTTTTTCACCAACACCACCAAATACATCACTTAACATACCACCTACCTTAAACCTACACTCAAAACTTCAATTAACCAACATAAATTTAAACAATAGTTTTAAACAATCTTCATCTAAACATTTTTAAACTAACCTTCCCTAAAACACTCAACTGCTAATAGCTTGTCTAACCATTGACAGTCTAGTGACCCTTTTTGCCTTGATAATTGACTGTTGATGGTTGATTTAACCATCGATTGTCACTGTGTGTGACCACCAATAGTGACACCCAATTTCTATCCTACCAAAAACAACACTAAAATTAACAAAAATAATAAGATAAATTACTTAAACTATCTAATAGCCCACCCCTAACCTAAGTCTTCTTTTAAAACTAAAATTCATCCATTACATTTTCAAATTTCACCCAAAAACTAAACTAGGGTAAAAACCCCCCATAAACCCAATTTTCAAAAAATAATAAAATAACGAAGTTAACAACATCATATACCTAATCAATTAAATTATAAATATAATACACCTCCTACCTCATTCCTCGATCATTCTCAAGATTAAAGCCCACATCCAGCTACTTGATTGTGCCTTCATCCACCCGTCATCACTAGTCCCCACCAATTACCTTAGCAATCAAACTCAACCAATCACTAACTTCCACCTCAACTAACACACTTAGTCAAACAATCTCCCAACTAAACACCAAACTATAAAAAAACACCATAGCATAGAATGCATGGAGTCAAATTGGCAAAAGTGAAAATAAATTTTTATTTTCACTTTTTATATTCTAGTTTTTTAGGGTTTTTCCTTGACCATCGATGGTTAAGGTTATCATCTATAATTGACCTTGGGACCCCTAACCATCAACATTTAGGAGATCCCACCTTTTAAAATAATTTTTTTTAAACACCTATGCTTGAGTGCTAATTTTTTGGGGATCACCTAATATCCCCCTAACCATAACCATGAACTTTTTGAAGATTACCCTTCTCTGACCTAATCATTAGACCATGTCCACCTCAATGTTGGCCATTTTTAACCCAAACACTTGCATTTTCGTGATGACCTTACATTGGTCTTTTTAACTACATTAACTGACCTTGTCATGTTGACTATTTGAAATTATACCACTTATTGCATGACTAGACCATTTATGCTTTTTAAAGGATCACTTCCTACCTTGGATACCTACAAAAACATCAACTATGTCTAGAATAATTATAGAGTAACCTGATCATCTATGACCAATGCTATGGATCGGTTACCATATCACTTATTCTTCTAGAACCAACCTTATTTTTACCAACATTGACAACTTTAATCTTTACACAATCTTGACTATTGCACTTAGTCACATTTTATGCATATTGTTTGCATTTCAAATGCCTAACCCCTTTTTCACCACTTATTGACTTACCATCAACTAATTATCAAACCTCAACTTGATTTTAGTTTCACCTCATCAAATCCCAGTGTGAGGAAGAACACCTCCTCCCACACTCAAGAAAATTAAACCTTTGACCAACAATCTATTTTTTATTTTATAGCTTGTTAATTCAACACCACATAAAAAAAAGGAGAAAAATTTAGACATTAAAAAATTGCACATGATAGTTTTAGTTATCGAAACACCTTAGGACTCCTATTGGACCTAAAACCTAGTTGACCACCTAGTTAAATAACTCATCAACCTACTAGCTTAATCCTTTTAACTAACACCTTTTAACTTACTTTAACCCTTTTTCTCTTGAAAAATTGACCACTAATGGTCAGCCCAACCATTAATGGTTAGCCTGACCATCGATGGTCAAGTCCTCACCACCTTACCTTCTTAAACATCACCAGTTGTGTCCAAGATAATAAGGCATAATTTAATATTTTCATCTTATGTGGTGTTAACAAACTTCCAAGCATCATGATCAGTAACCTCACCTACTAGATAACCTCCTATCCTCCATCTCTCTTTGCCTATAAAAAGAGGAGAGTGAGAGGTGAAAAGGGATCAATCAGAAGAGTTTTCTTGTATACAAGTATTCAATCTCTCTAGCATCTAGTCTTCTTTTAGAAACTTAGCAGCAATAAAAAAGATCTAAACCTCTACCAAATTTGATTTTGAGATCAAAGTATTGTTACTCTATAAAAATTGATTTAGCCGTCAACCATCAACCAACTAGCAAGCTATAGGTATATCAATACTTTAGCATTCTCATTTTAAATTTCTAACCCCTAGACTTGATTAGACCTATCTACATCTTGATTCCTCTATACCATATCCTTAATAGAACCCATATCTGACCATTCACTCATTCTACAATCTCTCTTTTAGTAACCTTTAGAAACCCAAAGGTAATCATTGATGGTTATTACAACCACTAATAGTCACTCACAACCATCGATGATTACCTAATTATTGACAATCAGCCCAACCATCGATAGTTTACCCAATTATCAACTATCATTGTGGAAAAAAATAATATCAAGTTATTTTTATCCCCTTACCTTCAACTAAACCTAACTCTCTATGTTTTTGCCTATTCACAGACCTTTTTCTAATTTTTCAAACATGACCTCACCCACTTTAACATAAGTATTAACCTACTTTTACTATATTTAGTCATTTTCTTTAAAAATAATTTTACTTTCTTCTTGTATTTGCATTTCATCTATTTTATGCAAGCACCTTATTTTATCATTTCTAACTTGATTGTTATCAATAGTGGATTGATAGTCTCCTAGCAAGCATATGCTTTTTGAATCTAGCTTATGATAGGTATTCCATTTAACTATCTTGCTAACAACCTTTTTTGTTAGTACTTTCTTACTTACAAATTATTCTTTCCTAGCTAAAGAGGATTTCTTGGCATTCATCTAAATTACGCATGCATCACCAACTAGGTATTTCTACCACACCCATATTACTAGTTTCTTATCTTCTTCAAAATTAATAAATGAGGAGAAATTAAGAGAAATAAAAACCTAGCCAAGTAAATTGAAGAGTTAGAGTCAATAATGAAGTTGTTAAGTCAAGGTGTGATGGAAGGTCTAGACCCAAAAGAAGATCCTATGCCTAAACACACCCAATCTAACCTCCCTCAAGAGAGTGATAAAAATAACTTAGATGTAAATGAATTGATTTTAAAGTGGAAGGAAGAAAACCAATTTATTTTAGCCCAAGGTCTGCCTCCCCTTCCTCAAGAGCTTTCAAAAGAATCCCCTAGATTCTATTCTCAATCTGATTTTGAATTCTATGTGCCACATCCACCAACTAGTTCATATTTTCCTCACCCCATCATCATTTATCTTAATGGCCTTAAGTTATGGGAACCTAAAGAGGATTGTTTGGTTGACATAAAATCAAAACCCTTGCTTGAATAAATTCTAGCTCCTTGGTAGCCTCATTGGACTAAGTCACATGACTTCATAATGCCTAGTCTTGGAATCACAAATAAAGAGATTGAAGATCTTGCATCCCTTAAGATGAAATATAATATTATGATATCTGAGACATAATTTGATATCCCTCTAAAAGTCTTAAGTGTTGAAGAAGAGGAGAGTCATTGTTTTGAGTCTCCTTGTTTGGTTGATAATGAAGAATGCCTTTTTGTGTTGAAGAAGAAGTTTAGGATGAATTATTTTTGAATTCTAAGAAATAAGATGAAGGAGATTATATTTTTGTTCCCCTACATGATGATAATTAAAAGGAATATGAGTACTTGTGGTAAAATTTTGAAAACATTTGCAATGATTTTGAGTCTCTCAAGGGGTTTACTACTTATTTAGAGCTAACTATAAGTGATGATGAGCAAGATGAAATTGTCCAACATGTCATAGATGAGAAAGAACAAGTTTTTGAGTAAATTTTGGATGATTTTTTTGAATTCATTGGATCAAAATATACTCCTCTTTAAGGAGGCTATGATCTACTCAAAGATGGAAAAGGTAGCTCTGGCACTCAAGTAAGTATGCAAAGGAAAAGTAACCTTTCGTATCTATCCTTTCAAGAAGCATATACATTTCATGATGATATGTTTGAAATAATAAATATGGGATATCATCCTTTCAATTATTTGGGAGAAACATATTAGCTCTTTAATTATGGAACAAACTCCTATTGGCCTCAATCTTTTAAGGAACAAGAAATCACTCATCTTGAAGCCATGCCTACCAAAAAGATACAAATTGACCATGAAACGAAGAGTGGGAAACAATATGAAGTATGTGAACATGTTTAAGAGGAATATACATAAATTAGAGACCTATTTGAGGATGATATAATTGAGGGAATATAAAATGAAGTACCAAGGAATAAGCCTGGTCTACAAAGCATCTAATCCAAGGAGAAACATGTTTGGCACTATGATCCATCTCATCAAGACGATGATTCAAAAAAATTAATTTCAATCCTAGAAAGGAGGTATGATTAGTTATTATTTTTGCATAATAGTTTGTTTTATGATTCCCTAAGTTCATTAAGCACGTGTGAGTGTGCATGTGTCTTGTTAGTTTGTTGTCTTGTTTTGTGTGTGTCCTTTGTTTTATGTGGTTGAGATAATTAGTTTTCTTATCTTGATCAAAGATTATGGTAAAAATAATATTTTTATGTCTCAAACTTGATATGACTCCCTTATCCCAATGAACTGATAAGGTTAATTGTCTAATTAGTATAGCAGGCATACTACCCCTATGAGTCACTAGTTTGATGACCAAATTTGACTTTTAGGTCAAATTAGGGCACCTTTAAGTAAAAAATTGAGTTTTAAATGTTTTAAATGGTTTAATGCATGGTAATAATATATATAATAGGTTATTTAATGTTATTCAATGTTATATTAGCCTTGATCACTTATATTATTAGCCAACATGTCCTTTTGAGTCATTTTAAGTGTCAAAATTAAGCATTTAATGATTTATAAGGGTTTATGGGAAGTGTGAATGTTTAAAAATTTGATGTCACATATCAGGTGTCCAAAGAGGTCTTAATAAACTGACATAACTAAAAGGTAGCAGATTCTTTAAAAGAAAAGGTAGTTTTCTTGAGAATAAAAAGAGAGCTTGGAACCTGTACAACTCATTGCAAAGTGTGCCACATGGAAAAATATCATGGTATGTCTCTTAAGATTATAAAATCTTGGTTCTATGTTTTATTTTATATATAAGTTCCATTTTTGACCCAAAACCATTCTACTCCTTTTTCACCCTTCTTGGCAAGCAAAAGCAATCTTTAGGTTTTTGCTCAATAAAGATAGTTGAAGGGGTTTCAAATCAAATGCTTCATGAAGAATTTATTAAACTTAGATACAATTATTTACATATAATTATTTTTAATTATGGTGTCTTGTGCTTCATGAACCATCCTCATAAAATTAACTATATTTTTTTGCCTGCTTATATGTGCACCCTATGGGTTTTGCTCCATTTTGGTAAATCAATACAAACTAATTCCTAAGGTGGAATCCAAAAGATTTTGGATCTATTTTTAGATTCCCTCCATGATTTTTTTCATTTTTCAAAGTATTTTTAGGAGCAAAGCAACTCAAGTTGAAAGAAGCACTTTTTATACAATAGGCAATTTTTCACCATATTTAGGATTTTCATGCTTTGTCAATGGATCCAAGGAGTTGTGATAGGTTATTTATTATATTTTAAATGTGATCTTAACCTCATGTTCCCGCAGATTCATTCTCCAAATCATACTTTATGAGTTTACATTCACAAGGATCATGTTGCTTATCTACCCTATGACTATCACACATAGATAGTCTTGCTAAATCACATGTTTGCAACATATATGGCATGTTCAAAAGGGCATATTTAAGGTTTTTAAGACTTATTATATCTTTTAAAATCATGAATTTTGGAGTAAAGTTTCATTTGATGTTGAAAAGAGGGACTAAGCAGTCATATAACATATTTCCACCTAGTCTACCATGAACAAACTCATATACAGGTGCCATGAAGGAGGTGTTCATGTTGAAAAGAGGGATTTGACACTTTATTAAAGTGTTTTAGGACGTGGAAAATAAATTTGAGGTTTTTTATATGGTTATAAACTCACAAGAGGTCTAAAGTAATACATATGGCCCATGTTCTACCCACTACTTATATGCACTAAAAATCCACACCTAATGGTGGTTTAGTATGGGTTAAATAACCTTCTTGAAATGTTATACAAGTGTGAAAACTCATCGTAAACACATAAAATATGGAAATAATCTTAATATGTAAATTTTAAAGTGCTTGATGTTTTGACCAAGTTAAAACCACCTTCTAGTAGGGAGAGACTAAGTTTAGGGAGGTTTTCCTTAAAATGTCAAAACAAAGGTCTCAAGGGTTTTTTAATATCGTATAACATGTTAACCAAAGATATTTGGAGCATATAACTAGGTGAAATTTTAATCCTATAGCATATACAAAAGCCTTGAAAATTTTGAAAAGGGAAAGGATCAGTGGAAAATGGTGATAGAGAGGACTAAATTTGTTCATAAAAACACTCCAAACAAGGAATGACATCTACAGGGTTTGATCCAAAATTAACTTCTCCATCCAAGGGTTGAAAGAACTTGAATAGGCCACTATGATGGATTGATTCCAAATGTTAAATATAACTCTCATGACTTAAAGGTATTTTAAATTAGTGGTACCCTATGTTTTATGCCCCAAATACACATACAGGCATGCCTAGTCCAAAACTATCCACCTACACACGAGACCTAATTCCCATATCATCCATGAAAAGGAGTTTGAAAATTGATATATCAATATGGGTGATGAAAGGAATACTAATTATAATATATAATATTATTAAGGGTTTTTTTTTTGAGCTTTTTAACCTTATGTGAACCTACAAATATGCCTTCATTTGAAAACATGCACCTACAACCACTTTAGGTGATTGTGAGAAATAATAAACAAAAGGGACTATGTTTGTTGAGGTTTAGCATAGACAAGGTGGATAAAAATGATATAAATATGTGAAATATTATTCTAGGAGACTTCGAGGAGGTTTTGGACACTCTTTTGAAGTTAAATCATACATTGATACTTGTAGGAGTCATCTTTTAGCCACATAAGAAAACATAGTTAGCAAACAATGAACAAAAGATGCATACTTTTGAGGTTAGCAATGCATAGTATGGGGTAGATATATAATAAAAATGGGAGAATGAGATATAAAACATAAATAATGTCTTGTATAATTACATTCAATACCAAAATATTTAAAAATGACCTACAAGTGGGCCCTGTACTGAAATAAAACATAGTCACAGCTATTTAGCACTAAATCTAACTAAGCAAGCTATATGGAAGTACATGGAAGGTTAGAACAATTAATATAGGTTTTAAAACCTGAAAAAATATTATAAAAATATTTATACACCCTCATACATTTTAAATCAAGCATGATAAAGTACTCCATAAATCAAAATACATTCAAATTGGGAAATGCCTGCACACAGTATCTTCCCTCATAGTCTACTTTGGTTTTCAATGCCTTTAGAGGATATAATCATGAAATTAAGGGATATAATTTTTTATAGTTAATATGTGAGACTTTATAAATTATAATTTTTATCCACAATTGTCTAAAAAATATGGGAAGTATGCTCTATTTTATCTCAGATAGATGGCACTTCCCAAGGTGCACTAATTGTTAATTTTAGAAAAAGGTGACAAAAGGGATCTCCAGGAGATGGTTGAAATTTTAAATAATGGTTTGTAAATTTTAGGTATACTTATTAAAATATTAGAAACTATACATATAAATATTAAACTAAACAAGGAAGTCTAAACCCTAGGAGTTGCAATCAAGCCTGTTAGGCACACTTAGGCCTAGAGGACAAATGAAGGGTCAATTCTAATTGTGACATAAAGTTATCATTATAACCTATATATATATATATATATATATATATATATATATATATATATATATATATATATATATATATATATATATATATATATTTAATAGGTAACTATATATTTTTTTAATCTATTTTTAGGTAGGTTAAACCATCAAAATTCATTCTAAGCTCTAAGGTGTAGTCAAGCCTATTAGGCAAGGGCCAAGCCTAAGGCCAAATGAGAGGTCAGTTATACTTATAACATTATATATGAGCTATAACATATTTTAACATGTTAATAATGGAAATAAAAGTATTTTTAAACCTCAAAATTGTATGGGAAGCCATAAAAAACCATTGTTTGATTTCAAACCCACTCAAACTTGTAGGAAAAGGAAGGGGAAGCTTGATAAGGTGATTTTAAGTGTTCATATCTCTTGTGATGCTCTGCATGGGAACAAAATAAGTTTAGAGGAGTTATAAGAGGTTTATAAAAATCAAATTTTGGCATTATATTGAAATTCCAATGTCAAACCTACATGAAGGAACCTTAAGAGCTCAAACAAGCCTAAACCCTTGAAAACCCTTGCCAATGGCCCAATGATGGAAATGGATATATAAATATGATCTAATGGCATATTTTTAACATGAAACTTATTTTAATTTTCAAAATAATCACCCAATAACCCTCCCATGCTTTTTGGTTGTATGAATCTATATGAATAGGGTATAAAACATGTTATGTTTTACCATTTTATGTGTTTTTTAGGCTACAAGAGGAGTCTAAAGATGAAATTAAAGTTTTGAGGGAATATTATGACTTTTAATAACTCCATATTGTCATTTTATTCCTTCAAAAAACTTTTAAGGGTTCAAACAATATCTCTCATTTCATCTGGTCAAAATTGACATATTAAACAAGCTAGTGAAAAGGGTGAACTTCAAGTGAGATAATTTTAAGGTCTCCTTGATGATTATAAGTCCATTTAGGGTCTTTAAAAATTTAATCTACTCCATCCCACAAATTTTCATGAGAAACTTAATCAAAATTTGAAGACAAGTGTGTAGGGTGCATGAAGGAGTTTTTTGGACTACATATGATGATGGCTCACTTCCAAGTGTTTTTAGATGACCAATACTAAAACCAAAGCATATATAGGAATTCTTGATACCCTTTCCATTATTTCCAATCATTATACCTTATCTTAGTTATTTATGAGGTGTTCAAATAGGGCCAATCATGAAGGCAAATTTTTTGAGCCAACACAAGGAGTTTCATGCCTTTTTTCATGAAGTTTATGCCTTGAATTGACACTTGGACTTCCTAAAATTTCATGGTTCATCCTATAACCTCTTATAATTCATAATTAACTTATTTTCTCAGCTTTACAAGTGTCCTTGTGACCCTTGAGCTTCTATTTTCTTCTCTTTCTCTCAAGTTCTATAAGAACTAGCCATTTTGGCCAGTGTAACTCATGTTCCTCCTGAGTATGGAAAATCCCTACTCATTTTAATATCATTTTTTCAATAATAATAATTATTTTTACCTCTTCATGACTTTTCATGAGTCTATTTTACTTTGATGATGATGAATTCTAGTTAGTGAAGACTATGGATTTCTTAGCATGTTATCTCATTCTTTCACCCTATTTGTAGTTAAAAAGCTTCTTCTTGAAAGGCATGTGAAGTGTTATAATAAATTTCAAGGATTGAGTGAGTTAGTCTCTTAATTAGTTCCATTCAATTCCTCTTATTTAGTCCTCCTAAATTTACACACTCATCCATGACCTCGCAATGTAACATTGATGTGAGAAGATGTAGATTCAAGGAGTGTATATTGAGTTTATCCCTTGATTTCATGTGTAACATGTAGATGATTGGAAGTAATAAATATATTTGGTGTATCACCTCCCTTAGGATAGTTTTATTTCAATTTTATCTCTCCCTTTTCACCCCCCAAAGTTTAAGTGTAGTAGCAATCCAAAGTGGTACATCAAGGGATCTAGTTTTATCTATAGATTCACCTCATCCTTAGGCTACCCACAAGCCTAGAGGTGTTTTAATTGTGCCACTTGGATTAATAATTATTTTCCATCTCCTCAAATGGTGAAAATACACATGACAACAATACCATTCATTGATATCATATTTTCCAAGACTATGTCCAAGACCTCATTGACCATGGTGATATAGAAATTGAGAATGAATCAGATGAGTCTACATCCTTGGGTGAACAAAAGGATGAATTTAAAGATTCCATTATTGATCATGATCAATATAGTTCCTCTCTAATCCCATCTCAAGACACCACATCCCTCTTCCATGGTCTCCTCATATTTTATAAATCATCCATCAAAGACAAGTCTATTTTTTATGCACCAAATCCTCCCATATCTCATGATTCTTTCCATGGGCATATCTTTGTTCAATCCATTTTTCCTCCATCCTCTCCCCCCTCATATACCATATAAAAAACCCCACATATATAGGTTACTTATAAATAATAACTCTTCTCTTAGCAACATCATAATAGAGTTAGCATTAGAGTCATTACAAGTGTTATTTGCATTAGGAGCATGTTCAATGCCACTGTTTGAATCAGATTCTTCATCAAAAATATCATCCATTATTGATGTTACAATAGATGATGACTATGATTTCCCTTTCAAATATACCTCTAATTTGGATGAAAATCAGTCACTAATCCTAATTAGGATGATGAAGTCATAATAGAGTTCTTTTAAGCTTTATCTATTGAAAGTTTTCATAGTGAATTTGATCCTACTTTGGATGCATATACTACAAATAGTCATAGTGATCCTTTTTCTAATATTGAGGAGATATTATTCAGTTTCAAAACTAGGTCTCTTAGGAACCCCTATGATGATCATGATGCCCTATCACCCCTCATTAACCTTGTCATACCATCTCCCCCACCTCCATCCATCATAGATTCTTTTCTTCCCATAACTAATAATTTAATCACCTCCCTCCATGTGGATGAATAGGGTCATACATCATTGTATCCTCCTTCAAATAACATAACATGTGCTAAAAATATAAAGATCTCAGACCATATTCAAAAGGTAATTGATCCAATAAGCCAAAATCAAGAAAATTCAAATCATCAACCTAATCACAAAGTGTCTCCCCTTAGTGAAGCCCAATATTAGGCACTAGGGGATCATTAGAGTCAAACTAATCATCATCTATCAATTCAAAAATCAATCTCCTGTAGTGAAACCCAAAGTCAAGAACCAGGGAGTAGTCAAGATATAATCAAGTCTCAAGATTAAAGTAATAACCAAAGCACTATTAGCATGGTCAGTAATCCACCAAATGATAATATCAAAGAAGAATCACAAATTTGAAGTATCTTGTATCTCCTATAGTCTTTTGTCACATGTAACCAATCAAATGTGGAATTTTTAACATCTCCAATGATGTGTGTGACTACTATTCATGATCCTCAATCACCCATCACACCATCCTATCATGATCTTATCCTCTATTTAATTCTAATACGCCCCCATTAACATCAAAATCCAATCCAATCCATAACTCACATCACCCACCTAGGTACCATTATCTCTTATATGGGTGATGAAGACACCTAGTCTAGATCTTTAGAGGAGTCTCCATCCAAAATCACCAAAGGTCACATAAACCCTAATATATCCAATAGCGATAACATGGTCCTAACATTACACATCTATAGAATAGGTGTTGGTTGAAGATCAATAAAATCTCTACACCTTGTATATCAATTCCACATCTGATAAATCAAGATGCCCAAAAGTCAAAAAAACAAAATTAAAAAAAGGAAAAAGTCAAAAAAGTCAAAAAATAAAATAAAAATCATTTATCCAATAGTGAAAAGCAGTCTTATGGTGCCTTAATAAAGTACCATGATGAAAACTAGTCTCTAAAATCATGGTAAAATAATCTATTATCCACATTATACCTCAATACTTGGTGGAAAAATCAATCTATTTCATGTCATCCATGTCTATCTTATCCCTTAGTCCATTGTTCCTACCCATCATCTACCATCTTATCCTGCATCTTATTATGTCCACCCTTTTTTCTAGTCTTGACCTTCATAATGGAGTTGAATATGTCTTGAATGTTATGGAATCATCTTGTTATATCCTCTAAATTACACTTAGGTATTTAAATATCTGATTCCTTCACATTTTGGCCATTGGTGATCCCTAGTCCATTCTTCCTTAGTCCTCATCCACTTTTTAGCATCACCCTTATCCTTATATCATCCCATCTATCATTACATCCAATTTTATCCTATTTTTTATTCTTGGTATTCCCTTTTCTAGTAAACCCATTTTAATAGTGTACATACATATTCCAAGAAGTCCTTAAAATTGAAATATTTCAAAAAATCCATAAAATCTCAAAAATATCTAAGTTGTCTTGTCATATGTCATCTTGACATATCTATCCCAATTTTCATAACTAACATAATTTCCTCTTATCATCTTATTCATCTTGTCCTATTGTCTTTAGTATCCTTATCCTTAACCTTATCCTGATCCCTAGTTTGATCCTTATCCTAACCCAAGTCATTAGTCTAATCCAACTCTATATTGTTATCCAAAACCTTATCCTAATCCAAGTCACTAGTATCATCTAAGTTCATACCTTGTCCAACTTTTTATCCTTAATCTAAGTCCACATTATCATCACCTAGTCTATCATCTCATAAACTCTCATTAGGGAACTTAGACAAGACATAATGTCACTGCATGTAGATACTTGTGTGTGTTGCTCTTTGTTATTTGACTTATTTGTATGTCTTTTGTTCTGTATACAAATGAATGGCTTGTTGATTGTTTGTTTTTCTATGTTTAGTTTTAGTCTTGTGTCATGTCTCTTTTTCTCTATTTGGCAAGGAGTGAGCATCCTATGAGGTCACCAAATCTATAATAAAGCTTGTAAATTCCCTCAATGATGTAGAATTCACTATTTACCACTTTTTATGCACTTTAGCATAATTTCCTCTAATTCATAATTATATCATGGGGCATATTTCCAAGTGCCATATCTATAAAATTGCTCAAACTATGATGATCTTTATGACAACTATGATGGTTTATTCCTCTACACCCTCATCATTTATCTAATCATCTAATTATCCTTATTTATCCTCACTAATCTAATCCTCTTGAATCAATGGACTAACATCCAATATTTTATCCTATAATCACTAATCCTCATCATCATCATCATCATCTTTTATTCCATAAATTATCATTTATCCTCAAGTCATAACTACATCAGCCTGAGGTATTTTTAGACTATGTAGGAAACACTTGACTAATTTTCATTACCTAAGGATAGCTCAGACACCCTCACCTCTTTCCTCATCATTTATCATCACATCTATCTTATATTTCATCATCTTCTCATCTTGCATCAATCAAATCATTGAGCTATAATATCAATCCTTAATCAATCAAATATATTGATCAATCACCATCCCCACAATCATCTCCCTAATATTTTCATCAATCACTAACACCTATCGATTTGGCATGATAAAATCACCACATCCATCTTTTATTTCATTAACCATCTATCATCACTGATTGGTCAATTAATCATCTCTCACTCCCTTGCATGTGTCTTTATTAGGGGCATCATTGATATTAATCATATTATTAATCATTTATTTGATTCTTCCCATTCATGTTTTGGTCACTCAATCATATCATTCTTCTCTTTCATATCCTTCATCATATCACTCAACTTTAGATTTGAGCTATATTCATCATTCATCTCATAAAATCAGTCTTATTTTGGCCTATGGTTCTCCCTTTCATGAATATTTACTTGGGATACATCAAAATCTTATGGCCTTTTGTCTTATCATCATCATGTTATGGTTGATTCCCCCTTGGGATGTGTCGACAACTATGACACCATAATCTCTCCTCCCTATGCATGTGTCTTTTCCAAGGGCATAATCCATTTATAACTCATTGCTCAAGTCAAGTTTATTTTCTTCATCATCTATCTCACATTGCACATCCCATCCCCTTATCTATTCATAACATCCCACCCTTTTTATCTATTTTGAGTAGCTATCCATCTCATTATTCCCCACATGTCTTCTCTATATGAAATCAAAAATTCATCATGTCTATAAACCAATCTTAACTCAGAGAAGATAGATTATACTTAACTTCTGATTGGGGACACATTAGATAATCAAGACCATGAGCAATATGGGGATCCATTAAACCCAATTAGGGAATATATTATTACAATAAACCATATTAGGGAGGGTTCCAAAGCCTCTAGTCAAGAAAAATCATGTAATAACCCTAACTAATCCCTATGTTTTCATATTTACTAAACTAATACCAAGTAAAGTAAATAAATTTAATCTAGTGCTCACCAAATATTGTGACACAAAGTGGGGCTAAGAAATAATAAAAGTAAACATTCATAAGAGACATATACTCACATCAATGCATAAAGTACAAATGTATATCTATCTAATCTTATAAAGGAGAAAAAAGTTAGGAATACTTACCTTTGAAGATGAACCCATTGAGCCTCAATATCTCCTTTGGCCAAGGTGCTTCACAAGATGTTGTTTTGGTATGTAAGGATGACAAGGATAAATCAGCTTTAGGCTACACAACCTATCAATGCATTTAAAAGACTTCTTCACAAGATAATATATGTATCTCCTAAGAAAGTATGAAACCCTAAGCTTTATCCTAAATTAGAATGGTGGATAAGCAGATGTATAATAGCTCTTTCTTCTTATTCTCTTCTCAAAATAATGGTGAAATTATCTTGTATATATAGGTAGATTTAACCCTAAGCCCTTCTAAAAGTTTTGGCTGACAAGGTCGACCCAGTCATCCTAGTGTAGTTATGGAAAAAAATTCACTAGGTCATAGGCTCGGTCGGCTAAGAGTTGAACTAGACCCTAAATTAATTTTACCCAAAATAGTACAGGGTTGACTTAGTACAATGAATAGTCAAAAGGTGCTTAAGGCTAGAAAAATGAGGGCAAAAGTTAAGAAATGACTAAGGAGATTGAAATAAAGAATAATAAGCTTATATATATGATTTTCATGAGATAAGTATGTAGATAACAAGTGGTAAAAAGGATAATAACCACATGAATCACCAATGGTCTACCCACCCCTTTCCTGGTGCACCCCTTAAGGTGTGTACTAGAGATATTAAGACTCGATGGGTTCTTACAAAATAGAAATTGTCAGTAATTGATAAAAATTTGAAAATATTATGTGTATACATATACCCCACTCAAATATAATCACATGCCATGTGAGTGTAACACAAGATGATGCTTCAAGAATAGAACATGATAACACATAATGTTGATGCTAAGTAAAATACATAAGGAGTAAATAATATAAATGAAAGCATAGAATTGAAAAAAGCATAGCTTTACTTACCTAAGTGTTGTAGATAAAGAAGTAGAATGTAAGATAATTAAAGGCATCTAATGTGAAGAAAATTAGGCAAACCTGTAGATATTAGTGCAAAAAATAGTGAAAAATAAAAAAATGGAATATAAGCATATATTAGTGGAAACAATTCTCTATGACATCATGATTCTAAAACATTTTATGGTTTGAAAAATGAGTGAGTAAAAATAAAGATATGAGCAAAATAAGAAATCTAACTGTAAATATTTGAAAGGTAAAGAATTGTGAAAAGTAGATTCAAAGAGGGTGAAAGGGAGGTCATTTGCTTCTTGGTTTGACTTGTTTTGAGAGAAACATAGAGATTTAAGAGACCAAATAAAAGGCAATAGAGATAAGATGGTGAGGAGATGACAGACGAGATGAGAGGGATGCCCAATAGCTTCAGTGGGTGTAACACAAGTAGGCAACTAAGAATTTCAAACTTGTTTTTGAATATTTTATTAAAAATTAGGTGTTTTATAGAAATTTGTAAATTAAACCAATTCTAGAAACCTAAATGAACCCCAGATAGTTGTTAAGGGTACTATAGGCCAAAAAGGGAAAATTAGTTGAAAGAAATTAGTGTAATAACTACCGAAGGTAGTTATTACAAGCAAGGAAAGGGGTCAGTAGTCAAAACCAACTAGGTCAACCCAATTGACTTAGTAGGCTGAAAATGTGAAATCCACACTACCAACTAGTATGTGTGTGCCGACTTAGTTTGTTTTTCATGCTACTGACATAGTACCTCACTACCAATTTAGTAGAGTAATCTAGTCTACTAACTTAGTACTAAGGGGGGGGAAAGTAAAGGGTTGATTTAGTTTATTAAGTTAACCTAGTCAAAATGAGAAAAATATGGTCAACCTAGTGTTTGACTAAGTGACCAAAATAGTATGGAAATACATGAAAGAGTCTAAAAGAGTACTATAAAGGTCTATAATGTCTGATTGAGAATTTAAATGGCTGAGTAGGCTAAAAATAAGTTAAATTGGTTAAACATGGATAGATTAAGGTAAATTAGGCTTATTTTTTGTTAAATTTTGAAAAGAATGTATTTTGATTATAAGTGACATGGAGATATAATACATCTTTTTTTGTTTTATGGTTATAGGGGCATCCAAGATTTTAGATCTTGGTGGATCTAGCATGTCTCCCAGACCTTTTGGAGTAATTGATAATTGAGGACCGATCTAGTTTGGTTATGCTAGGTCTAGGAGGGATTATGGATATGTGTTAAATATTGTTGAGTTCTAATTTGATAGTCATATTCTTGGGATCCTAAGAATGATT